>CM040244.1:30452804-31052804 GCA_022545495.1 Chrysanthemum lavandulifolium | reverse complement strand
TATGGAAGCTTGTTTCTGATAAAGACAGTTTGTAGGTGTAGTGAATCCATATAGTGAAATTAAAAGGGAAAGGTTTTTGGAGATTGATGTTGGATATAGTGATAGTGGAACTTCGAAGTCTCTATTGGAGTTAAGAGAAAAAGTTAGACCTTTCATTGTGAACAAATTTGTAATGGTAAGTCAACCTTCATGTTGCATAATCTATGGCATAACATTGGTACTTTATCAAAAATCATTCCTATGAAAAGTATTCTTGATGCAAGGCTCAAAAGTGATTATACAGTGGCTGATATGACTGACGATAATAGATAGATATGGCCTCAAGAATGGTACTTAAGATATCTTGTGTTGAATCGAATTGGTGTTCCTAATCTTGTTGAAGAAAAGTCAGATGAAGTGAATTGGAGATCCAAAAAAGGGTAGATAGCTAAGTTTTCTACTAAACAGGTTTGGAAGGACTTCAAAGAGGAAAAGGCTGTTGTGAATTGGTGGAAAGTAGTTTGGTTTTCTCAATGCAACCCAAGGAATGCATTTATTATACTTCCTTTGTATTTGATTCAATAAAGGGTTGATTTGATCATACTTGTTGGTGCAACATTGATTAGGTCTCCTTTATGTTTTAATAATAACAATTAAACTTTTTCCACACATAAAATCATGAAGGTTAGCCAAAAACCAAAACTACCCAAAACTGGGCCTGTCGTGCTAATGGCGCTCCAACGCGTGGCCAACGCGTCAGGCGCTGAGTTTTGGGTGTCTAGGTTATTGAACGTCGGCTTTTCTCTTACTCGATAAACGTGGTTCTTTCAATACAGGTATGAATATGCTAATTGGGTTATTAGAAACACTCGAAACGAAGTTTAAACTTAGAGAGAAGCAAAAAAAAGTCCTCTCGTTTTTTACTAAACTTCAACTCAATTTCTTTACTAAATGCCTCTAGCTAAGTCCAAAAATCTTTACTAAACCTAGTACATTCTTACTTTCGATATACCATCAAATGAAAGTATTCATATGACCATAATCTGGATTTCCGTCTTCTCTAATCACATAACGGGTTTACTCCCTTATTGGTCAAAAAAGGTCACATGTCACTTTGCGTAAAAGCATCTTTTACCGCTACGTGATATGCTTTACTTGAGATGCAAATCACTTAGCTTGTCTGCATCAAGATGATTAGTGAACATGTTAATTTGTGGGTAATTATGGATTAAGTCATATTGATTATTTGAATTTGATGGCACTTTACATTTTATTAATTCCCAAATAACTAACTATTTTACAAACTCTCACAACTCAAACATTAAAATTTCCTCACTTAAACCTTTCCCTATCTTATCCTCTCACATGTGCGAACAATCATTGTTATATCACTATAAGGCTAGTTGCTGCAATAAAGTAACCTAATAGTCCCACTTATATTTCTATGTTTTATTGACATGTTCCTATAGTTTAGTTTCTAGCAGTTATGTGTCATAGTTAGTTATGTCTAACTAGCAGTTGTAACTTATAAGCAGTTGTACTTGTAGTTATATATATGCAATAATAACAAAAGGGACAGACAAGTTGTCTTTCCAGAAAAGTGTGTGTGTTTAAAGAGATCAGAGAGTTCTCTCTAATGAGCTCTCAAAGTTCATGAGTAAATCTAACAAAAAAGGCAGACTATCAAAGAAATACTCTAACCCCTCTTATGATTTCTATCCACAAAGACCCATAACCAGATCAATAAGTCGGGACCATAACAACTTGATATCAGAGCAACAAGATATGGGTGACTTGATGCAACTCTTTCAACAACAATTTGAGGCTTTCATGAAGCGATACAACGAGGATCACCAACGCATACAATCTCAGTTTGAAGAGATTAGGCAAAAAAACACTCGCAGCAGCACCACACGTGAGCCTCGTGTCAATCGACTCAATGAAGAAGGTCTTGATCGTGGTAACGGAGGCACTGGGAACACAAATCGTCGCTGCAAACTAGATTTTCCTCGTTATGATGGGTCAACTGACCCTTTACCATAGATAAGTCGATGTGATTACTACTTTAGACAACAACAGGTTGCAAATAAAGAGAAGATGAGTATGGTAGCACCACATCTTGAGGACGATGCCCAGTATTGGTTTTTAAAACTGGACAGGGATCGCCCACATATGGACTGGGAGGAGTTTAAGGACCATTGTTGCCGATGGTTTGGTTCTTATGGTAGTCGTAGTAAGTTAGGAGGGTTGGTTAAACTCCAACAGACCGGATCTGTGGAGGAGTACCAACGACAGTTTGAGAAATTGGCTGCTCGTATATGTCATCTTCGACCAGAACAAGAAGTGAAGATTTTCATCAGCAGGTTGCAAGACTACAATGCAGTGGAAGTAGAATTACAACGACCAACTGATCTCACATCTGTTATTTACTTCGCGTGTTTATGTGAACGACGTAAATCTGAAAATCAGCCAACACAACAACATGTTTAACGAGTTGATCTAAGTCTGACTAATACGTCATCATCCACACAACGACCAAGTCACTATGTCAAGCGTTTATCAAGGGCTGAAATAGCGGAGCGACGAGCGAAGAATCTCTGTTTTAACTGTGATGAAATCTACTTACCGGGTCACCATTGCAACCAATTATTTTACATTGGTATGGCAGAATCTTCTAATGATGATCCAAAACCGTATGTATCGAATGCGTAATGGTGTTTCTCAGTTGTTGGTTACGTTGAATCCTCTTTCGCTTGCGAACAAGCTCATTGTCGGGAAGGGGAGTAATGTTATATCACTATAAGGCTAGTTGCTGCAATAAAGTAACCTAATAGTCCAACTTATATTTCTATGTTTTATTGATATGTTCATGCAATTTAGTTTCTAGCATTTATGTGTCATTGTCAGTTATGTCTAAATAGAAGTTGTAACTTATAAGCAGTTGTACTTGTAGGTATATATATATATATATATATATATATATATATATATATATATATATATATATATATATATATATATATATATATATATATATATATATATATATATATATATGCAACAATAACAAAAGGGTCGACAAGTTGTCTTTCCAGAAAAGTTTGTGTGTTTAAAGAGATCGGAGAGTTCTCTCTAATGAGCTCTCAAAGTTCATGAGTAAATCTAACAAAAAAGGAAGACTATCAAATAAACACTTTAACTCCTCTTATGATTTCTATCCATAAAGACCCATAACCAGATCAATAAGTCGGGACCATAACAATCATTCTCACCCACAAACATTTTTTTTATTCCTTTACACAATGTACATCCCTTGTACTTTATGTTTCCCACATTTATACACAAAGCTTCTAAATATGCATCTTTTATTCTCATACACGTATTTTACTTTCATGTAATTTATATTCCCCTATAATCACACACACATCTTTCACCACATTTTCTTAACAAACATAATTTAACCACATCATCACATTCTCACATTCTCTACACTTACACACACTCTCATTTGAATTTCAAATTACACACACACACTCAAATCTTCCTCTATACACTTCCTAATCACTCTCACTCACTCACTCTCAATTTGAAATTCAAATCTCACGCACACATACTTTCACCAAACTTCTCCTCTACACTTCTACTCTTTCTTAACATTCAAAAATTGAATTTTGAATTTGAAATGTTAGGCTTCCTTCTATCACATCACCATCACTCATTCCAATTCATATCCAACTCACCTTTAATCAACCATGGTTAGTTCTTAACCCTCATCCAACATCCACACTTTCTCCCTAAGTTTGGCATATTCTTTAGAATATTATCTTTGCTTAAACTATGCTGACTCACAACCTAACCATGGTTCTAACCAAGTTTCTCACATACTCTTCATTCTCAAAGGATATTCTAGGAATATTTGTTTTTGCCAACTCATATCCTAACCATGGTTTAACTATCATGAAATATCATTTGACATATTCTTTCTTTCTAACCAATACTGACTCATCACTCAACCATAGTTAAACTTCAAAAACTAGTTTTTGAACTTGAATTTCAAACCTTGGGAGGAAAAAACTTTATCCATCATGTTTAGTCCAATTTTCCTTTTCTCTCTTTCTTAATTGAGTATGAGAATTATGGAAAGATCAAAGTGTGAATTGCAATTGGGGGTTTAACAATGCAAATGCTATGAGTGGGGACTTTATGGGTAATCTGGTAACTTAGGCAATGCAAATGTTTCTGAACTTGTGTCCATGGAAAATAATTGAGTGAGTGAGTAATGTGTTCTAATAAATGAACATATATTCAAATGACTCAAATAAAGTTTGAGTAAATAATCTTGTATTTTCCTGAAAGCTAATAATGACTTTAACTAAATGAGCAGCATGTAAATAACCATGTAGGGTGTCTGAGTAAATGATCTTGATTTATGTAAAAGTGAATAATGGCTTTAGATAAATGAACAACATGCAAATAACCATGTAGGGTATTTAAGTAAATAATCTTGGTTTATGTAAAAGTGAATAATAGCTTTAGATAAATGAACAACATGTAAATAACCATGTAGGGTATTTGAGTAAATGATCTTGTATTTACGTAGAAATAAATATTGAATTTAGGTAAAAACGAGCATGTATTCTCCTCCAAAATAGTTTCAACAAGTAAAATAGGGGTCATGAAACTCACCTGATGTATGATAGTGATCTGATAATGAGTAAGTCAAGCAATGAAAGGTAACGAATCCGAACGGCAACCTTGGTATGTGTGGACTTGACGTAGCATGACACTCTATGAAATGTAGAAATGCAAATGAATGTTTAAAACGTTGTATCACCATGACACGTTGTGTTTATGTTTTAATGTTAAGGAAAAATGTTCCGTTACTTTTTATATCCCCATATGTTATAAATGTTCCAAAATAATATTCATTTTATTATTTATAAAACATTTCTTCTATTTTTTGGTTTTTGTCATTTTGTCGGGTTTTCGTCTTTTTGTTGGGTTTTACAAATAATTACCTCTTGTTACTTTTAAAAGTCTAATGTTTACGATCTTGACACTTTTATAGAAAAATATACATTTATACTTAAGTATGACTATTTTTATAAAAATAGTGTAATTATTATATTTCTAGCAAAATTTTGGCATGACATGTTCGTAAACTGTTACTTTTCCATTTTTATCTATTTCACCTCTAATGTCTCAAAACCCATTTCCAAGCATATGAAAATATATGTTTAGCCATTAATCTTGTAAAAACTATATTTTCTGTCGAAACTTAAAAGTAACACAACTTTCTCGTTTTAAGTTCGTTTCGCCCGTTCAAGCGATCACGTTTTCATTATAAAGTCTATTTTCTATTTTTTTAAACTTATTGTTGAAAAACATAAACCCATTTAGCCAATATTTATGTTTTGGGACAGCCATGTATAGAAGTGGGTTTTATGACATTTAAGAAACATGTTTTATCAACAATCACAACACCAACCAACTCTTTATTCCCTTCCACCAATTCTTGAAATTTCTCAACCAACAATAACCTCAAACTAACCTAGTTCATCCCATCAACCAACTTATAACATGATGTAACCATTAACACAAATTATACCACAAATAATACATACGTTGACCTTGTACATGAATTTAAACACAAAATAACAAACACAACCTGAAGATACAAAATTTGAAAGTATTTATATGTATATGTCGTGTATATGTATGTGTATACACTTAGGGTTTTCAAATCTTTAACTTGTAAATCTTTAAAATCAAGTTGTACTTTTAGAAACTACATGTCTTAAACATCATGAAAGTACAATTTTTTAGTGAGAAAATGGAGATTTGGTGCAAGTATGAGCCAAGTCTTGGTTAATAACACAAGTGTGATGATGCAAGTGACCTAAGCTAGCTTTTTGTACTCAAATCTTCAAGAATCAATCAAGAAAAATGTTTGGTGTTGGTGTTCTTGTGGTGTTCGATGACAACAACAATAAAGAAGGGCACAGATTTGTGGTTTGTGTTTTTGAAGTGACGGATGTGTGATTTGGACTAGTATTTATAGGATTCAATGTGTGCATGGAACCAAATCAAAACCTTAAAGAGTACATAAGTGTTTAACCTAGATGGGTAGTTTTTAGCATGAGTTGGGGTGACCACATGTGAGGCGTACCTATGGTGTAAGAAGGGGGGGGGGGATCACCAACCAAGGCCGGTCCTGAGTATTTTGCTCCTCTGGGCGAGCTCATCAAAAAATGCCCCTTCTCAGACAAACAACACACTATACTTTAGTTTAGAACCTAATTAAGCTAGCGCATCATCCTCACGCCAAATATTATTTAATTAATACACTGTTACAATAAAATCTTACATACTATCATTAGGTTAAATATACTTTTGGTTAAGTTATGTAAAGCTAAGTGAACTTTTAATAGAAGTATATGTACATCTTAATTACCTATAAAGTAAATTTACTTATTCTTGAAACTTAGAAACACTTAAAAAAGAGTAAAATGATTTGCCTAGTCTACCTTACCAGCATCCATCATGTTGGGTTTTAGGTTCCTTGGATCATGAATTATTCTAAGTGTTGGAACCACGGACAGAGTTAATGAAACCACGAACAAAAGAATGAATCCAGTGCTGAAGATAAACCGCGGCTAGTAGTAATGTGAAACCACTGATAATGTATTGTAACCACTGTTAGTTTTGTATAGTCGGTTTAATATTTTGTATTAGATATGTCACACCCCAAATTACTGCTTTGCAATGAATGGAATTTCGGGATTGACCGTCATAGTCATAGCACAATCACAGTTATATTGAACGACCTAAAGTGTCGTTTGGAAAATACATCGCTTGATTTAATAAAATAATCGAGTTTACAAAGTAGGTCCCAAATGTAAATCAACTTGTGCGGAAATAAGTTTGTTACAATTCAAACGATGTTTTAGAGTACATAAAACCCAGTGAGACGCGTCGTCACCACGACTCCATGATGTGTCCAAATGCATGCCATGAAGTGAATGCCTTAGATACCGAGATAAAACATGCTAAAAGTGTCAACACAAAGGTTGAGTGAGTTCATAGAGTTTGTTTTGAAATGTAAAGCCTTTCAAAATCGTTTATGCCGCAAAGGCATTGTAAATCGTTGAAATGTAAAGACTTTCAAAATCGTTTATGTAGCAAAGGCATTGTAAATCCACCTCGCCCAAGTCCCGCCCATACAAAACTTGCAACTGTGTGTTCACAACCCACCGCCAAAGTGTGTAAAGTTTATGTTCAAACATAATCGTCAAATGAATTCACATAATAGTGCATGACTTAATGTATCGATGTTTACTTGACCTAATTATACCAAGACCATCGGTTCATTGAATGTACCAAGACCATCAGTCCAATGAATATACCAAGACCATCATCCAATGAATATACCAAGACCATCATCCAATGAATGTACCAAGACCATCGGTCCAATGAATATACCAAGACCATCATCCAATGAATATACCATGTAAATACTACGATGGCCAAACTCATTACTACGCATGACTAAGCATTTCAATTCGCTAAACATGTAATTTGCAAATAGTCATGAATGCAATAAACATTATTGAGCATGTATCTCCCCAAAGAGTTTAATAACAAGATTAAAACAAGAAAAGTGGGGCTATGGAACTCACTTGGATAAACCGGAATAACGGCAAAAGTGAGTACACCGAGGTTTATAATGTAATGCGTCAACCGGACCTATTATCAATGATATGATATGTCATGAGTTGCAATGTAATGTTATGCATGCACTTCGTATGTTATTTATACCATTTACGGGTTTTGAAAATATTACTCGTCGTCGAAAAATACTCTTTTGACGCCTTGACCAATCAAAAATGACTTTACATGTTTTACGTCAAAATGTCATCCTACAATGGTTTTATAATGATTTTGGTGAAATTACCACTTTTCGTCGCAAAACAATGTCGTCGGAAAAATCATGAAATCAACAAAATGGCTCCGGAAAAGTGGTCGTAAAATGGTGTACGTCGATCGTTAGAGAACGAACTCGACGGTTTTGGAAAGTTTGTATCGATATCTAAAAGTTTCAGTTCAGGAGTTTTCGCTCAAAAGGTCTCGATCATAAAGATATCAAAGGCTAAAGATGGTGGTTTTGCTAATGTTGTGCGAAAATGAGTTTCGCCAATGTTTGAACATCCGTAAATAATTCACTATGACTCCGCTTGACAAACGGCTTTTGTTTTGAAAAATATGGCCGATGAACTTGATTTTACTAGAAGACACTTTGTTATAAAAGTTTTGCATCATGGTTAAAACCGCCGCAAACATGGACGATATAGCTAATGAAAAACTTGTTACGTAAAAATAATATAATTTTCGTAAAATAATATTTACGGCAACTTTATGAAAACGGCCATATATTTGTCGCTTTAACTCCGCTTTCACGTAAAATATGTCCTTAGCTTCGTATCAAGTAAACTAATATATTTTTGACTAGTCGAAATAATTTGTGAAGCTTAAGGCTCGCTTTTGACCCGAAATATGTAAAAACTGCATGCTGTCTTTTTCAGAAAATAATACTTTTCGTCGTCAAACTTTAAAAATTCACCACGGCTTCGTTATAACTCCGCTTTTATCCGCTCAAGCGCCACGGATTCGTTTTAAAGTATATTTTCTAATTCTCAAGACCAAAATGTCGTACCATCAGTGGGTTTTTCCAAAATTTCATTTTAAGGACAGAACACACAAAATAGTTTACGAAAATAGTTTTTCTCGGACAAAACCTATTCTAATCCCTTCAAATCAACTCCAAAGCTAATCTAATCCTACCATACACCTTCTTAGGGTGTCATGGGTTCCTAATCACCATCAAGACCAAAGAATAACTTGGGAATAATTATAGGATGACTAATAAGTATATAAAACCTTAAAATCATGAAATAAATGGTATAAACTACATAACATGCATATAAGCTCCAAAATGATAAGAATCATATGAAAATGATAAGGAAACATAAGGATGATAAGAATATGCTTACTAGTGCAAATGAAGAGGTGTAGGTAACAAAGGATTAACTTAAATATCCTTGGTTTTATTTCAAAACCATGAAAAGGATATGTTCTAGGTTGTAAAACACTTGAAGTTTGCAAAATTTTGATCCCTTGGTTTGTTCTTGATGTATGGCGGTTTATGAGACCCAAGAAGAGAGAGAACTTTTTTTGTATAACACTTTTGAGTATGTATGTGAAATATCTCAAGTAAGACTTTGTAGTAATGAAGTGAATTATTAGAAAGACATGAAGCCATACCAACATTTATGTGACTTCCCTCCCTTGGCCGGTTTTGGGGAGGTTGTCTCAATATATTTTTTTTTTTT
The DNA here is from genome assembly GCA_022545495.1 of Chrysanthemum lavandulifolium. Taxonomy (NCBI): domain Eukaryota; kingdom Viridiplantae; phylum Streptophyta; class Magnoliopsida; order Asterales; family Asteraceae; genus Chrysanthemum; species Chrysanthemum lavandulifolium. Next base: position 31,043,436 of record CM040244.1, on the reverse strand, counting down.
TAAAATTTTACTTGTAGATATTTGTTGTATAATTTGTAAGACTTGTTGAAAAAGTGTAAGTAATAATGTAAATAATTTGTAATGTAAAGGTAAATGGTAATTTGTGGTACAAGTAAGTTTTAATAAATCAAAATAGAATGTAATGAGGTGATAAAATTGTAAAATACTTTCCTTGTGAAAATCGGGTGATAAAATAATTATCGTAAAATTTTAAGAAAACGACGTAATAATTAAACGTTAACGATTAAAATACCAAATAAATTTGAAACACTAGGAAAACTAAAAATATAGTTTTTATGAACTAAATGTGAGTTTAAAAATACCCGGATCATTTTTGAAAGTAACGGGTTAAATAATCAAAATAAAACTCACGCGATAAAAATTATTAAACATAAAAATTACGCGTTGAAGGGTGAAATGAAATGTCGTGAATGAACTAATGAGATGCACATGATGTCAATGAAATGTAGACTAATCATAGTCCATATGAAATGTACGTGATGTCATGATCATGAATTCGCCGCTAAACCTCCAAGGTTACGCGATTTGAAACAAGTAAACCAAGTTTACTAAAATGTTGAAATAATGAGACATGAATCGTGTCGAGAAATGACCGAAAGTACGGGTTGTCACATTCGCCCATCTAAAAAGGAATTCATCCCCGAATTCAATCGTTGTTAGGTCTAACGGGTTTAGGGTTTGATGTAGCAAACTTTCCCATTCCCGAGCAAAACCCTCAAAAGACTTTTGGTAACCGATTTTACTTAATCTCACAACTCATCAAACAAGAACTGTCATGAGATTAGGCTAAATCGGTTTAGGTAACAACTTGTTTCTAGCTCGATCTTTGCAACTCATCAAACAAGAACCGCCACGCGGATCAAACCGGAAACAAGTGGTTTGAAGAAAATCTTTTGAAAATTTGGCTCGACACGGAATTGCTTACTCATATAAGACTACTACTCCCTTCATTGCATGATTCTTCCTGAATTAGACATAGGTGATCAGGCTATGTATAATTTAGGAGTAACTATGCAATGCTTGGACTAATCGACTCATATGTTGTTTGGTGTTGAGTCAACTGTTGTTAAAATTGTGATGAACATCGAGGAGAAAAGACATGGAGAAGTATCGTTAAAATGATAGTTAATGTAAAAAGAATTAAAATCCTCGTAAATGATATCGAATCGAAAGGAAATAAAGTACGATAGATGAGAATATTTTACAACGAGTAGTTTAGCAAAAGTAATACATCGTTAAATTATAAAGTTTCGGATACGATGGAAGACATAAAATTAGTACAACATAGTACATAAGGAGAAATAAGATCGTTAGTTTCCGAACTTCTTCGCCTTCCGCGTCGTTGATACCTTGACGAGCTCCTTCTAACATATATACATTCCCATGAGCACCTTCGACTTGTTGACCTTGGTTTTGAGGACATTGATTCCGATAGTGTCCTTGCTCCCGCATTCGTAACATGTAACCATGGCCTTGCCTCTACAATTCTCGGCAAGGTGTCCCGCTTGTTGACACTTGTAGCACTTAGCGTGACAAAGACCCGTGTGATGATACTTACATCGATTACATAGTGGGTAGGTTCCAAGATAACCTCTCGCCTTCTATTGGTGCAAAGAACATATACCATCGCAGCTTTCTTGCCCTCTTTTCTCATTGTTGATGATGGTTAGTGTTGTGGTTGTTGTTGTTATAATCTCCTTGGTCGCCTTCCCATTTCCTTTTGTTGTTGTTGAGTTGGTTATCGCCGTTGTTGTTGTTGTTGTTTTGGTTGGTGTTTGTGTACTTGCTCTCTTCACTACCGGGCCATGAGCTTTTGAGTCAATCGAATAGCTTCCTCAATCGCTTATGGGTCAAGAAGTCACGTCACCTTGAATAATTTCAGAAGTCCATCAATGAAAGCCTCCAGTAGCTTCTCATTATCCGAAACCATAGATGGACATAACACGCCAATTCTTGGAATCTCCGAATGTAAGTGTCGATATCATACCCAATAGTTTTTAGTTCATAGAACTCCGCTCTCCAACTTTTTGATTTCCGCTCGAGGACAAAACTTCTTAGTCACCAAGCTCTTGAATTCCTCCCACGAAAGCTTAAAAGCATTCTCCATACCAATCGGTTGAGCGTATGAATTCCACCATGACAACGCTCCATCGAGTAAAGTACTTGTAGCATACTTAACCTCATCATCATCCGGACAGTTATAAAGCAAAAATACCGATTCCAACTTTTCAAACCATCTAACCATTGTCTTGTAGCTCCCTCGGTACCTCTAAACTTAGTGGGTTCGCCACTTTTGAAATCTTTGTACGAGCATTTCTTAACCCCTGATCCTCCTAAGCATTACCAAGAGTGTAGAAGCTAGTCTAGCGGCTTCAAGAAGTGACCGTGGCCTCAAAGAAGAAGCAGCAGACCACCGCTTCCTTTCAACTCTTAGAGCATTTGCAATGCTATCATTCACTAACTTCGAATAGCCGCTTGGGTCATTTCAACTGTAGCTTTCTTGTGCCATATCTTCTTCAAAACAAGAGAAAATGTGAGACGAGCAAAATCCGATGTTAATAATAAGCGCCTAAAGAGATGTGATAAGAAATGATAAGTTTGAGGTTATGTTTCAAAATGATCGTCGGTTTCGAAAAGATGGGTTATGAGGTGTTGTAAGCACTTCAATGAATGATGGTTTAGAGACTTAATGTGTGAATAAAGTGTAACTCGACATGTTAGTGGTGAAACAAAGGAGTGAGAGTGACTTCGCCTATATAAAAGTTTATCCCGGCATTCGACGTTATCGATGATGAATCACCGATATAAAAATTGTGATAGGGAATGACAAGGAATTCTCCACGTTAGAGTATGGGGAAAAGATAATGGGATGGGCATTTAAGGGCATCCATGTGACAATCGTTATGAAATGAAAGTAAATAACTCGAAAATGTACGTAAAACCGCATGTAAAGTGAACATTCACTTATGATGAAATGATGAGATGCTATGATAATGTAGTTATAGTCTAGGGTCAATGATGCAACCTAGTTCTCTATAATCAAGCTCGATGCCAATCTGTCACACCCCAAATTACTGCTTTTGCAATGGAATGGAATTTCGGGATTGACCGTCATAGCATCACAATCACAGTTATATTGAACGACCTAAAGTGTCGTTTGGAAAATACATCGCTTGATTTAATAAAATAATCGAGTTTACAAAGTAGGTCCCAAATGTAAATCAACTTGTGCGGAAATAAGTTTGTTACAATTCAAACGATGTTTTAGAGTACATAAAACCCAGTGAGACGCGTCGTCACCACGACTCCATGATGTGTCCAAATGCATGCCATGAAGTGAATGCCTTAGATACCGAGATAAAACATGCTAAAAGTGTCAACACAAAGGTTGAGTGAGTTCATAGAGTTTGTTTTGAAATGTAAAGCCTTTCAAAATCGTTTATGCCGCAAAGGCATTGTAAATCGTTGAAATGTAAAGACTTTCAAAATCGTTTATGTAGCAAAGGCATTGTAAATCCACCGGCCCAAGTCCCGCCCATACAAAACTTGCAACTGTGTGTTCACAACCCACCGCCAAAGTGTGTAAAGTTTATGTTCAAACATAAATCGTCAAATGAATTCACATAATAGTGCATGACTTAATGTATCGATGTTTACTTGACCTAATTATACCAAGACCATCAATGAATGTACCAAGACCATCAGTCCAATGAATATACCAAGACCATCATCCAATGAATGTACCAAGACCATCACCCAATGAATATACCAAGACCATCATCCAATGAATATACCAAGACCATCATCCAATGAATATACCATGTAAATACTATGTAAATATGGCCAAAACATTATTACGCATGACTAAGCATTTCAATTCGCTAAACATGTAATTTGCAAATAGTCATGAATGCAATAAACATTATTGAGCATGTATCTCCCCAAAGAGTTTAATAACAAAGATTAAAACAAGAAAAGTGGGGCTATGGAACTCACTGGATAAACCGGAATAACGGCAAAAGTGAGTACACCGAGGTTTATAATGTAATGCGTCAACCGGGACCTATTATCAATGATATGATATGTCATGAGTTGCAATGTAATGTTATGCATGCACTTCAGATGTTATTTATACCATTTACGGGTTTTGAAAATATTACTCGTCGTCGAAAAATACTCTTTTGACGCCTCGACCAATCAAAATGACTTTACATGTTTTACGTCAAAATGTCATCCTACAATGGTTTTATAATGATTTTGGTGAAATTACCACTTTTCGTCGCAAAACAATGTCGTCGGAAAAATCATGAAATCAACAAAATGGCTCCGGAAAAGTGGTCGTAAAATGGTGTACGTCGATCGTTAGAGAACGAACTCGACGGTTTTGGAAAGTTTGTATCGATATCTAAAAGTTTCAGTTCAGGAGTTTTCGCTCAAAAGGTCTCGATCATAAAGATATCAAAGGCTAAAGATGGTGGTTTTGCTAATGTTGTGCGAAAATGAGTTTCGCCAATGTTTGAACATCCGTAAATAATTCACTATGACTCCGCTTGACAAACGGCTTTTTGTTTTGAAAAATATGGCCGATGAACTTGATTTTACTAGAAGACACTTTGTTATAAAAGTTTTGCATCATGGTTAAAACCGCCGCAAACATGGACGATATAGCTAATGAAATACTTGTTACGTCAAAAATAATATAATTTTCGTAAAATAATATTTACGGCAACTTTATGAAAACGGCCATATATTTGTCGCTTTAACTCCGCTTTCACGTAAAATATGTCCTTAGCTTCGTATCAAGTAAACTAATATATTTTTGACTAGTCGAAATAATTTGTGAAGCTTAAGGCTCGTTTTGACCCGAAATATATAAAACTGCATGCTGTCTTTTTCAGAAAATAATACTTTTCGTCGTCAAACTTTAAAAATTCACCACGGCTTCGTTATAACTCCGCTTTTATCCGCTCAAGCGCCACGGATTCGCTTTTAAAGTATATTTTCTAATTATCAAGGCCAAAATGTCGTACCATCAGTGGGTTTTTCCAGAATTTCATTTTAAGGACAGAACGTAAAATATAGTTTACGAAAATAGTTTTTCTCGGACAAAACCTATTCTAATCCCTTCAAATCAACTCCAAAACTAATCTAATCCTACCATACACCTTCTTAGGGTGTCATGGGTTCCTAATCACCATCAAGACCAAATAATAACTTGGGAATAATTATAGGATGACTAATAAGTATATAAAACCTTAAAATCATGAAATAAATGGTATAAACTACATAACATGCATATAAGCTCCAAAATGATAAGAATCATATGAAAATGATAAGGAAACATAAAATGATAAGAATATGCTTACTAGTGCAAATGAAGAGGTGTAGGTAACAAAGGATTACTTAAATATCCTTGGTTTTTATTTCAAAACCATGAAAAGGATATGTTCTAGGTTGTAATAACACTTGAAGTTTGCAAAAATTTTTGATCCCTTGGAGCTTGATGTTGGCGGTTTGGAGAGCAAAAAGAAGAAGAGAGAAATTTTTGTATAACACTTGAAGTATGTGAAATGAATGTGAATCTCAAGTGTAAGACTTTAAGTAATGAAGTGAATTATTAGAAAGACATGAACCATACCCAACCATTAATTGACTCCCTCCCCTTGGCCGGTTTTGGGGGGTTGTGTCTCTCAATATATATTTTTTTTTTTTTTTATACTTGTAGATATTTGTTGTATAATTTGTAATATTTTTGTATAAGTAAGTGTGTAAGTAATTTGTAATGTAAAGGTAAATGGTAATTTTTGGTACAAGTAAGTTTTAATAGATCAAAATAGAATGTAATGAGGTGATAAAATTGTAAAAATACTTTCCTTGTGAAAATCGGGTGATAAAATAATTATCGTAAAATTTTAAGAAAACGACGTAATAATTAAACGTTAACGATTAAAATACCAAATAAATTTGAAACACTAGGAAAACTAAAAATATAGTTTTATGAACTAAATGTGAGTTTAAAAATACCTCGGATCATTTTTGAAAGTAACGGGTTAAATAATCAAAATAAAACTCACGCGATAAAAATTATTAAACATAAAAATTACGCGTTGAAGGGTGAAATGAAATGTCGTGAATGAACTAATGAGATGCACATGATGTCAATGAAATGTAGACTAATCATAGTCCATATGAAATGTACGTGATGTCATGATCATGAATTCGCCGCTAAACCTCCAAGGTTACGCGATTTGAAACAAGTAAACCAAGTTTACTAAAATGTTGAAATAATGAGACATGAATCGTGTCGAGAAATGACCGAAAGTACGGGTTGTCACATTCGCCCATCAAAAAGGAATTCAGTCCTCGAATTCAATCGTTGTTAGGTCTAACGGGTTTAGGGTTTGATGTAGCAAACTTTCCCATTCCCGAGCAAAACCCTCAAAGACTTTTTGGTAACCGATTTTACTTAATCTCACAACTCATCAAACAAGAACTGTCATGAGATTAGGCTAAATCGGTTTAGGTAACAACTTGTTTCTAGCTCGATCTTTGCAACTCATCAAACAAGAACTGTCACGCGGATCAAAGCGGAAACAAGTGGTTTGAAGAAAATCTTTTGAAAATTTGGCTCGACACGGAATTGCTTACTCATATAAGACTACTACTCCCTTCATTGCATGATTCTTCCCGAATTAGACATAGGTGATCGTGCTATGTATAATTTAGGAGTAACTATGCAATGCTTGGACTAATCGACTCATATGTTTGTTTGGTGTTGGGTCAACTGTTGTTAAAATTGTGATGAACATCGAGGAGAAAAGACATGGAGAAGTATCGTTAAAATGATAGTTAATGTAAAAGAATTAAAATCCTCGTAAATGATATCGAATCGAAAGGAAATAAAGTACGATAGATGAGAATATTTTACAACGAGTAGTTTAGCAAAAGTAATACATCGTTAAGTTATAAAGTTTCGGATACGATGGAAGACATAAAATTAGTACAACATAGTACATAAGGAGAAATAAGACCGTTAGTTTCCGAACTTCTTCGTCTTCCGTCGTTGATACCTTGACGAGCTCCTTCTAACATATATACATTCCCATGAGCACCTTCGACTTGTTGACCTTGGTTTTGAGGACATTGATTCCGATAGTGTCCTTGCTCCCGCATCGTAACATGTAACCATGGCCTTGCCTCTACAATTCTCGGCAAGGTGTCCCGATTGTTGACACTTGTAGCACTTAGCGGACAAAGACCCGTGTGATGATACTTACATCGATTACATAGTGGGTAGGTTCCAAGATAACCTCTCGCCTTCTATTGGTGCAAAGAACATATACCATCGCAGTTTCTTGCCCTCTTTTCTCATTGTTGATGATGGTTAGTGTTGTGGTTGTGGTTGTTATAATCTCCTTGGTCGCCTTCCCATTTCCTTTTGTTGTTGTTGAGTTGGTTATCGTTGTTGTTGTTGTTGTTGTTTTGGTTGGTGTTTGTGTACTTGCCTCTCTTCACTACCGGGCCATGAGCTTTTGAGTCAATCGAATAGCTTCCTCAATCGTTTCATGGGTCGGAAGAAGTCACGTCACCTTGAATAATTTCAGGAAGTCCATCAATGAAAGCCTCCAGTAGCTTCTCATTATCCGAAACCATAGATGGACATAACACGGCCAATTCTTGGAATCTCCGAATGTAAGTGTCGATATCATACCCAATAGTTTTTAGTTCATAGAACTCCGTCTCCAACTTTTTGATTTCTGTTCGAGGACAAAACTTCTTAGTCACCAAGCTCTTGAATTCCTCCCACGAAAGCTTAAAAGCATTCTCCATACCAATCGGTTGAGCGTATGAATTCCACCATGACAACGCTCCATCGAGTAAAGTACTTGTAGCATACTTAACCTCATCATCATCCGGACGGTTACAAAGCAAAAATACCGATTCCAACTTTTCAAACCATCTAACCATAGTTTGTAGCTCCTCGGTACCTCGAAACTTAGTGGGTTCGCCACTTTTGAAATCTTTGTACGAGCATTTCTTAACCCCGGATCCTCCGGCATTACCGATGTAGCGGCTAGTCTAGCGGCTTCAAGAAGCAGACCGTGGCCTCAAAGAATGCAGCAGCAACCACCGCTTTCCTTTCAACTCTTAGAGCATTTGCAATGCTATCATTCACTAACTTCGAATAGCCGCTTGGGTCATTTCAACTGTAGCTTTCTTGATTGCCATATCTTCTTCAAAACAAGAGAAAATGTGAGACGTAGCAAAATCCGATGTTAATAATAAGCGCTCTAAAGAGATGTGATAAGAAATGATAAGTTTGAGGTTATGTTTCAAAAATGATCGTCGGTTTCCGAAAAGATGGGTTATGAGGTGTTGTAAGCACTTCAATGAATGATGGTTTAGAGACTTAATGTGTGAATAAAGTGTAACTCGACATGTTAGTGGTGAAACAAAGGAGTGAGAGTGACTTCGCCCTATATAAAAGTTTATCCCGGCATTCGACGTTATCGATGATGAATCAGCTGATATAAAAATTGTGATAGGGAATGACAAGGAATTCTCCACGTTAGAGTATGGGGAAAAGATAATGGGATGGGCATTTAAGGGCATCCATGTGACAATCGTTATGAAATGAAAGTAAATAACTCGAAAATGTACGTAAAAACCGCATGTAAAGTGAACATTCACTTATGATGAAATGATGAGATGCTATGATAATGTAGTTATAGTCTAGGGTCAATGATGCAACCTAGTTCTCTATAATCAAGCTCGATGCCAATGTCACACCCCAAATTACTGCTTTGCGGTGGAATGGAATTTCGGGATTGACCGTCATAGCATCACAATCACAGTTATATTGAACGACCTAAAGTGTCGTTTGGAAAATACATCGTTTGATTTAATAAAATAATCGAGTTTACAAAGTAGGTCCCAAATGTAAATCAACTTGTGCGGAAATAAGTTTGTTACAATTCAAACGATGTTTTAGAGTACATAAAACCCAGTGAGACGCGTCGTCACCACGACTCCATGATGTGTCCAAATGCATGCCATGAAGTGAATGCCTTAGATACCGAGATAAAACATGCTAAAAGTGTCAACACAAAGGTTGAGTGAGTTCATAGAGTTTGTTTTGAAATGTAAAGCCTTTCAAAATCGTTTATGCCGCAAAGGCATTGTAAATCGTTGAAATGTAAAGACTTTCAAAATCGTTTATGTAGCAAAGGCATTGTAAATCCACTCGGCCCAAGTCCCGCCCATACAAAACTTGCAACCTGTGTGTTCACAACCCACTGCCAAAGTGTGTAAAGTTTATGTTCAAACAGAAATCGTCAAATGAATTCACATAATAGTGCATGACTTAATGTATCGATGTTTACTTGACCTAATTATACCAAGACCATCAGTTCATTGAATGTACCAAGACCATCAGTCCAATGAATATACCAAGACCATCAGTCCAATGAATGTACCAAGACCATCAGTCCAATGAATATACCAAGACCATCAGTCCAATGAATATACCAAGACCAATGAATATACCAAGACCATCATCCAATGAATATACCATGTAAATACTACGATGGCCAAACTATTACTACGCATGACTAAGCATTTCAATTCGCTAAACATGTAATTTGCAAATAGTCATGAATGCAATAAACATTATTGAGCATGTATCTCCCCAAAGAGTTTAATAACATGATTAAAACAAGAAAAGTGGGGCTATGGAACTCACTTGGATAAACCTGGAATAACGGCAAAAGTGAGTACACCGAGGTTTATAATGTAATGCGTCAACCGGGACCTATTATCAATGATATGATATGTCATGAGTTGCAATGTAATGTTATGCATGCACTTCGTATGTTATTTATACCATTTACGGGTTTTGAAAATATTACTCGTCGTCGAAAAATACTCTTTTGACGCCTCGACCAATCAAAAATGACTTTACATGTTTTACGTCAAAATGTCATCCTACAATGGTTTTATAATGATTTTGGTGAAATTACCACTTTTCGTCGCAAAACAATGTCGTCGGAAAAATCATGAAATCAACAAAATGGCTCGGAAAAGTGGTCGTAAAATGGTGTACGTCGATCGTTAGAGAACGAACTCGACGGTTTTGGAAAGTTTGTATCGATATCTAAAAGTTTCAGTTCAGGAGTTTTCGTTCAAAAGGTCTCGATCATAAAGATATCCAAGGCTCAAGATGGTGGTTTTGCTGAATTGTGTGCGAAAATGAGTTTCGCCAATGTTTGAACATCCGTAAATAAATCACCATAACTCCGCTTGACAAACGGCTTTTGTTTTGAAAAATATGGCCGATGAACTTGATTTTACTAGAAGACACTTTGTTATAAAAGTTTTGCATCATGGTTAAAACCGCCGCAAACATGGACGATATAGCTAATGAAAAACTTGTTACGTCAAAAATAATATAATTTTCGAAAATAATACTTACGGCAACTTTATGAAAACGGCCATATATTTGTCGCTTTAACTCCGTTTTCACGTAAAATATGTCCTTAGCTTCGTATCAAGTAAACTAATATATTTTTGACTAGTCGAAATAATTTGTGAAGCTTAAGGCTCGTTTTGACCCGAAATATATAAAACTGCATGCTGTCATTTTCAGAAAATAATACTTTTCGTCGTCAAACTTTAAAAATTCACCACGGCTTCGTTATAACTCCGCTTTTATCCGTTCAAGCGCCACGGATTCGTTTTAAAGTATATTTTCTAATTATCAAGGCCAAAATGTCGTACCATCAGTGGGTTTTTCCAGAATTTCATTTTAAGGACAGAATACAAAATATAGTTTACGAAAATAGTTTTTCTCGGACAAAACCTATTCTAATCCCTTCAAATCAACTCCAAAGCTAATCTAATCCTACCATACACCTTCTTAGGGTGTCATGGGTTCCTAATCACCATCAAGACCAAAGAATAACTTGGGAATAATTATAGGATGACTAATAAGTATATAAAACCTTAAAATCATGAAATAAATGGTATAAACTACATAACATGCATATAAGCTCCAAAATGATAAGAATCATATGAAAATGATAAGGAAACATAAAATGATAAGAATATGCTTACTAGTGCAAGTGAAGAGGTGTAGGTAACAAAGGATTAACTTAAATATCCTTGGTTTTATTTCAAAACCATGAAAAGGATATGTTCTAGGTTGAAAAAACACTTGAACTTTGCAAAATTCTTGATCCCTTGTTCACTTGATGTATGGCGGTTGTAGATGGATGAAGAAAGAAGAGAGACTTTTTTTTGTATAACACTTTTGAGTATGTGAAATGAATGTGAAAATAAGAGTGTAAGTAATTTGTATATGAAGTGAATTATTGAAAGACAATAGCCATACCAAATTTAAGACTTCCTCCCCCTTGGCGGTTTTGGGGAGTTGTGTCCCTCAATATTTTTTTTTTTTTTAAAATTATACTTGTAGATATTTTGTGTATTATTTGTATGTATAAAATGTGTAAGTAAAGTGTAATGTAAAGGTAAATGGTAATTTGTGGTACAAGTAAGTTTTAATAGATCAAAATAGAATGTAATGAGTTGATAAAATTGTAAAAATACTTTCCTTGTGAAAATCGGGTGATAAAATAATTATCGTAAAATTTTAAGAAAACGACGTAATAATTAAACGTTAACGATTAAAATACCAAATAAATTTGAAACACTAGGAAAACTAAAAATATAGTTTTATGAACTAAATGTGAGTTTAAAATACCTCGGGATCATTTTTGAAAGTAACGGGTTAAATAATCAAAATAAAACTCACGCGATAAAAATTATTAAACATAAAAATTACGCGTTGAAGGGTGAAATGAAATGTCGTGAATGAACTAATGAAATGCACATGATGTCAATGAAATGTAGACTAATCATAGTCCATATGAAATGTACGTGATGTCATGATCATGAATTCGCCGCTAAACCTCCAAGGTTACGCGAATTTGAAACAAGTAAACCAAGTTTACTAAAATGTTGAAATAATGAGACATGAATCGTGTCGAGAAATGACCCGAAAGTACGGGTTGTCACAATTCTATTTGTTCTTTTAAATCATGTCAAGATAACTTAGAATCACAAAAGCTATTATTGAGAGTTTGAGAAAAGAAGTAGATAGACTTTCACTTGATAACTTAGGTTATAAAGTTGGTCTAGAGAGTGTGGAAGAAAAACTTAATTTCTGTATTAAAATGTGAGTTTGAGTATGTAGATAAGATTAATATACTAGGTGGCGAAATTGATCTTAAGGACAGAGAAATTAAGATGCTTAAATAGAAACTAGAAGAGACAGAGAGTGTAAAACAAGAAGCCCTAGTAGAAAAAGAAAAACATGTTGTTAGGGTTGCTAAAACACAATTTGCTTCTGATTTGGTTCATAATGCAATAGAGTGTTAATTAATGAAAAAGGTTCGGGATAGGTTACAACAATATGCCACCACCTCTCTTATGAAACATGCACCACTTATAAAAGAACTGTCATTTAGTAGTGAATTCAGTTTTAACAAACCTGTAGAAGAGATTAGTAAGACTGAAACAACTAAGATAGGTTCTGTTAAGTCATCTGATGCCCCCACTATTGAAAATTGGGAATCAGATTCTGAGGAAGATAGATCTGAATCAACTCAGCCTGAAAAGATAGAAAATGTAAAGAAAGTTGATTCTGAACAAGTTAACCTTGTGCCTAGATTTGGAGCGCAAATTTCTAAGAAAGTTGTAGAGTACAAGGAGATACCTAGGAGCAGATGAAAAGATATATACCTAGGGAAATCAAAGAAACTTAAATGGACTAATTTCAAACAGTTAGGAGATGGGTTTCAATGTGTTAAGAAGGCTTGTTTTGCATGTGGTAGTTTTGAGCACTTACGAGAAACGTATAAAACCAACCACAAGTTTGGAATCATTGGAGGAGGGTAAATCATCAAAACTTTTCAAAGATCACAAACCCTCATCCTAACAAAAACATGATTCCTAGAGCAGTGTTAATGAGGAATGGTAAAACAAAGTCAATAGTCATCCGCCGCACCTAAATGGGTTCCAACCATCGCTAAGCAAAATGTAAACACGGCTAAGCAAAATCAATCCACCGCTAAAAAATATCACCACCGATACAAAAGAAGTTTTAAAATTCCAAAGGTGATAATCGACACAATGGTTGGAAACCATTTTTATGCGATTAAGGCCTCAACTAGCCGGGCAATGGAAGCCTAAGACCAAGGTTTTACATCATGTCATTGTGCATCAATGGACCTAAAGAAATTTGATTATGTTGATGCAGAGGCGGCACTCCAAGTCAAGATTGGCTTGGGTCCACAAGAGGAACTAATTTGTTTAAATTCATGTAGGGCAATCTACAAGATGAGCTAAAAGACAAAGGAATTTTGATAGTGGTTGCTCTGGGCACATGACTTGGGATGGGAGCAACTGGAGGATTTTGAAGCTTTTGATGGAGGATATGTGGCATTTGGCAATGATCTAAAGGGAGGAAAGATACTTGGCGGAGGCACAATCGAATGTGAAAATTAGACTTTGAAAAGGTCTATCCGGTACGGGGTTAAAGTACAATTAATTCAAGTGTTTCTCAAATGTGTGATAAGAAAAACTGGGTACCTTTTGGGGAAACTGAGTGTGAGGTGTTGTCACCTGATTTTAATATGCCTAATGAGAAATTTGTGCAGTTAAGGATACCTAGGAAAGAGAACATATATTGTTTTGATCTTAAAGATGTACTTCCTAATAGGTCCTTAACTTGTTTGTTTGCTAAGGCATCAGTTGATGAGTCTTGATTGTGGCATAGATGGCTGGGTCACCTTAATTTCAAAACAATTAATAAACTTGTAAAGATCAACTTAGTGAGAGGGTTACCTTCTAAGGTTTTTGAGTGTAAGGAACTTTGTGTGGCTTGTCAGAAAGGAAAACAACATAGAGCTTCTTGTAAGCCCAAAACTGTTAACACCATTACACAAACACTGTTTATGCTTCATATGGACTTATTTGGACCTACCTTTGTTAAAAGTTTGAACCATAAGCAAGATCGCCTAGTTATCACCGATGATTATAGTAGATTTTCTTGGGTATACTTTTGGTGCTAAAAGTGAGACTAGTGAGATCCTCAAGAGTTTCATTACTAAGATAGAAAATCTAGTAAACCATAAAGTCAAGGTAATCGATGTGATAATGGAACCGAGTTTAAGAATGATGTGATGAATCATTCTGCTTAGCTAAGGGTATAGAAGCATAGTTTAGTGTTGCTAGAACACCACAATGTAATAGTGTAGTGAAAGGAAAATAGGACTCTAATTGAGGTCTCTAGGACAATGTTGTCGAATCTAAGTTACCAACTACCTTTTGGGCTAAAAGTCGAGGCTTTGCATGTTATGTGCAGAATAGAAGTAAGGTAGTGAAGCCTCATAACAAGACCCCTATGAGTCGTTACATAATAGGAAGCCAATGATTGCATTCCTAAAACCTTTTGGGTGTCTTGTTACTATCTTGAATACCATAGACCACCTAGGCAAGTTTTAAGAAAAAGCTGATGATGGATACTTTTTAGGCTATTCTTCTAATAGTAAAGCCTTTAGAGTATACAATAGGAGGACTAGGATTGTTGAAGAGAACTTACGTGTTCAATTTAGTGAAGAGACTCCTAGTGTTGAGACCAAAGGACCAGACTAACTGTTTAACATTGATATGCTAACCAAATCTATGAATTATGAGCCTATCATTGCAGGAACTTCCACTAATGTTAATGCAGGTACACAAAAGGATTCTGATGTAGAAACAACTTTAAGGAAGATGATTCTCCAAAGGAGTTCTATTTGGTTGAAAAGTGGAAAGTCGGTTTCATCTCACCCATCATTGATAAGCAAGGTCCCACCGATGATGATGCATTGAATTCGGAAGCAAAGTTGATCATCATCAAGATAAGGATGAGTTGTTGAAAGATAACTCAATGTCGGTAGAAGAAATTGAAAGAAAGAAAAGGCATTCGAAGCACCGCTAAGCCAAACAAAGGCACGGATAGGTATAATGAAAGCACCGCTAAGCCAACTTCTACCACCGCCAAGACAAGTGAAACCCCGTAACGCAAGTAATCGGTGATAGTACTTTCTTTGGACCAACTGCAAAGCCATTATTTGGTGAAGAGGAGTATCCACATGATCCTGACATGCCTCCTTTGGAAGAGATTGATACTCCTGCTGATGATGAAGACATGGATGATTTCTTCAATGCTGATTTCACTAATTTGGAAACTGTCATTCATGAAAGTCCAATCACTACCACAAGGATTCACAAGATTCATCCCAAGGAAAAAATACTTGGAAATTTGAATACTCCAGTTCAAACAAGTAGCAAGGTTAAGAACACTATAACCTTTCCTGAGCAAGGTTTCTTTGCAAGATCACTTCAAAAAAGAAATAGTCATAAAGATCTACAAAATTGCCTATTTGCTTGTTTTATGTCTCAAAAGGAGCCCAAGAGAGTGGAAGAAGCTTTGTCTGAAGAAGGATGGGTAGAATCAATGCAAGAGGAGCTTCTACAGTTTAAGCTTCAAGAGGTTTGGACATTGGTTGACCTTCCTAATGGAAAGAGGGCAATTGGGACAAAATGGGTGTTCAGAAATAAGAGGGATGAAATAGGGATTGTGGTAAGGAACAAATCAAGGCTGGTTGCTCAAGGATACACACAAACTGAAGGCTTGGATTATGATGAAGTATTTGGTCCAGTTGTGAGAATTGAGGCTACTAGATTATTTTTAGCATATGCTTCATTCAAGAATTTTGTGGTGTATCGATGGATGTTAAAAGTGCCTTTACGTATGGCAAAATTGATGAGGAGGTTTTGTTTGTCAACCCACTGTTTTGAAGATCCCGATCATCCCGACAAGGTTTACAGGTGAAAGAAAGCTATGTATGGGTTGCATCAAGCTCCTAGGGCATGGTATGAGTGTCTCGCTCACTTATTTGATGGACAATGGATTTAAAAGAGGGTTGATTGATAAGACTTTGTTCATTAGGAAGCACAAGGATGATATTTTCTCCGTTCGTGTCTATGTAGATGACATCATCTTTGGCTTAACTAATAAGGAGCTATGTGAGGATTTTGAGAAACTTATGCATGATAAGTTTTGGATGAGTTCTATGGAGAACTCACTTTCTTTGGGGCTAAGGGTTCAACAAAGGACCGATGGTATTTTCATTAGTCAAGACAAGTATGTAGCGATATCTTGAAGAAGTTTGGGTTTCGTGATGTGAAGAGTGCTAGTATACCTATGGAGACTCGTAAACCACCGCTACCGATGATGGAAGTCCCAAAGTTGATTTGAAGTTGTATAGGTCCATGATTGGATCTTTGATGTATCTCACCGCCTAGGCCGGATATAATGTTCTCGTGATGTGTGTGTGCAAGATTTCAAGTCACACCCAATACATCACATGAATGATGTTAAGAGAATATTTAGATACCTTAAAGGTCATCCTAAATTGGGCCTTTGGTATTCTAAGGATTCACCTTTGATTTGGTGGCCTATACTGAGATAGTGATTATGTTGGTGCTAGTTTGGATAGGAAATCCACAACCGGAGGATGTTAGTTTTGGGAAGTAGACTAATTTCATGGCGGGTAAAAAGCAAACAATAGTGGGAAATTCTACAACTAAAGTTTGAATATGTGGTCTTTGCTAGTTAGTTGTGGTCAAGTTCTTTGGATTCGTAATCAATTGTCGGATTTTGGGTACAATTTTATGCATACTAAGATTTACATTGATAATAATAGTACAATTTGCATCATTAAAATCCTGTTTACATTCTAGAACTAAACATATTGAGATAAGGCATCATTTTATTAGAGATTGTAATGAGAAAAGGTTGATTCAAATGGTAAAAATCCATACTGATTTCAATGTTGCTGATCTTCTCACTAAAGCTTTTGATGTGGGGAGGTTTCAAAGACTTTGTAGTTAGTATTGGAATGATTAATCTCTAAATCTCAACTTGTTTTGTAAAAGTTTGTATAAGTATTGTATTGTTATTAAGTGCTCTTAGTATTGCTATTTTGTTCTAACCATTGTTAGTTATGTTCAAACCATCGCTTGTTTCTTTGTGTTCCACTAACCATTTTGCGTAACTATGGAAGTTAATCCTTTGGTTGTATGATGTAAGAGAAGTACATTGAGAAGTTGTTCATTAAGTCAAGAAACAGTTTACAGCTTACAATCAACTTCAAATGAAATAAAAGACCATTCCTATCATCTATTACAAAAGCTGGTGGATATACATAACTAGTACGATGAAGAAGCTGAAGATGAAAATGGAAGGATGGATTGATGAAAACGATGGTGGATGCATTTGTGATATGAGAAATCTTCAGTTGTTCCATATACTAGTTCCACCATAAAGCATCAATCCATCTTCCCTTTTCCCTTTCCCTTCACCTCTGCCCTCTTGCCCTTTCCCTTGCTTCCATGGTATGAAGCACCAGCTCCAGGCGTAGGAAGTGCAATCACCACCTCTATTTTCTTTGGGAGTGGTGGATTTCTGGTACGTGGCTTGGGTTGGGGTTGTGAAGGTTGTGGCTTATTTCCACCTGCTGCTGTCCTCTTCGCTTCCTCTCTCACCAATCTATTGAAGATTGGTTCTAGACGCTCTGTGGAGTCATCAGAACCCCTAGATGAATCACTTGGATCCACTACACTATCATCTTCAGATGAAGGGAGAAAGGGGGACTTTGAAGGTCGAGGTTCATCTTGATGAGGGTATCGAAACAATGGGTGTGAATCATCACTTGATGATGATGATGATGAGGAGGATGAGGAGGTTAGATTGATGATTTATGGTATGATAGACATGGTTGTTGCTATTGATAAGTGGAATTGTTGAGAAATTAGGGTTTGGAAGTAAATTGGGATAATTGGTATGTGTTTATTGTGCCTTTGGATTATTTTATAGGCGGTATCAATGGTTAAGATGGAATCAGTAAGTGAATAAGGGGAAGGTATAAGTGGTTGAGGAGTTAATGAAGTTGCTTGACTTTGGGAAAGGAAGTAATGATGTGTTGACCATATTGACTTAGACTTACTTACACTTGGCTATCCTTCGCTAAGTATATGGATCCACTTTTGTTTTCTAACCACCGGTAACCTTAACCATCTTCTCTCGTGTTTGGTTTATATTTGTGATATGCGTGTATGAAGGATTTTGTACCTTGGAGCTTTTAGTGATTCTGGCGATTAGTGTTTATATATATATATATATATATATATATATATATATATATATATATATATATATATATATATATATATATATATATATATATATATATATATATATATATATATATATATATATCTTGTGTAATCATTCATATTTTTGTGTGATATCACTATTTTTGACACATATTTGCTTGTCAGATCTCTTGGTCAACTCGGTTGGAGTGTAATTTTGTATCCACCGCTAGTGTTTTTCAAACCACTGCTAGCATGTTGCTGATTTTTGGATACTTGAGGGGCTATTTGGTAACTTTGAAGAAAACGCATTTATCTCCCCAAATCACTGATAGATCATTTAATTGATCTTCAAATCCCTTCCAATTGGCACTTTACATAAATCCAAACCACTTCCATCTGTTCAATTCACAAATCCCACATCACACACATCATCAATCATCATGCCGAACCAATACTCCAACACTCATAACCTAGTTGCTAATTTGATAAAAACAATCGATCCGAAGGTTTTCATCAAATGATTGATTTCCTTATTCACAGTCCTATTCACTTTGCCTTAACCGTAGCACCAATCATCCTTAAAGCCTATATACATCAATTCTGGGGTAATGCTAAGCTTGAGGAGGTCAATGGGGTGGAAGTTTTTAGTTCTGTGGTGGATGAGAATGAGATTTTAGTTGATGAGGAGATTATTAGAGGGGTTTTGAAGTTAGATGATGTCGATGGTGTAGTTAACCTTTCGATGCCGAGATTTTGAAGGTTTAGAAAGGCTAGGATATACACACGGGAGACAAGGTAAATATTTTAAGGAATGTTTTCACAACAATGTAAGTTTTGATACATACCTTGTTGATGTGTATAAGTAATAAGACCACTGGATTTGATGACTTTCCTCCAAAATTGCTACACGTCATATTATCATCTATCTCGAGGAGAGGAAGTTTAATTGGTCTAGGATGATTTATGAAGGGTTTGTGCAGAATCTTAGGAAGAAAGGTAAATATTACTTATATCCTAGGTTTGTGCAACTGATTGTGGAAAGTCAAATAAAAGAATCTGTGGAGCATTCTAGGGAGTATGAAGTGCATTATATGCTTCCTAAGGTCTTTGCACATATGAGGAATCAGAATCCTAATTTTCAAATAAGAGATGTTCCTTTATTCCCACATATGCTTACTTTGCCTGCTATTCCTGAGTTTGATGAAGGTCTTGAATCCTAACCCATAGAACCTGAACCCACTGCTAGTACACCTCAACCCACTGATAGTACACTTGTACCCACTGTTAGTGAATCTCAACCCACTGCTAGTCAAACCCAAACCACTGTTAAACCAATTTTATGGACTAGGAGGAGGAAGGGCACCAAGCTACCTCAGGCTGGTGTTAGTGGTATTGTAAATGAGGCTATCACAAGTTGTGAAGGTGACATGATTGGAAGGGCTTCCACTACTGATTCATGCTTAGATGCTGGTCAGGATAGTGGAAACATCACTAAGACCTAACCTTTGGCAACTCCTAATGTGGAGAGTTCCTTGGAACTTAACACAGGTGGAGGAATCCCTAGCCAACTGGCTCACTTAGGGTGCATAGATGACCAGGCAAGGTCTCGTGCTATGTTGAGGATAATTTGGAACATGAACATGAATTGACGGATCCTAAACTGGTACATGATGACTTTTCCAATGAACCACCTCTCGGACCAGTTAACACATGTCGAAGTGGGGAGGATATTCTTCAACGCTTTAATGAATTGACGGCTAAATGTACCAAAATGGAGGATACAATCTCAAGTCTTCAAGAGTTAGCTATGTTTCAGGGTAAAGAGATTAGGAGGCTGAAGCACAGGATGTTTGTTTGGAGAAAGTGAGGAGACCTGGGGTTGCTCTTTTAAGGCATATGAGAAAGTTGAATAAGAAGGTGGACTCCTCTCTAGCTCTGAATATGGAGAATGTATCCAAATAGGGGAGGAGTGAAGGTATGAATTCAGGGGAGGCTGTAGATGTGCATATGGAAGAGGATGTGGTAAGTGGAGATGAAGCAGAACAATTTTTGGTATCTGATAAAGATGGGAATGAAGCTGTTCTTGAAAGTTTGAAGACTGTGGTAGAAGATGAGGTGCTGCAGGACACAACCACCGATAGTGTGTCTGCAACCACGGCTAGTATTCTTGAAACCACTGCTGCAGTTTCAGATAAGGTAATTATAACCAATCCCACTTTAAACTTACCCACTGCTATCATAACCACTTCTACAATTGTTACAACCACCTCTGTATCACCACCTAAATCAAAAGAAGCTGAGAAGGAAGTTGCAAGTACACTGATCAATCTAAGCAAAACCTTAACTAACCTTACACCTATCATTGCACATGTTTCATCTCTTAAATCTACTTCAACCAAACCCAAAGGTAAAAGTTTAGTTATTGGTGAGCCTTTGAAGAAGAAGGTGGCTCAACCAGACATTAGAAAGGGTAAAGGTATTGCAGCACCAATTTTGAAGTTTAAAAGTAGAGAAGAACAGATTGCTTATGATGAAGAGTATACAAGAAACCTGCTAGCTGAAGAGGAAGCAGCTTGGGAGAAACAGAAGCAAGAAGAGGAGGAGGCTACTCAGAAATGGTTAGCTAAATGGTATGAAACAAAAAACTATCTTCAAGCTTCTAATCAAATACAGGATGAGTATACTACTCAAGAATGGGCATTGTTATATGTTGATGAAAGAGCTAGAATCTTGGGTGAATGGGCAAGGAGGATCGAGAAGGAAAAGAAGCAAGTTAAAAGGAAGAAACCTCCTACAAAAGGTGAGATGAGGAATGTAATTGATGAAGATTATTAAGAATTGTGCATACATATTTCGAAAATCTTAGTAAATGTTCATTTGAGAGAATTCATGAGCTTTATCGATGTGTATGAGGATTAATAATGATAATTTTATTCCAATGAATTCTGATAAAGAAGAAGAGTGGATTCAAAGTAGTCAAAAGAGAAAATCTGAGATTCAGGAGACATCTGGTTCTAAAAGACTGAAAGTGATTGAAGATATTAATCAAATTGTCTCTTATGAATTTGAGCTTAATGGAAGTGCAGGATGTTGGAAAATTCAAAGACTCAATAATGAAGTTTCTGAGTTTGATAAATTTTCACAGATGCTTCAATATCTGGATAGGGATGATTTGATGAATATTTGGAAGCTTTATAAGAACAAGTTTGGTGATGTACATCTAGATGATTATCATGAGAGAATGGTTTATGATAACTTGAAGATTTTGTTTGAGCCTACTCATGGTGAACCTGAATGGAAAGGACTCTACAATGATCAAGTTACAAGATGGTTTCTGTATCAAACTTGTGGAGTTCATGTGTTAACTATTTCTGGAGAAGTTATTCATATGCTTGTAAAAGGTGATTATCCTCAACTGAATAAGTATCCAGAAGTTATTAATCAGATGGTAAAACCTGGTGGTTTAAAGATGTTGATGCCCTATGATGATCAAGCTTACAGTTTGTTGTTGAAGTATGAGACCATTCTTAAAACTAGTAAGTGTTTGGATACATCCTCCAATTCAGGTGTTTTGAGCTTAAAGGAAACTTGAGAATTCTATTTGAATGTATCAAGTTTAGGGACAGTTAATGAAATCATGGACGTAAGAATGAATCCATCTGAAGATACACATGGCTAGTAGTAATGTGAAACCACCGATAATGTATTGTAACCATTGCTAGTTTTGTATAGTCGGCTTAATATTTTGTATTAGATAAATATGGAAAAGATATTTATCTTGTAGGTTACGTATTGTATTATGTAAAGGACTCCTTAGCCTATAAAAAAAGGTCCTAGGTTAGATTAGATATACGTATGTTTTATATCTAAGGTTGATACACTTCAAGGTTGTAAAACCCTAATACTGGTTAGAGTATTCGTATTAATAATAATATTGAGGTGTTGAATGTTTATTGTTCTTCTTCTTAAGATTAAGTATTAAATTCCGCATGATACTTAATAAGTCTTTGTTAAGTCAGTTTATATAAAGGATCGTTTGCTCAACTGGGATAGAGATGTGATCCATCAAACGAGTAACATACGTATGAAGGATTGTTTACCACTTCTTCAGCATTGTTTCCCCTAATCTTGAATTTGACATGGTTAAGTTCACGATTCTTGATAGATCTTTAACACGTCAGAACAAGAGGATTGAATTCGAACAGAAGCAGCAAAGAACCAAAACAATCACATCTCTATGATGGCAAAACTTTGAAACTCCAGATCTTTGCAACAACAAATAACAAAATGTACATCAAAACATATTAGTTTCATACTATTCTCATCACATCTAGGTGTGTTAACTCCTGTGAGAGGCGAATCATTGAAAATAATGGATTTGATGTCTCTTTACCAATAGCCATTACTACCGGAGTAGCCAAATGTTTAAGTTCGAAAACTATGGTACATCGATAACCATCTCGATTTGTAGCAAATCATGACTATAAACGGATTTGAGATGTCTTTACCGTAGCCGTTTGCTCGGGACTAGTCAATTTTGGGAAAGAATCACCTTTGGTGAATTCGTAACCCAATATGGTATTCCATCGCCTTTACCACAAGCCATATACTTGTGGGCTAGCCAATTCTTGGATACCAAAAAGGTGTAAGCCATGGTGAATTGATGACCATACAACCCTCAGCAATTAAGCATGGGTGAGTTGCATACCCTATGATTTTGAGCAAACCATTACAGCTATCAACAGATTTGATGTGTCTTTACCAAAGCTGTACCCTTTGGACTAGCCAACTCTTTGATGCACACAAGTCACATCTGGTGAGTTGATAACCATCAACAGAGTTATATACAACAAACCTGAAAGAAAGAAGTGAGACAAACAAAGAATATACAAGATAGTTTTTTTTTTTTTTTTTTTTTTTTTTTTTAACTTAGAATAAAACAAAGAAAAAGAAATAATACAAGATACCGTAATCAAGAAGAAGCTTGGTGTTGCGTGTTGAGTCTTGATCAACCCAATCATTGTTCAAGATGGAGCATATCATTCCCTACTGGATCAGGAGGAACTTCCAATTTCCTTCTAAGCATTCGTTGCATCAATTTCACAAACAAAGGATAAAGCTTATCAGAAAACATACACACAGCCATCCCACACTTTGTCTCCACAACATGCACACTTGGGATAGGATACAATCTCCAAGTCTCAACCATCCACTTATGTGAATCCTTCCAAATTGAATACCCTTTACCATGTGGAGATTGACAGTCAAAAAGAACTTGAAGATCTCCCAATAAGTACAACCCAGAACCTTGTGGAGTATGACTAGCATAATATTGTGTGACAAGGCCATGGAGAGTAATCAAATCTTTCCTATCCACCATATTAAGTATGTCTTTTAAGAAAGTAAACTGCATAGAAGATTTATCCAATCTATAGATGGTGTTAAGCTGTCCATCAGTCAATATCCATGTAGTCAACACACCATGAGACCCCTCAAGAAAAGTTTCAGAAGATCCTTCTTTAATAAATGTTGACTCAGCAGCCTTTAGATCCAAATGATTAGAAGAACCACCCTGTTTAGATTTAGGTACTCCAGAGGTCTTCTTCCCAACTACTCGCATAGATCTCCTGATTGCAATGTGTCTTCTTCTAGACATCCTTTTTCCCCTCCTACCAGGTATATAAATGCCCATAGAAAAGGAAGATGGTACCTTCTCAGATGCACCAGAGACATCTTCAGTGGGAATGGAAGAGGTAGAAGCAGAGGGAATTGGAATAGCACTACCCAAGGCATACATTTTATCAAGCTTCTCTCTGTCCTGTTTAGCTCTAGCAGCTTCTTGTTTAGCTCTCCTCACCATATCTGCTCCTTCTTGTTCAGCAGATGCAGAAGAAGGAATAGTATAATGCTCAATAGTACTAGTAGCCCCCTGTGGATCCATAGATGTAACAACAGTACTGGGTGAAGCTTCGGGAGAAACACCAAGAGGTTCAGCAGATTGAACTCTCTCAACAGAATGAATAGCTTCAGTAAATGCCTCAGCAAAAACAACATGAGAGCTCAACTTACCTTTATCATCAGCAAAAGAATCCACAATCACAACTTTCTTGGGTCTTTTGGCTTTTGGAGTATCTATACCACCAATAATACTTTTCAATGTAGAAGCTGGTGTAATATGCTTCATAGTCTTAGTATACAAACTGGTCAATTCAGAATCAGATAAAGCCCAAACTTGCTTCTTTGTCAAACCAGATTGATAGAATTAGTACTCTGATTATACACCACATTCCTTATATAGGTTTTCTTCTAAGCTGTAGTTGGTGGTCTCTCCCTCTTAGCTTTAGCCTTTTGTGCAGCAATAGCTTTTCTCTTTGCAACTGCAACTTGCTTCTTTTGTTGTCCAAGAGCCATCATTTGTGCAGCAAAGTTTTGACTATCAAAATCAGCTCCTAAAATTCTCTGAGCAAGAGTAGGATTTGAAGCAGCTTGAAGAGTGTAAGAATCCCATTGCTCAGCAGTAAAACTAATGGATTGTGCATCCAATTCTCTTTGTCTTTCAGGAGGCAAATTGGTAGTAAACTGATCTGCAAGCTGTTGTGCCAAAGCTTGACTCTTCATCAAATCTGCATACTCTGCTAGCATTCTTGCTTGTTCTAGCCTTTCCTGTTCACTCACAAGATCTGAACCAAGCTCTTCATCAACCATAACTCATTTCCCTTTGTCAGCAGGCTCATAAGCAGAATCAGCATGAGGAATATCAACAATGGGAACTGTATTAATGTTTTAGAAGAAACACCCATGGAAGCCTCAGGAGTAATATGTTGAGGAGTGTCTTCAACAAGTGCAGAAGAAACATCAGCATTAGGATCCAGGTTAAAACTTCTTTTAGCAATAAATACTTCAGGATGATCTGTTGAAGGTGGAGGACATGGTTGTTCTTGCACAGATGAAACTTGATCATGTTCAGAAGCAACATCCACCATTTGAGCATCAACAATAACACAACACTTGGCACCTTTGAAGATTCAGTGGAATCCTTGCTCAAATACTGTCTTCTCCTTCTTCTAGTAAACAAAATAGGTTCCTTTTGCTTTGAGGATTCAGCAGCAATTAGAGAAGAAGCATGATTCTGTTGAGCAACATCAGCCAAGATTTCAAGTGAATCCAATTGAATATCCTCTTGCTCTTCATCAGAGGTAACCACAAACTTCCTTTTGCTGTTCTGCCCAAGTTGTACTTCTAACTCCTGAACCTTTCTCTTCAACCCCACAATCTCACCACCAAGTGAGGATTTAGTATCGCAAGCTCCTTTCGAGATCAACAACCTCTTGCACATACATTACCGCTCAAAGCATATCTGAGATGTAAGTGTAATAGGTCCTCACTCCACCAGCAGATTGCTCGGTGGTAATGGGAGCTTTATTGGGCCTTTCAGGAGAAACATGGACATGCTCAAAAATAGGAGAGCTTTCAGCAAATGGCTCTCTAACTAGACTAGGTGTGGTCAATCTATTAAACTCAGGCTCAAACTCATCAGGAGTAACATGAGTAGGTGGTGGACTAGGACTAGGTCTAGGTGACAGAGGTAAAGGTGTAGATGGAGGTTGGTCAGGAGAAACAATTGATGCTTCAGCAGTTGTGGAAGGGCCCTCATCAATGGCAACTGATGGATTACCATCAGCAGCAACATTAGGAGAAGGTGGAGCACCATCAACATTACCCTCATCAGCAGCCACATTGCCATGTGGCAACATAGCTTCTAGCAAAGGATGATGTGCCCCAACATAATGAGTTTTCATTGAAGCAAACAGTTTAACACTAAGAGCTCCTATGGGACAAAATACTATGT
Source organism: Chrysanthemum lavandulifolium (assembly GCA_022545495.1). Taxonomy (NCBI): domain Eukaryota; kingdom Viridiplantae; phylum Streptophyta; class Magnoliopsida; order Asterales; family Asteraceae; genus Chrysanthemum; species Chrysanthemum lavandulifolium. The sequence continues at coordinate 31,017,299 of CM040244.1, read as the reverse complement.
CTTGGGTTGTTATGTCTAATATCATTTGTAAAAACCTAGGGTACATTAGAAATTTATGCTTTTTCCTTTGAATATTTTCAACCATATTATCAAAAATAAACTTAGAGAAATTATAAGTTAAACCCTTTGAAAGACACACAATACCACATCCCAATTGGGTAGAGAATTGATCCCATCCTCCTGACTTGTTGCTAATACACTGAAGTAACGTATGCACCAAAAACCTCCACATGGGGCAAAGCTTATTCTTGTGCCACATATCTGTGTTAGTACTTTGATATCCAATAGCCCTTAACCCAGCAAGAATCTCCACTGTGTTGGTGTGATAGACCCTATCTTCATCATCCAAGCGAAGTTGTGTCCTAATCAAATACTCAGTCACCACATATTCTGTTCCATCAATCGTTGCTACAATCTCTGTGTCACTTCGTTTAGTAGCAGATGCCCAAAATTGTTCAACCAACAATTCAAATATCACATTTGGAGAATGTGTTAGAGCATAATGAATTTTGGAACGCTTCAAGAAATCCACCATTGGTTCATACAATTCATGACCCTTTGCTTTTCCTAGAAAAGAAACCTTGTTGTAATCTTTCTTAAATTGAAGTGCCGCCATTTGAGAAATTGTGAGAATGGATTATGAATCACGCAAAGAGAAATGTGTTTAAATTGATTGAAGAGGGAATCAATTGATTTTGGGCAAAGATTATGCGAAGTAGGTTATTAATAGAAGTTACTCAATTATGATAAAAAATATCGGACCAAATCGTTGACCATATCTGATGTGTAAAGTAACTCCATCCAAATTCAAAATTAACGCTTCAGCAGAATGGATGGTCAATCTGCTGATGGAAGTCAATCAGCAGAATCAACTCAAGTGTAAAAGTATCTTCAGTAAATATCTTGAGTTTTACTGTGCCACCCAACTCGCATTAATTAACATCAAGCCTTAACTCCACCTATAAGATAGTTCCAGTTCACAACAAACACATATCAATTACCCCTAATTTACTCCAAAAACCCTAATTTCTCACTAATTCCATAATCAGCAACAACAAACATGTCTACCAAACTAGAAATCATCAATCTAAATTCCTCCTCATCATCATCATCATCAAGTGATGATTCACACCCATTGTTTCGATACCCTCATCAAGATGAACCTCGACCTTCAAAATCCCCATTTCTCCCTTCTTCTGAAGATGATAGTGTAGTGAATCCAAGTGATTCATCTAGGGTTTCTGATGACTCCACAGAGCGTCTAGAGCCAATCTTCAATAGATTGGTGAGAGAGGAAGAGGAGAGGACATCAGCAGGTGTAGAGAAGCCCCAACCTTTACAACCCCAACCTCAACCAAGGCCACGTGCCAGAAATCCACCACTCCCAAAGACAAGAGAGGTGGTGATAGCTCTTCCTGCTCCAGGATTTCGTACTTCATACCATGGAAGCAAGGGAAAGGGCAAGGGGAGAGGTGAAGGGAAAGGGAAAAGGGAAGATGGAGTGATGCTCAATGGTGGAACGAGTAGATGGAACAACTGAAGATTTCTCATATCACAAATGCATCCATCATGCCAAGGACCTTATAAAACGAGGTTCTTGAGCATCTTCATCATCGTTTTCATCAATCCTTCCTTTCCATTTTCATCTTCAACTTCTTCATCATACTTGTCAAGTGTATCCATCAGCTTTTGTAATAGATGATAGGAACTAGTATATGTTTGGTAGATCTTGTATAGGAACTGTCTTGTATTTCATTTGAAGTTGATTGTAAGCTGTAAATTGTTTTTGAATGAATGATCAACATGCCTTTTATCTCTCAATGATTAGCACTTAATCTGTACTTCAGTACTTTCCTTTAGTAGAATCAATGAGATAACTTGTAACCATACTTGTGTTTTTCTTCAATGGAAACAAACTTTAAGCTTACACGACCATATTCCCATTTACCAACTTGGTGAACTTTAACTTAAAGAAGCATTCTGCAAAACAGACACAAAGAAGCACACAAACCAAACCAAGACAAACAAAACTTAAAAAAACATTAGCAGGTTAGTGTTAGCAAACAAAAATATAAACAATAATCTACAAAATTTATAAGATAGACAACTACAATCCTCCCCTGAGGCATATGCCTCCCCTCAAACTCTGCAGTTAAGGGTTAAGCATCCCAATATGGACAACTAGGTGTTGAAACCTGGGTCCATCAAAAGCCTTAGTCAATAAATCTGCCACATTATCATCTGTCTGAATCTTAAGCACCTTTATCAAATTTTTTTCATATGCGTCTCTTATAAAATGGTGCCTGATCTCGATATGCTTAGTTCTATTATGAAAAACTGGATTTTTAACTATGCATATGGTACTTTGAATATCAATAAAGATTGTGGTGTTCATGAAATTAAACCCATAATCCAGCAATTGATTTTGGATCCATAGTACATGACCACAACAATTGGCGGCAACATATTACGCTTCAAGAGATGAGGTAGCAACAATAGTTTTTTTCTTGCATTGCCAAGAAATCAATCTTCTACCAAGAAATTGGCAACATCCAGTTGTGGATCTCCTATCCAGATTCGCACCAGCATAATCACTATCACTATATGCTTCCGATAGAAAGGGAGACTCTTTTGGGTACCAAAGACCTAACTTGGGTTGGCCTTTTAGATACTTGAAGATCTTTTTGACTACATTCAAGTTGGAAGTAAGTGGAGTGACCTGATGTCTAGAACAAGCACTCACAACAAAGGTAATGTCAGGCCTAGAAGCTGTTAATAAGGTGTAGTGGCAGTTTTGACATTTTCCATATCAAACTTCTTCAAAATGTCTCTCACATATTTATCCGACCGATAAAAATACCATCCGGTTTCTCACGAACTTGTAGACCCAAAAGAAAGTGAGCTCCCCATAACACTCATCCGAAACTCTCCTTCATTAACTCCTCAAACTCCCTCGACCGAGCTTCTTTAGTGGAGCCAAAGATAATGTCATCCACATAAACTTGCACAAGAATAATGTCTCTATTATTCTTCTTTAGAAGAGTGTTTTGTCAATGGCTCCTCTTCAGAACCATGCTTCGAGAATGCAGATAGCCTAGCATACCATGCTCTTGGTGCTTGATGTAGTCCATAGAGAGCTTTTACCACCTTGTATACATGCTGTGGATGATCTGGGTCTTCAAAGCCTTTGGGTTGAGTGACATATACTTCCTCTTCAATCTCACCATACAAAAAAGCACCTTTCACATCCATTTGATAAACCATGAACCCCATATATGAAGCATAAGCCAAGAAGATACGAATGGCCTTAACTCTAGCTACAGGTGCAAAAACTTCATCATAATCAATGCCTTCCTCTTGCCTGAAACCCTGAGCCACTAATCGGGCTTTGTTTTTGACCACAATACCCCTTGCATCTCTTTTATTCTTCAAGATCCATTTTGTCCCAATTGCAATCTTCCCATGAGGTAGTGGTACCAATATCCAAACCTGCTGATTCTTGAATTGTTGCATTTCATCTTGCATTGCTTCAAGCCAACTTGAGTCTTCAAGAGCTTGAGTAACACTGGTTGGTTCCACTTGAGAAAGGAAGCAAGCAAACAGACAATGCTTAAAGTCTGTGTGATTGTCCCTTTGTTGGTTTAAGACATAGGAAAGAAAAGCAACTTGACCATAATTAAAACTTGTCACAACACTTCTAGTTCGAACCGGTGCTTGAGGATCACCAATAACATTGGATTGAGGATGAGCAATGTTGATCCTTTTTGTAGCAGTGGGGTTGACATCAATACTGGTGTCAAGATTGGTCACAGTTGGTTCAAAATCACTGTTATAGGAAGGTGAGTTGAAGATTCCATCTTTGGGTTGATGATTTCCAAGATCTGAAGGACTTGGAAATCATGTATATGGTTCTTCAAACTCTATGGACACACTGGTAGTAATGGGAGTAGATGCAGCATGGCTGTCATCAAATTTGGTGATGTCAGGAGAAACAGGATAACTGTCGGGAAAATCATGGTTTCCACTGACTGCTTTTCCTGCAAACTCCCCACCAAGCCTCTCAGCTTCTAGATTGGCTGCATGCTCTTGCTTCTTGAGTCTAGCAAGGTTCTTCTATTTGACTTTCCACAATCAGTTGCACAAACCTAGGATATAAGTAATATTTACCTTTCTTCCTAAGATTCTGCACAACCCCTTCATAAATCATCCTAGACCAATTAAACTTCTTCCCCTCAGATGGACAGATAACATCAGTAGCAATTTTGGAAGGAAAGTCATCAAATCCAGTGGTCTTATTACTTATACACATCAACAAGGTATGTATCAAAAACTTCCATTGTTGTGAAAACATTCCTACAAAATTTACCTTGTCTCCCCATGTGTATATCCTAGCCTCTCTAAACCTTCAAAATCTCAAGATCGTAAAGGTTAACTACACCATCAAGATCATCTAACTTCAAAACCCCTCTAATAATCTCCTCATCTACTAAAATCTCATTCTCATCCACCACAGAACTAAAAACTTCCACCCCATTGACCTCCTCAAGCTTAGCATTACCCCAGAATTGATGTATATAGGCTTTAAGGATGGTTGGTGCTATGGTTAAGGCAAAGTGAATAGGACTGTGAATAAGGAAATCAATCATTTGATGAAAACCTTCGGATCGATTGTTTTTTATCAAATTGGCAACTAGGTTATGAGTGTTGGAGTATTGGTTCGACATGATGATTGATGATGTGTGTGATGTGGGATTTGTGAATTGAATAGATGGAAGTGGTTTGGATTTATGTAAAGCGCCAATTGGAAGGGATTTGAAGATCAATTAAATGATCTATCAGTGATTTGGGGAGATAAATACGTTTTCTTCAAAGTTACCAAACAACCCCTCAAGTATCCAAAAATCAGCAACATGCTATCAGTGGTTTGAAAACCTCTATCATTGGTTTGAAAAACACTAGCGATGGATACAAAATTACACTCCAACCGGTTGACCAAGAGATACGGCAAGCAAATCGTGTCAAAAATAGTGATATCACACAAAATATGAAGGATTACACAAGATATATATATATATATATATATATATATATATATATATATATATATATATATATATATATATATATATATATATATATATATATATATATATATATTTAAACACTAATCCCAGAGAATCACCAAAAGCTCCAAGGTACAACAAGCCTTCATACCTGCATATCACAAACATAAACCAAACATAGAGAAGATGGTTAAGGTTAGCAGTGGTTCGAGAAAACAAAAAGTGGATCCATATACTTAGCAGTGGATAGCCAAGTGTGCTTAAGTCTAAGTAAATATGGTCAACTTCTGTCATTACTTCCTTTCCTAAAGTCAAACAACTTCATTAACTCCTCAACCACTTATACCTTCCCCTCATTTACTTACTGATTCCATCTTAACCATTGATACCTCCTATAAAATAATCCCAAGGCACAATAAACACATACCAATTATCCAAATTTACTTCCAAACCCTAATTTCTCAACAATTCCACTTATCAGCAACAACAACCATGTCTATCATACCAGAATTCATCAATCTAACCTGCTCCTCCTCCTCCTCATCATCATTATCATCATCAAGTGATGATTCACACCCATTGTTTTGATACCCTCATCAAGATGAACCTCGACCTTCAAAGTCCCCCTTTCTCCCTTCATCTGAAGATGATAGTGTAGTGGATCTAAGTGATTCATCTAGGGGTTCTGATGACTCCACAGAGCATCTAGAACCTATCTTCAATAGATTGGTGAGAGAGGAAGCGAAGAGGATAGCAGGAGGTGGAGATAAGCCACAACCTTCACGACCCCAACCCAGGCCACGTGCCAGAAATTTACCACTCCCAAAGAAAAGAGAGGTGGTGATTGCACTTCCTACTCCGGAGCTGGTGCTTCATACCATGGAAGCAGGGGAAAGGGCAAGAGGGCAGAGGTGAAGGGAAAAGGAAAAGGGAAGATGGAGTGATGCTTTATGGTGGAACGAGTAGATGGAACAACTGAAGATTTCTCATATCACAAATGCATCCTCCATCGTTTTCATCAATCCATCCTTCCATTTTCATCTTCAGCTTCTTCATCGTACTAGTTATGTATATCCACCAGCTTTTGTAATAGATGATAGGAATGGTCTTTTATTTCATTTGAAGTTGATTGTAAGTTGTAAACTGTTTCTTGACTTAATGAACAACTTCTCAATGTACTTTTCTTGCATCATACAACCAGTGATTAACTTCCATAGTTTTGCAAAATGGTTAGTGGGAACACAAAGAAACAAACAGTGGTTTGAACATAACTAACAATGGTTAGAACAAAAATAGCAATACTAAGAGCCCTTAATAACAGTACAATACTTATACAAACTTTTACAAAACAAGTTGAGATTTAGAGATTAATCATTCCAATACTAACTACAAGGTCTCAAACCTCCCACATCAAAAGCTTTAGTGAGAAGATCGCTAACATTGAAATCGGATGGATTTTTACCATTTGAATCAACCTTTCTCATTACAATCTCTAATAAAATGATGCCTTATCTCAATATGTTTAGTTCTAGAATGTAAAACAGATTTTAATGATGCAAATTGTAATCGTTATTATCAATGTAAATCTTAGTATGCATAAAATTGTACTTAAAATCTAGCAATTGATTCTAAATCCAAAGAACTTGACCACAACAACTAGCAAAGACCACATATTCAACTTCGGTTGTAGAATTTGCCACTATTGTTTGCTTTTACACCGCCATGAAATTAGTTTGCTTCCCAAAATCGACATCCTCCAGTTGTGGATTTCCTATCCAAACTAGCACCAAGATAATCACTATATGTATAGGCCACCAAATCAAAAGGTGAATCCTTAGAATACCAAAGGCCCAATTTAGGATGACCTTTAAGGTATCTAAAGATTCTCTTAACAACATTCATGTGTGATGTATTGGGTGTGACTTGAAATCTTGCACACATACATACTGAGAACATTATATCTAGCCTAGAGGCAGTGAGATACATCAACGATCCAATCATGGACCTATACAACTTCAAATCAACTTTGGGACTTCCATCATCTGGTAGCAGTGGTTTTTGAGTCTCCATAGGTGTACTAGCACTCTTCATATCCTGAAACCCAAAATTCTTCAAGATATCCGCTACATACTTGTCTTGACTAATGAAAATACCATCAGTCCTTTGTTGAACCTGTAGCCCCAAAAATAAAGTGAGTTCTCCCATAGAACTCATCTGAAACTTATCATGCATAAGTTTCTCAAAATCCCTGCATAGCTCCTTATTAGTTGAGCCAAAGATGATGTCATCTACATAGACCTGAACCAGTAAAATATCATCCTTGTGCTTCCTAATGAACAAAGTCTTATCAATCATCCCTCTTTTAAATCCATTGTCCATCAAATAAGTAGGCAGACACTCATACCATGCCCTAGGAGCTTGATGCAACCCATACATAGCTTTCTTCACCCTATAAACCTTGTCAGGATGATCAGGATCTTCAAAACCAGGAGGTTGACAAACATAAACCTCCTCATCAATTGTGCCATATTGAAAGGCACTTTCAAAACCAGGAGGTTGACAAACATAAACCTCCTCATCATATGCTAAAAATAATCTAATAGCCTCAATTCTTGCAACTGGAGCAAATACTTCATCATAATCCAAGCCTTCAGTTTGTGTGTATCCTTGAGCAACCAGCCTTGATTTGTTCCTTACCATAATCCCTCTTTCACCCCTCTTATTTCTGAACACCCATTTTGTCCCAATTGCCCTCTTTCCATTAGGAAGGTCAACCAATGTCCAAACCTCTTGAAGCTTAAACTGTAGAAGCTCCTCTTGCATTGATTCTACCCATCCTTCTTCAGACAAAGCTTCTTCCACTCTCTTGGGCTCCTTTTGAGACAGAAAACAAGCAAATAGGCAATTTTGTAGATCTTTATGACTATTTCTTTTGTGAAGTGATCTTGCAAAGAAACCTTGCTCAAGAAAGGTTATAGTGTTCTTAACCTTGATTCTTGTTTGAACTAGAGTATTCAAATTTCCAAGTATTTGTTCCTTGGGATGAATCTTGTGAATCCTTGTGGTAGTGATTGGACTTTCATGAATGATGGTTTCCAAATTAGTAAAATCAGCAATGAAGAAATCATACATGTCTTCATCATCAGTAGGAGTATCAATCTCTTCCAAAGGAGGCATGCCAGGATCATGTGGATACTCCTCTTCACCAAATAATGGCTTTGCGGTTGGTCCAAAGAAAGTACTATGACCAAGACTTGCAATGGGTTTCACTTGTCTTGCAAAGTGGTAGAAGTTGGCTTAGCGGTGCTTTCATTATACCTATCCGTGCTTTTATTTGGCTTAGCAATTGCTTTGAATGCCTTTTGTTTCTTTCAATTTCTTCTACCGACACCGAGTTATCTTTCAACTACTCATCCTTATCTTGATGATGATCAACTTTGCTTCCGTAATTTAATGCATCATCATCATGGGACCTTGCTTATCAATGATGGGTGAGACAGAACCGCCTTTCCACTTTTCAACCAAATAGAACTACTTTGGAGAATCATCTTCCTTAGAAGTTGTTTCGCATCGTAATCCTTTGTGTACTGCATTAACATTAGTGGAAGTTCCCGCAATGATAAGCTCATAATTCATAGATTTGGTTAGCATATCAATGTTAAACAACTAGTCCGGTCCTTTGGTCTCAACACTAGGAGTCTCTTCACTAAATTTAACGTGTAAGTTCTCTTCAACAATCCTAGTCCTCCTATTGTATACTCTAAAGGCTTTACTATTAGAAGAATAGCCTAAAAGTATCCATCATCGCCTTTTTCTTGAAACTTGCCTAGGTAGTCTATGGTATTCAAGATAGTAACAGACACCCAAAAGGTTTTAGGAATGCAATCATTGGCTTCCTATTATGTAACAAATCATAGGGGGTCTTGTTATGAGGCTTCCAACCTTACTTCTATTCGCACATAACATGCAAAGGCTTCACTTCAAACCAAAAGGTAGTTGGTAACTTAGATTCGACAACATTGTCCTAGCGCCTCAATAAGTGTCCTATTTTTCCTTTCAGCTATACCATTCTGTTGTGGTGTTCTAGCAACACTAAACTATCTTTCTATACCCTTAGCTACACAGAACTTATTCATCACATCATTCTTAAACTCAGTTCCATTATCACATCTTATTACCTTGACTTTATGGTTTACTAGATTTTCTATCTTAGTAATGAAACTCTTGAGGATCTCACTAGTCTCACTTTTAGCAGCCAAAAATTATACCCAAGAAAATCTACTATAATCATAAGTGATAACTACGCAGTACTGCTTATGGTTAAAACTTTTAACAAAGTTAGGTCCAAATAAGTCCATATGAAGCATAAACAGTGGTTGTGTAATGGTGTTAACAGTTTTGGACTTACAAGAAGCTCTATGTTGTTTTCCTTTCGACAAGCCATTAAAGTTTCTTACACTCAAAAACTTTAGAAGGCAACCTCTCACTATGTTGCCCCACAAGTTTATTGATTGTTTTGAAATTAGGTGACCCACCTTCTATGCCACAATTTAGACTCATCAACCGATGCCTTAGCAAACAAACAAGTTAAGGACCTATTAGGAAGTACATCTTTAAGATCAAAACAATATATGTTCTCTTCCTAGGTATCCTTAATCGCACAAATTTCTCATTAGGCATATTAAAATCAGTGACAACACCACACACCGGTTTCTCCAAAAGTACCCGCTTTTTCTTATCACACATTTGAGAAACACCGAATAAATTGTTCTTTAATCCTCGTACTGGATAGACCTTTTCAAAGTCTAATTTTCCCGCTCGATTGTGCCTCGCCAAGTATCTTTCCTCCCTTGGATCATTGCCAAATACCACATATCCTCCATCAAAAGCTTCAAAATCCTCCGTGTTGCTCCCATCCCAAGTCATGTGCCCGAGCAACCACTATCAAAAATTCCTTTGTCTTTTAGCTCATCTTGTAGATTGCCCCGCACATGAATTTAAACAAATTAGTTCCTTTCGTGGACCCAAGCCAATATCGACTTGGTCTCCGCCTGCATCAACATAATCAAATTTCTTTAGGTCCATTGATGCACAAATGACATGATGTAAAACCTTGGTCTTAGGCTTCCATTGCCACTAGTGAGGCCTTAATAAAGATAAAAATGGTTTCCAACCACTATGCCGCTTGTCACCTTTGGAATTTTTAAAACTTCTTTTGTATCAGTGGTGATATTTTGCTTAGCAGTGGATTGATTTTGCTTAGCCGTGTTTACATTTTGCTTAGCAGTGGTTGGAACCCATTTGGGTGTAGCAGTGACTATTGACTTTGTTTTACCATTCCTCATTAACACTGCTCTAGGAATCATTTTTTTTGTTAGGATGAGGGTTTGTGATCTTTGAAAAGTTTCATGATTTACCCTCCTCCAATGATTCCAAACTTGTGGTTGGTTTTTATAACAATTTCTCTGTAAGTGCTCAAAACTACCACATGCAAAACAAGCCTTCTTAACACATTGAAACTCATCTCCTAACTGCTTGAAATTAGTCCATTAAAGTTTCTTTGATTTCCTCTAGGTATATATCTTTCATCTGCTCCTAGGTATCTCCTTGTACTCTACAACTTTCTTGAAATTTGCGCTCCAAATCTAGGCACAAGGTCGGCTTGTTCAAAATCAACTTTCTTTACATTTTCTATCTTTTCAGCCGAGTTGATTCAGATCTATCTTCCTCTAATCGATTCCCAATTTTCAATAGTGGGGCATCGATGACTTAATGTAACCTATCTTAGTTGTTTCATCTTACTAATCTTTTCTGCAGTTTGTTAAACCGAATTCACTACTAAATGACAGTTCTTTTGTAGGTGGTGCATGTTTCATAAGAGGTGGTGGCATATTGTTGTAACCTATCCTTAACCCTTTTCATTAATTGACACTCTATTGCATTATGAATCAAATCAAGCAAATTGTGTTTTAGCAACCCTAACAACATGTTTTTCTTTTTCTACTAGGGCTTCTTGTTTTACACTCTCTCGCCTCTTCTAGTTTACTTTAAGTATCTTAATTTCTCCGTCCTTAAGATCAATTTCACCACCTAGTATATTAATCTTATCTACATACTCAAACTAACATTTAATATGTAAATAAAGTTTTTCTTCCACACTCTCTAGACCAACTTTATAACCTAAGTTATCAAGTGAAAGTCTATCTACTTTTCTCAAACTCTCAATAATAGCTTTTGTGATTCTAAGTTATCTTGACATGATTTAAAAGAACAAATAGAATTTTAGAATCATTAGATACCTCGTAATCGAACCGTAAGATGAAGCATAGGCCATAAGAGCAAAATTATGCTCTTTAGAAGCTTCACTAGCAAGAAAAGTCGCATTGGGACCTTCTTCAATCTGGATCACCCACCATAATCACCAATACCATCTTGAGCAACCAATGCTAAAGAAGAAGAGCTCTTCTGGTCTTCTTGATGCCTTCAATCCTCTTAGAGCTCGACATTCCCTAGCAAAGTGACCCTTCTTCTTGCGCTAAAGCACTCCATCTTGCTCTTGTCAAATCCAGCCTCCTTTGACCATCATATTTAACTTGCCTTCAGCTCTTCTCAAAACTTCCTAGCTTGGAGAGTCAACATTGCCATTTGCCATTGAAGATTTATCTTTTCAAAGTCATCTTTTCAAAGTCATCCTTATTTCTCCACACAACTGTATGCACAGCCGAGTCAGGTGATAAACTTCTGATGAACTTCAAATTGATATCTTCTTGAGCAACTTTGTAGTCCACTAACTTCAGTTGGCTAATGAGTTTTTGAAGTCCATTATAAGTGCCATCAAGTTTTTCTCCACTAAGAGTAGTGAAGTTTTCAAGTCGATGCTCGAGCATATTCTTCCTTGATTTCTTGGTAGCTTCATTACCAAAGAAACCTTGTTTCAATAGCATCCATTAACTCTTTAGCGACTCAGATTGTTCAAAGTCCAAAGCATACTCATTAGGTATTCCCATGGAGAGAATACTATGAGCTCTAATCTCCAGCTTCCTTCTAGCCTTGTCAACCTCACTAACAATGGCGATCTCTTTACCATCATCACCCTTCTTAGGAAGAGTATCACCCTTTTCAACAACATCCCAGATGGTGTAATCAATCATACGAATGTATTACCTCATTCGCATTCTCCAAACTTGGTACTCACCCCGCTTGAGCATGGGCACCTTTGATGCAAGAACCATGTGAGTTTCACGTACATCTTAACTTACTTGAATAGAACTTAACTAAACTTCTTCTTGGTTTAAGTTTCTAGATCACAAGCTCGATACCACTTGTTGATCCCAGTTGAGCAAACGATCCTTTATAGAAACCGACTTAACAAAGACTTATTAAGTATCACGCGAATTTAATACTTAATCTTAAGAAGAACAATAAACATTCAACACCTCAATATTATTATTAATACGAATACTCTAACCAAGATTAGGGTTTTACAACCTGAAGTGTATCGACCTTAGATATAAAACATACGATATCTAATCTAACCTAGGACCTCCTTTATAGGCTAAGGAGTCCTTTACTTAATACAATACGTAACCTACAAGATATATATCTTTTCCATATTTATCTAATACAAAATATTAAACCGACTATACAAAACAAGCAAGTGGTTACAACACATTATCGGTGGTTTCACATTACTACTAGCCGCGGTTTATCTTCAAAGAAGGATTCATTCTTCGTCCGTGGTTTCATTAACTCGTCTGTGGTTCCAACACTTAGAATAATTCATGATCCAAGGAACCTAAAACCCAACATGATGGATGCAGGTAAGGTATACTAGGCAAATCATTTTACTCTTTTTTAAGTGTTTCTAAGTTTCAAGAATAAATAAATTTACTTTATAGGTAATTAAGATTTACATATACTTCTATTATTTCTAATGTGCTATAGTTAGACATTTAACATTTTTTTATCCTTGTCGTATGAATAGGTAGTAAATTGTTATGGCAATTAGTAAAATGCCGCTAATGATCACTAGAAGTTAAGCTTGCTTTAATGGTTTTACATAATCATTTTCAAATATTTAGTACATAAACGCAACAATTTACCCGTGTACATATGTGAAATGATATCTCAAAATCAAATGGTTCTTGAAAAACCAAAGCAATATTTAATAACCCAAATTGAAAAGAAAATTAAAAGTTCACTTAGCTTTACATAACTTAACCAAAAGTATATTTAACCTAATGATAGTATGTAAGATTTTATTGTAACAGTGTATTAATTAAATAATATTTGGCGTGAGGATTATGCGCTAGCTTAATTAGGTTCTAAACTAAAGTATAGTGTGATGTTTGTCTGAGAAGGGGCATTTTTTGATGAGCTCGCCTGGCAAAGAAAATACTCAGACCGCCTTGGTTGGTGATCCCCCCTTCTTACACCATAGGTACACCTCACATGTGATCACCCCAATTCATGCTAAAAACTACCCATCTAGGTTAAACACTTATCTACTTTTTAAGGTTTTGATTTGGTTCCATGCACACATTGAATCCTATAAATACTAGTCCAAATCACACATCCTTCACTTCAAAAACACAAACCACAAATCTGTGCCCTTCTCTATTGTTGTTGTCGTCGAACACCACAAGAACACCAACACCAAATATTTTTCTTGATTGATTCTTGAAGATTTGAGTACAAAAAGCTAGTTTAGGTCACTTGCATCATCACACTTGTGTTATTAACCAAGACTTGGCTCATACTTGCACCAAATCTCCATTTTCTCACTAAAAAATTGTACTTTCATGATGTTTAAGATATGTAGTTTCTAAAAGTACAACTTGATTTTAAAGATTTACAAGTTAAAGATTTGAAAAACCTAAGTGTATACACATACATATACACGACATATACATATAAATACTTTCAAAATTTGTATCTCCATGTTGTGTTTGTTATTTTGTGTTTAAATTCATGTACAAGGTTAACGTATGTATTATTTCTGGTTTACTTAATGTTAATGGTTACATCATGTTATAAGTTGGTTGATGGGATGAACTAGGTTAGTTTGAGGTTATTGTTGGTTGAGAAATGTCAAAAATTGGTGGAAGGGAATAAAGAGTTGGTTGGTGTTGTGATTGTTGATAAAACATGTTTCTTAAATGTCATAAAACCCACTTCTGTACATGGCTGTCCCAAAAAATAATTATTGGCTAAATGGGTTTATGTTTTTCAACAATAAGTTTAAAAAAAAAGAAAATAGACTTTATAATGAAAACGAGATCGCTTGAACGGGCGAAACGAACTTAAAACGAGAAAGTTGTGTTACTTTTAAGTTTCGACAGAAAATATAGTTTTTACAAGATTAATGGCTTAACATATATTTTCATATGCTTGGAAATGGGTTTTGAGACATTAGAGGTGAAATAGATAAAAATGTAAAAGTAACAGTTTACGAACATGTCATGCCAAATTTTTGCTAGAAATATTATAATTACACTATTTTTATAAAAATAGTCATACTTAAGTATAAATGTATATTTTTCTATAAAAGTGTCAAGATAGTAAACATTAGACTTTTAAAAGTAACAAGAGGTTATTATTTTTAAAACCCAACAAAAAGACGAAAACCCAACAAAAAGACAAAAACCAAAAAATAGAAGAAATGTTTTATAAATAATAAAATGAATATTATTTTGGAACATTTATAACATATGGGGATTTAAAAAGTAACGGAACATTTTTCCTTAACATTAAAACATAAACACAACGTGTCATGGTGATACAACGTTTTAAACATTCATTTGCATTTCTACATTTCATAGAGTGTCATGCTACGTCAAGTCCACACTTACCAAGGTTGCCGTTCGGATTCGTTACCTTTCATTGCTTGACCTACTCATTATCAGATCACTATCATACATCAGGTGAGTTTCATGACCCCTATTTTACTTGTTTGAATCGATTTTGGAGGAGAATACATGCTCGTTTTTACCTAAATTCAATATTTATTTCTACGTAAATACAAGATCATTTACTCAAATACCCTACATGGTTATTTACATGTTGTTCATTTATCTAAAGCTATTATTCACTTTTACATAAACCAAGATTATTTACTACATGGTTATTTACATGTTGTTCATTTATCTAAAGCCATTATTCACTTTTACATAAATCAAGATCATTTACTCAGACACCCTACATGGTTATTTACATGTTGCTCATTTAGTTAAAGTCATTACTAGCTTTCAGGAAAACACAAGATTATTTACTCAAACTTTATTTGAGTCATTTGAATATATGTTCATTTTTTAGAACACATTACTTACTCACTCAATTATTTTCCATGGACACAAGTTCAGAAACATTTGCATTGCCTAAGTTACCAGATTACCCATAAAGTCCCCACTCATAACATTTGCATTGTGAAACCCCCAATTGCAATTCACACTTTGATCTTTCCATCATTCTCATACTCAATTAAGAAAGAGAGAAAAAGAGAAAAGGAAAATTGGACTAAACATGATGGATAAAGTTTTTTCCTCCTAAGGTTTGAAATTCAAGTTCAAAAACTAGTTGTTGAAGTTTAACTATGGTTGAGTGATGAGTTAGTATTGGTTAGAAAGAAAGAATATGTCAAATGATATTTCATGATAGTTAAACCATGGTTAGGATATGAGTTGGCAAAAATGAATATTCCTAGAATATCCTTTGAGAATGAAGAGTATGTGAGAAACTTGGTTAGAACCATGGTTAGGTTGTGAGTCGGCATAGTTTAAGCAAAGAGAATATTCTAAAGAATATGCCAAACTTAGGGAGAAAGTGTGGATGTTGGATGAGGGTTAAGAGCTAACCATGGTTGATTAAAGGTGAGTTGGATATGAATTGGAATGAGTGATGGTGATGTGATAGAAGGAAGCCTAACATTTCAAATTCAAAATTCAATTTTTGAATGTTAAGAAAGAGTAGAAGTGTATAGGAGAAGTTTGGTGAAAGTATGTGTGCGTGAGATTTGAATTTCAAATTGAGAGTGAGTGAGTGAGAGTGAGTAGGAAGTGTATAGAGGAAGATTTAAGTGTGTGTGTGAATTTGAAATTCAAATGAGAGTGTGTGTGAGTGTAGAGAATGTGAGAATGTGATGATGTGGTTAAATTATGTTTGTTAAGAAAATGTGGTGAAAGATGTGTGTGTGATTGTAGGGGAATATAAATTACATAAAAGTAAAATATGTGTACGAGAATAAAAGATGCATATTTAGAAGATTTGTGTATAAATGTGGGAAACATAAAGTACAAGGGATGTACATTGTGTAAAGGAATAAAAAAAATGTTTGTGGGTGAGAATGATTGTTATGGTCCCGACTTATTGATCTGGTTATGGGTCTTTGTGGATAGAAATCATAAGAGGAGTTAGAGTGTTTATTTGATAGTCTCGCCTTTTTGTTAGATTTACTCATGAACTTTGAGAGCTCATTGAGAGAACTCTCCGATCTCTTTAAACACACAAACTTTTTCTCGAAAGACAACTTCGACCCTTTTGTTATTATTATATATATATATATATATATATATATATATATATATATATATATATATATATATATATATATATATATATATATATATATATAACTACAAGTACAACTGCTTATAAGTTACAACTCTATTTAGACATAACTGACTATGACACATAAATGCTAGAAACTAAACTGCAAGAACATATCAATAAAACATAGAAATATAAGTTGGACTATTAGGTTACTTTATTGCAGCAACTAGCCTTATAGTGATATAACATTACTCCCCTTCCCGACAATGAGCTTGTCCGCAAGCGAAAGAGGATTCCACGTAACCAACAACTGAGAAACACCATTATGCATGCGATACATACGGTTTTGGATCATCATTAGAAGATTCTGCCATACCAATGTAAAATAATTGGTTGAAATGGTGACCCGGTGAGTAGATTTCATCACAGTTAAAACAGAGATTCTTCGCTCGTCGCTCCGCTATTTCAGCCCTTGATAAACGCTTGACATAGTAACTTGGTCGTTGTGTGGATGATGGCGTATTAGTCTTACTTAGATCAACTCGTTGAACATGTTGTTGTGTTGACTGATTTTCAGATTTACGTCGTTCACATAAACGCGCAAAGTAAATAATAGATGTGAGATCAGTTGGTCATTGTAATTCTACTTCCACTGCAATGTATTCTTGCAACCCGCTGATGAAAATCTTCACTTCTTGTTCTGGTCGAAGATGACATGTACGAGCAGCCAATTTCTCAAACTGTCGTTGGTACTCCTCCACAGATCCGGTCTGTTGGAGTTTAACCAACTCTCCTAACTTACTACGACTACCATAAGAACCAAACCATCGACGACAATGGTCCTTAAACTCCTCCCAGTCCATATGTGGGCGATCCCTGTCCAGTTTTAAAAACCAATACTGGGCATCGTCCTCAAGATGTGGTGCTACCATACTCATCTTCTCTTCATTTGCAACCTATTGTTGTCTAAAGTAGTAATCACATCGACTCATCTATGGTAAAGGGTCAGTTGACCCATCATAACGAGGAAAATCTAGTTTGCAGCGACGATTTGTGTTCCCAGTGCCTCCGTTACCACGATCAAGACCTTCTGCATTGATTCGATTGACACGAGGCTCACGTGTGGCGCTGCTGCGAGTGTTTTTTCGCCTAATCTCTTCAAACTGAGATTGTATGTGTTGGTGATCCTTGTTGTATCGCTTCATGAAAGCCTCAAATTGTTGTTGAAAGAGTTGCATCGAGTCATCCATATCTTGTTGCTCTGATACCAAGTTGTTATGGTCCCGACTTATTGATCTGGTTATGGGCCTTTGTGGATGGAAATCATAAGAGGGGTTAGAGTGTTTCTTTGATAGTCTGCCTTTTTTGTTAGATTTACTCATGAACTTTGAGAGCTCATTATAGAGAACTCTCTGATCTCTTTAAACACACAAACTTTTCTGGAAAGACAACTTGTCTGTCCCTTTTGTTATTTTTGCATATATATAACTACAAGTACAACTGCTTATAAGTTACAACTGCTAGTTAGACATAACTAACTATGACACCTAACTGCTAGAAACTAAACTACAAGAACATGTCAATAAAACATAGAAATATAAGTTGGACTATTAGGTTACTTTATTGCAGCAACTAGCCTTATAGTGATATAACAATGATTGTTCGCACATGTGAGAGGATAAGATAGGGAAAGGTTTAGGTGAGGAAATTTTAATGTTTGAGTTGTGAGAGTTTGTAAAACAGTTAGTTATTTGGGAAGTGATAAAATGCAAAGTGCAATCAAATTTCAAATAACACAAATTCAAATAATCAATATGACTTAATACATAATTAGCCACAAATTAACATGTTCATTAATCATCTTGATGCAGACAAGCTAAGTGCTTTGCATCTCAAGTAAAGCATATCACTTAGCGGTAAAAGATGCGTTTACGCAAAGTGACATGTGACTTTTTTTGACCAATAAGGGAGTAAACCCGTTATGTGATTAGAGAAGCCGTAAATCCAGATTATGGTCATATGAATACTTTCATTTGATAGTATATCAAAAGTAAGAATGTACTAGGTTTAGTAAAGATTTTTGGCCTTAGCTAGAGGCATTTAGTAAAGAAATTGAGTTGAAGTTTAGTAAAAAATGAGAGGACTTTTTTTTGCTTCTCTCTAAGTTTAAACTTCGTTTAGAGTGTTTCTAATAACCCAATTAGTATATTCATACTTGTATTGAAAGAACCACGTTTATTGAGTAAGAGAAAAGCCGACGTTCAATAACCGAGACACCCAAAACTCAGCGCCTGACGCGTTGGAGCGCCATTAGCATGCCAGGCCCAGTTTTTGGTCGTTTTGGTTTTTGGCTAACCTTCATGATTTTATGTGTGGCAAAAGTTTAATTGTTATTATTAAAACATAAAGGAGACCTAATCAATGTTGCACCAACAAGTATGATCCAAACAACCCTTTATTGAATCAAATACAAAGGAAGCATAAGTATTCCAATACCAATTACCAGTTCAGACTGAAACTAGCACATGAAACTCCATTTATCATCATGTCTATCTATCAACTGAAGTATATAAAGCTAACGATGGCTGCCCCTCAAAGCCTAGAATTAGAACATCAGAAGATAGAATTCAATAACTAATAGGTATGAGCCATCTATGCATATCCAAACACCCCCATATGTTCGGTGTTGAATGTACATAACATACTAAAACTGAACATTCAATTGTTCAACAACTTGAATAGTATGAATAGACTTTTTAATAAATAGACTCAGCAGTTGTAGCCTTACATGCTCAGTGATGCTATGAATAATGCTTTATGCACTTTGAGCTTCCTGATTGAATAATCTTTCATTCCTTTCTTTCCAGATGTTCTAAACAGTTGATACAAAGATCAATCCATTCAAAATGCTCCAAATGGAATTACAACATGGAAGGGTTGTCATCCATTGAATGATCTGGTCCCGGGCATTAGGAATAAACTCAATTTTTATCTTGCCTTTAATAACACTCCAAACCTTTGAAGAGAATTCACATTGAAAAAATAGGTGACTGTGAGAGTCATTTATTGTTTTTCACAGAAGGCAGAGGAGAGTATCAGAACACCATTTCATCAATCTATCTTGTGTAAAGAGTTTTCCTTGGATAGTTGTCCATAGAATAAATGCATTCCTTGGGTTGCATTGAGAAAACCAAACTACTTTCCACTAATTCACAACAGCCTTTTCCTCTTTGAAGTCCTTCCAAACCTGTTTAGTAGAAAACTTAGCTATCTGCCCTTTTTTGGATCTCCAATTCACTTCATCTGACTTTTCTTCAACAAGATTAGGAACACCAATTCGATTCAACACAAGATATCTTATGTACCATTCTTGAGGCCATATCTATCTATTATCATCAGTCATATCAGCCACAGTATAATCACTTTTGAGCCTTGCATCAAGAATACTTTTCATAGGAATGATTTTTGATAAAGTACCAATGTTAAGCCATAGGTTATGCAACATGAAGGTTGACTTACCATTACAAATTTGTTCACAATGAAAGGTCTAACTTTTTCTCTTAACTCCAATAGAGACTTCCAAGTTCCACTATCACTATATCCAACATCAATCTCCAAAAACCTTTCCCTTTTAATTTCACTCTATTGATCCACTTTACCTACAAACTGTCTTTATCAGAAACAAGCTTCCATATGTGTTTGGTTAATAGGACTTCATTCCCTTTGCCTAGTTTTTTTAATCCTAAAACACCTTCCATTTTAGGACTATAAACAATAGACCAAGCCACCTTAGCTTTCCCCTTTGCACCTTTGCCCTGATTCCACAAAAAAAACAAAAGCCTTTAAGAATACTATCAATTTCCTTGACTATGTTCTTTGGGAGTAAGACCATTGAATCCAATAGGTCTACATAGCAGCTAAGACAGAGCCAATGAGTTGTAATCTACCAGCATAAGATAGGATTTTATTTTTCTAATCATTGACTTTATTCTTCACTTTATCCACCAACACTTAACAATCATTAATCCTAATTTTCTTGGCTAGAAGAGGAATACGCAAGTATTTAACAGGAAGACACCCAACCTTAAAGGGTAAGATATCAAGAATCTTTTATTTCTCACCCACATCAACACTGCCAAAGAATATAGTACTTTTACCCATATTAGGCTTTAATCCTGAAGCATTACTCAACTCATTCAAGGTATCTCTAATCACATTGACAGAACTGTGATCTCCATGACCCAACACTAGCAAATCACCTGCAAATGATAAGTGAGTTAGTTTTATTTCTTTACATCCTTTGTGATACTTGAAACCAGCATGTTAATACAAATAAACCGTAAAAATGTTTATTCATATTTAGCGATCTCGTTATGTTTTGTTGATAACAAATATAAAGTTATCATAAGTAAAATTATAAGAATACACGTTATTTTGCAAAGTATATACATTTGGTCATTGAAAATGTTGTAATAATTTAATTGTTGTAATAGTTTATGTAATAGGATGGGTAATATCCAAGACCCATGACCCATGCCCATGGAGCTAATCCATAACCCATGACCCATTGCATGACATCATGCATGAAATCATGTTGGGTTTTATCCATGACCCATGACCCAATGTCCATAACCCATGACCCAAGACCCATGACCGATTGTCTAGATACATTGTATCTTATTGGGTACCCATGACCCAAAGTCCATGACCCATGGCTCATACCCATAACCCATAACCCGGTTTGCAACCCAAAATCTGAACTGTTCTAACCCAGACTTTGGTTATGGGTTGCAACCTAAAATCTTGTAATTCATATTTCACATAGTTGTTGTGTAATATTTGTGTAAAGGTTTGGTTCTACCTCATGGAAGAACTCGGTATTTAGCTTTGTACCGAAAAAGTGTGTTTACGTTGTAAGGCTTCTCCGCCAAGTTGAAGGAGCTTGTTGACATAGTGCTTAAACTCTCGAGTGGGGTACTGTGGAGCGGATTAGGCAAGGAAGGTTTTTGTAGCCGAACCACTATAAATCACTTGTGTCGCTACTTTCTATCCTTTACTTTACTTGCTTTCATTATTTACTTTACTTATTGTTTCATACTATCTATCCATCCATACGAATTCACATAAGATCGAATCTAAATCTTTGAAACCGAAATTAAAATTGGTAAAACTATGCAACCCCCCTTCTAGTTTTCCACACAGCACATTGGTGAATCTTTCTAGCCATCATCAATGAGAAAGCCTCCATAATAAGGGTGAAGAGATAAGGAGATATTGGAGCTCTTTGTCTCAATCCTCTACCACTTCTAAAATATCCATACCTTTCACCAGTAATGTAGATAGTGAAATCATCAGAGGTCACACATTTCATATCCATCTTACCATCATTTCATGAAATCCAAACTATTTCAAAACACATTCCAGAAAACTCCAACTTACATTATCATAGGCTCTTGCAATATCCACCTTTAAAGCACATCTTTTTTCCCCATTCTTGCAGTTATAACCTTTTAAGAGCTCTTGAGTTTGAAGGATATTGTCTTGAATTTCCAGGGACAAAAGCACTTTGATTTTCATTCACCAATTTATTAAAAGCATGCTTAATTCGCTTGTAAGGATTTTGCTAATGCATTTTAGAGGACATTACAACATGCAATAAGTTTATACTTACCGATTTTAGTAGGATGGTTCACTTTGGGGACAAGAGAAGTAAGAGTAGCATTTACCTCACCCAAAAGCTTCGTATTTGAAAAGAAATCTTTCACAACCGCACATACATCAAAACCCACAATGCTCCATGATTTTTTAAAGAAGGTTACCATCTCGACCTTGAGCTTTAGCATCACCAACTTCAAAATGGCATTCTTAATCTCTTCATTTGTAACCTCTCCAATCATATCCAAAGCCTCATGATCATTCAAATTTTGTTCTCAAACGGACTTTCAACATCTTGAAGAGGAGCAACAATATCCACAAGACTCAATAAGTTTCGAAAATGATTAACAATTTGTTACGCAACCATGTTACCATCAAATCTAACCCCTTCATCATCACAAACACTTATGATCCTGCTTCTATGCCTCCCGCTTTTGATGACTTTATGAAAAACTTGCTTTTTTTGTCACCATTTTGTAACCATGTAATTTTTGCTTTTGAAAAAAATTTTTCTTCATCACCGCACCTCCATATACTTATTCAAACATTCACTTTCTTTAGCTTATGTCCGAGAACAACTTGCATTCAACACCATTTGAACTTATGCTTGCTTCAGTTTATCTCTAAGTTGGATAACCTTCTCAAACAAATTTTCATTCCTCCATTTAACTTGTTCAAAGGTTTTTTCGAGCTTTCACCTTCTTGACAACTTTGAACATGTTACATCCTCAATCTTTTTTTTTCCACTCTTCTTTAACCACTGCAATCAACATAAGTGTTATAGATCTTTCGGGATAAGTGTTATAGATCACTAGTCATGTATTGTATAAATAGTTTTATTAGATAAATACGATTGGGGTTAAGGTTTTTAATGAATTTATTGTTTTGCCATAAAGCGATTAGGAGTGTCAAAAAACCTGATCTGACGCGAACCTTACTAAGCTTATTTGAATCGGGTTTCTTGGGTCAAAAATTAAATTCGGGTTATCTGGTTCAATCAGAGTAACCCGAATACTAAATAGGGTCGGATATTGGGTTGAAGATATTTGGCTAACTTGGGTTTGGGTCAACCCGTTTAACCAGAATAAAAGGGGTTTTTATATTCTTTTATAAATTATTTATAGAGTTAATTACACAAATGGTCACTGTGGTTTGTTGGAGTTTTCACTTACAGTCACTAAACTTTTTTTTTATTGATTCAGTCATTGCGGTTTCTTGTTAATGAAACCACGGACAGAAGAATGAATCCACTGCTGAAGATATTAGGTTCCTTGGATCATGAATTATTCTAAGTGTTGGAACCACGGACGTAGTTAATGAAACCACGAGCGTAAGACCAATCCATCAATGAAGATAAACCGCTGCTAGTAGTAATGTGAAACCACCGATAATGTATTGTAACCACGCTAGTTTTGTATAGTCGGTTTAATATTTTTATTAGATAAATATGGAAAGATATTTTAATATGGAAAAGATATTTATCTTGTAGGTTACGACAGATTATGTAAAGGACTCCTTAGCCTATAAAAGGAGGTCCTAGTTTATATTTGATATACGTATGTTTTATATCTAAGGTCGATACACTTCAAGGTTGTAAAACCCTAATAGTGGTTAGAGTATTCGTATTAATAATAATATTGAGGTGTTGAATGTTTATTGTTCTTCTTCTTAAGATTAAGTATTAAATTACACGTGATACTTAATAAGTCTTTGTTAAGTCAGTTTCTATAAAGGATCGTTTGCTCAACTTGGATCAACACATCACTAAAGTAATATTAAATATATTGTTTAAGCCTCGAACTCTTATCATTTTTCTTTTATAACCAATTAATTATTTTTGCAATTACTACAAATTGAACTCATAAGTGTTGCATCAAGAGTGACACCGGAACCATATGTAGTATACAAGTATAATTCTTAGCCGCTATATACCATCACTTTGCGCGAATTTTCGTTTAGTATTATTTAAATAGGTGTTTACATATAGCTATAAATATTTCGTTACTAGTTGAAATCAGATTATGGACTAATAATTTTGAGGTTAATGCAAAGTTGCAAACTCAAAACTGAAGAAAATCTCAAACAAATTAAATTTGCATAAAAGCAACAAAATATGTTTGACCAAGTATAATATTATTGGTAAAAGATAAAAGACTAAAAGTAAATCAAAATAGTTCATTCCCACTATTTTCGTACTTTTGATCTCTCTCTCCCCTTCTTCTTCCTCTCCCTTTTCTTTTCAAGTTACTTTATTTATCCGGTAAACTTAGTTTTTCTTCGAAACATTGCTTCTTTTTTTTTTCTTTCATTTATTTCATCAATATTCTATCACATAGCGTTTAATCATTACAACACAAGCTTTATCATATAAAATCAATACACAACATCAAAATTTTGATGCCCCCTATTTACATGCTGCCCTAGGTGGTCGCCCGCGCCACCCATAGCCAGGGCCGGCCCTGTCACCAACTTGGACACATTAGTTGAATTCTTGACTTGGTACATGTTTATGTCATCATTTGGCTTCATATAGCACATGGTTTGGGGTATCACTAAGGTGGCCGGTTTTTGCTTGTAAAAGGGAGGGATGGATTCAAATTTTGAGTGGCATGGTGTTGTGGTGTGAGCTATGATCAATTACTTGGTCATTTGGTGCAAAAAGCGTGTGCGCGTGAGCTAAAATGCAACTTATGCGCGTTTTTAAATGCCATGACACACAAAATAAATCTATTAGAGTTGTAATGTGTTAATTTAATGTTGGTCATGTCCGGTTTAGTGTCGGTTTGCGTTGAATGTCGTTTTTCATGTTATGCGGGTTTACCTCACGGTTTATGTATTAAGTAACCATGTAAATGTTAAAAGTGAATGTTTTGAATTCCTAATCAAATATTGACTTAGGAAATTGACAATTTTCCAAAAAAAATGTCGCTTTCGAATTTACGTGACTCAGTTTTATGGTTCCGCGTAAATGTAAATAAGTAACTTATGAGTTAATATTTTTGAATAAAATGGTGAAAATTGACCTGAAATTTGCGGGTTGCTACATTTTGATTGCCTGGTTTTGGGTTTCTAGTTGTATCATGGATGGACATGTCCATTCCATCTTCCTTGTATTGTCATGTAAAAGTTTGATTTATTAATATATGTTCACCTTTCCGAAAAAAAATGTGGCATTAATGGTCACACTATGTAACCACCCGCATTTTCAGGTTACTTTTCATTTTTGAGAATTTACTATTCACTTTTACTATTCACTTTCACTATTCATACCGTAAATATTTTTTTTACTATCATGACAAGATAAATAAAACTCGACAAGTTGTCCTGACGGCGAACGTTGAATCCATTCAGAACCGTTTTCACGAAACCGTGTCCGAGAACTACTTTAGGGTTTAAACGTCATTCGGACATCCCGATATATCCACTAAACCATATAAACATTAGAAATATGTATTTCTACCATTTTACGACAATTCCACAAATTTTGGAGTTTTACGTTTTCCAGTTCTGCGTTTTACGCGAATTACGCGTTTTTGACCCCGTGTTTCCAGCTTTAAGCAGCGTTTTTGCACCCAATGAGACTTATCACTCATTTTATATTTTTATATAGAATATAATTATGACTTTCATTATTCCTGCAAGTTTCATATTTTTACCATACCCGGTTTTACGTTTTATGGCTTAACAACTTACGGTTGGCATTTAACGGAACCAAATCATGCTCTAAACTCAAGATAATACCAAGACTTATCATCTAAGCCTTGTCACACCCTTGTGACCGCCTCTTATGAGGTAAGTCACCTTGTTGGTGGCTTGATCCTAACCATGCTTCATTTTGATATTTACATGTGTCCTAACTTAACCATGGTTAACATTTAACCCAATATATGGTTAACCAAACCTTTCCTACTATAAATACAAGTTAAAATTTCATAAAACCCTCATCCTTTCCCATCATGGTCGCTCACCAATTAACACAAACAACCTTCCCATAATTTGATTCATAACTCCTAGTTTATGCTAAGAACTTTCAAGTAGCAAGTTACTACGTCAAATCTCTAGCAAGTTTAAGTGATCTTCTTGAGTTTAGATCCACTCAAGTCACTTAGAACTTCATGACTAATCCTTCAAGATTACAAGGGTGCCAAGGTGTAGAAAGCTTGCTCAATCCAAGGTCCTAAGTGTTCAATCAAAGTCCTATTCTTACTAGTTACTCCTTTCTTGATTGAAAGCCAAAAGTTGTAAGCAACTAATCACCACCATCATCTCATGTCTATTATTCATAATCTTGACAATTTCATGCTATATATATGGTTACTATATTGATTCATGATGTACATATACTCAATCACATGTTTCAATTCACATATTATCATAAAAGTAACAAACTAAGTAAACTAGTCATATTCTACACATTTGAAACCATTAAAACCAGTTACATATGGACTTAGTAACTTATCTACTATTGTAGAAAAGATAAAAAGGTTAACATAGCAACTTGAATCACTCGAAACGGACAAACGAGTCAAAAGTTATAGTCAAAAGAAGTTAGCGAAAACCTAGAAACGCCAAATAGCTTGCTGCCAGGGTCTGTCCAAAAAATTAGTGATGCTTCTGGTCTGAATCATCAAAAAGTTAAAATACGAAAGTTTTCCGGAACGATGTTTTACGGCTACTTTAAGGGAACTCGGCCTAAAAAGACCAAACGATATCATTATTTGCCTAAAATTTGCAAAACAGTTTTTACCGGCAAAAGTTGGATTTCACAAGTTAAGAATATAGAAACCAAGTTATTATCATAGCTAGTAACATATTAACTTAACAAAACTTCATTCAACCTTCGAAATAGTGTTTTCGCAAGTAACAGAAAAATGACCAATTTACCTTTTTCCACCAATTTTTACCAAAACTTCATTCTTGACCATATTAATAAGTTGTGATCATTAGTAAACGACGAGAACTTGTAAAAACTAGATATTCATATAAACATGATAAACTTATTAATATAACAATATTCACTCAAAACATGTGTTTTATCTACTAAGTGCTATAATAGTAGAGAGCTTCATGTGAGGGGTTTCATTTGAGTAAAACATGTCGACGAGTTGCTGGATTTACGATTTAAAGTGTCCTAACTCCTCGAACGTTTACTACATGACCTCTGAATTATGATGGCGTGAACGGTAGTACGATATCTATAAACTAAATACGTTTTCACATATTAAAACTGTTACTATAAACATCAAATTATAAATGACTACATCATGATCAAGATAGAGACATATATACGATGGTTTATGTTTTTCCTAAACATTATTCCCAACCTAAATCGCAATGTTCCATTTTTAGGTTGCACGTAGAAGTTTCCCGATTTATCCATCACATCCGTTAAAGTACTAAACATTATTAACTCTCGTTGAGTTCATAGCCCCACTTTCTATTATTTAATTGTTTTACAAACCCTTGGGGGAGATACATGCTTTATTTTAAACCGAACACATAGCTTTCAAACTGTATGCTTATCTGATTGTTTTATTAGCATTAAGTTACCGCATTTTCCAAACTTAAGTCCCTAAACCATGAATCATTTATCACTAGAGAGAGTGGGCGCGAATATTGTGAATAGATCTATTGGGATTGACGAATCCCGTTTGTGTTAACCGGGTAGGCAAACAAACGCACCATATTTGTGAATAGATCTATATTTGGTACCAACAATTTCACCAATTAATTTTGGAACACGTTAACGCCTTGGTTGCATGATGCTTAGTCTAATAATAATTGTTTTGTTTTCAAACCATTGGTTTGAGTCTATAGCTCACACTACCAACATAATGTGTTCAACCATCAAACAAACTCTATGAATTTCACTCAACCTTTGTGTTGACAGTTTTAAGCATGTTATTCAGGTCCATAATGTCGGAAGCTGGCATGGAAGGGCAAGGACTAAATGAAGAAGGCTATAAATATTTTATCATTCGCAAAACATCAAATACTTTATATTGATGTATTTTGTAAACAATTGAACCAACTGGGACCTATTTTGTAAACTATGTTATATTTTAATGATAAATCCTTTTTAAAATGACTCCTTTAGAGATCATTTTCTATTATTATGACTGTTGTGCCGTCGAGTAACACCCAGTTTGAATTCCGCTGCATATCATGAAATTGGGGGTGTTACAGATTGGTACTAGAGCCATTGTTATAGAGAAACGACTCTAAATTGAGACTTAAACTATAACTACTTTTACAAACAAAAATATTTTATAGCCTTCCGTTCTCCGTTCCTTCCATCCTCCAGACGATTATGGACTTTCAAGACATGTTATAATAACACTAACATATTAGTATACTGATATATACACACTTGGCACATTTTGAAAATTTTATAAACATTGAGTTTATTTTGACATTATATCCTTTTTGTAGGCACTATGTCTGTACCTTCATCTCCTGATTACGTTCCTGTATCACTCGAACAATTTCCAAACATTCCAATTATTCTGGAACTTGATTTTCCCGGTATCAATGATGACTACCTTGATGCTGTCGATTACAATGATGAACCATACGAAGATTTAGACGACGAAGAAGAAGAGGATTTGGTTGTACCGCATTCTCCGAATATAATGTTCAAGATTGGTAGGTCACTAGTTTTACAACACAAGCAACGAAAATAGAAGAAATAGAGAGGCGATTGAACAAGCTAAGCTCAATGACACACACACACGATAATATAAGACGGTTAGGCGAAAAGAAACATGTGAAAGAGAATTAACATTGAACAACCAACCTTCAAATGAAGGTTATACAAAGTATTTATAGGCAAGGAGCTAGGCAACACTCCCACTCCTTCCTTTTCCTTATTGGGCTTGGGCCTAAGCTCATGGGCCTTCTACATAAGCTTAAGGCTAATAACAAACATAAAGGCCATAATTAAGCTAACTATTACATATTAATTACTAACACTTGATTAATGTTTAGGAGTGTTTCCAACAATCTCCCCCTAAGTGTTAGTGATGAAAAACGGTGAAGGCGTTGATGTAATAGTAGCTTTGACGCCTTCTCGACATTCTTCTTTCTTGTGAGAAGAAATGCCTTGATTCGAACAATCTCCCAAAGGTAGAGAAATTGTTTCTTTAGAACGGTTATGCTTTGACGTCATCTTTAACTTTGTTCTTTGATCATTGTTCTTTGTGGTGAAAGTGATAGTATGTTGTTGTTTGCATCAAGTCTCGCCTCGTGTCGCTTCATTGCTACAAAGGTTCCACGTCATTCTTCAACATGCTCACACGCCTTTGAGGTTGGATTTCAAGATCGATGAAGTTCTTTAAGTCTTTAACTTTGTAGATTCTTTGATTTGACAAAGAATCATTCGACTTTTGTGTTGCTTTAAGATAGAACTTCCATTAGTGATGATGTTGGCGTGAACATGAGAAGAATCAGACGATCATTCCGCCTAGAGCTTCCATAAAAGAAAACATTAAAACGGTTAGTAATAAGCGGATTCCGCACTTACAAGTTTGAACTTCGAGAGTGTTAACAAGATAGTGTGAAAACACAACTCTAATTCTCACAAAGGCCATTCTCGAACCGAGTCCCACAAGTGAGATAACACGATGTATCAAGTACATCTACGATTCAGATGAGTCACCGAGGTACATCAAGTATCACTCACGATCAGAGACCGCTTGAGACACACTAAGCGTAATCCACGGGAGTTACCGAAGCGACCGCCGTCGTGGTCTGTTTGATGTTGACCCGGCAGAGTTTCCATTCAATCACCGAGGATCACAAGATGTGAACCTCTCATAAATGTTCTCGACAGATTGCTAAGATCCGTGAAGGACTCGATAATGTACCACCGAAGTTCTTATTGTTGAACGACAAGTGATAAAATGTCAAGTGTACCTAAGAGATCTTTTGATGAATCTCGTGGCTCTAGACTCAATTGTGTGTTTTGGTTTTCCCGAGCGGAGACTAGGAGAGGGTCTCCTTCTTCAATACCAACGATCTCTAAGAGAAAGCCAATAGTTTACGTAGGGTTCCCGTGAGAATGAAACAAGCTTCGCTGAGAGAAACTTGAGTGGTTAAGAAGGTTTAGTGCATGCGCCATCGGGTCCATGACGACTTTTAATCTTCAATACCAAGTGTCATCTAGTGACAACCAAGAGTATATGAATTGAACCCGTGTCCGCCCTAAGTTGAATAACTGAGGGCTATTTCTTTTCACCCTTTTCTTTACATTTCTTTTGATTCTTCAACTCCTTCTTTCTCCGATTCTCATTTTCTCCTTTTACAATCATACCTAAGGACTTCTAAATTCTAACTATTTGTGGTGTCCTTGGGTAGATCCCTCCGCTCTGGCGGATCATAGGACGGTTATTCCTAACCTTAGTCACCTTATAACTCCATGACTAACCTATGTTGCCATAAAACCAATTTTCTTGAAAATCTCTCACTAATGGTAATGATTGAAAACATTTTGTACCACTGTAAGAGTTTTGAGATTTTGCATAAATACTCCCCCTCCACATGTGCTTAAGAGTTTTAACGGTTATATGCACAGTGAGGAAAGAGCGCGCACATTTTGAATTGATCAACTCAAGATAGACAATCCCCCGCGAGACACGGTTACGTTGCATAGTTAAAGAGTTACATTGTCAGCTTTTAGGTGACAACTAGCTCTAATAACTACCTTGAAGGTGTAGACAATCCTCGAAAGGTTGTCAAACCCGTCAGAGTTCATGTCTACCAAGAGTTTCTCGAATGGTACATTCTACTCGGACAAGTCCTTTGCGAGACACGTTTACATCACTAGCGAACTAGCTTGAAATTATTACCCGTCCCGGACAAGTCTTTTCGAGTTACTAACAGTTAAGATCTCGTCAATTCGTTGGTTAAGTCTGAAGTACACAGATTCATTTGCATTTTACACAACATATTTCTTATCACATAATTTTCTCCCCCTAAAAAATGGCATATAAAACTGTTATTTTTGAAAAGTTGAGAATAAATATGACCATTTTGAGTTTTCTGGGAAGAGAACCACTGTGAACAATATTGTGAACAAATATTATAAAGTCAAATACTTCCCCTCAACAAGTGATATATACGGTTGAGATTTTGAAAATCATAAGGGGAAGTACTTGTTCTTTTGAGCAAAACCTTGAAAAATGAAAGGTTTGATAGGTTTTACTCAAAAGTAAGAAGCTTTCGCTCCTTTTTATAGGATTGTGGCATCGAGGCGCACTACGTGGTCCTTTCTTGACAAGTACGGGTTGTACATCGTTATGTGCACAAGCCATTGACATAAAACAATCAAACATCCAAAGTTATAATGAATAGAAGCAGTTCAAGGGTACCGTGAAGTGCAACAAGATGTTTCCAGAATGCGAACGGGCGCTGATAGCCGGTAAGAGGAATCCTGGTCGACCTCCAACAAAGCTTTCCAACGTTCGAATCGATCCCTTCTATACAACCTTTCATCAATCATCTTGATGATCCTCCTTACATCCCTTCG
This sequence comes from Chrysanthemum lavandulifolium, assembly GCA_022545495.1. Lineage (NCBI taxonomy): Eukaryota > Viridiplantae > Streptophyta > Magnoliopsida > Asterales > Asteraceae > Chrysanthemum > Chrysanthemum lavandulifolium. The sequence goes on along the minus strand of CM040244.1, from coordinate 30,985,508 downwards.
ATCCCGAGAATTCCATCGCTAGAGACCCAATCTTTGACGATATCCTTCAACCGATAAGCCAATCCGTCCCTAACCATCTTCAAAGTGTGATCTCGAATTTGTGAAGTTCACTACACGCCATTAAGCAATTTCTTTGAAGTTCACTACGGTAAACGACGCCGAAAGGTTTGTCGATGAGTGTATATTGTGAGAGTTGGTTGATGTCGGGAAGATCAAGTCGAGGTGGAGTGAAGTTGACACGCGTCGATAAGATTCAACCGCAGTCGGAGATCTTCAACACGCTCCTTGATGACTATGCGTCCGATGAAGATGAGCAATGACTTGATGAATTCACGTTGTATTTCGTTGAAAATTGTCTCATGCGACCCGCACTTTGGCAAGGTACATGTCTTCAATGTCGTTGATAGACAAATTCTCAAAGTCACTTCAGAGAATGCATAATCCTTTCATCTTGTCGCTTGACCACGATATTCTTTAGGAAGGTGTAGTCCCACTTAGATGAAAGACCAACATGTTGAATGGCAACGATACTCTTAGTAATCGAACACCGCATGTTGAGACTTCAACTGGGCTCGTAGTAGATTCTTCGCGCCCGCCAATGATGAATCCCAGACAATGCATCTCGGTCAGATGCTTCCACTTTGTTGGAGAACAAGTGATTGGCACTTTCCTCGATGGCTATGCGCTCGAGTATATAGTCACTGGAATGGAAGTGTCAAAGATGTAGCGTATTTCTTGAGCCATCGCCACCATGTAGAAGAAATTCCGTGTCTTTGTTGAAGAAATATCCGAATGGAATCCTAGGTTCATCCGTTGGCCAATTGTTGGTAGAGGTTTTGACCAATCGGTGTAGTATGGAGGGTTGTCCCATTTGGTGAAGTCGATGTTTGCTTCGGGTTGAGCCAATCCATGTTGTTAGACATGGCTCGAGCAATGTTATCAAGGTGATATTCGACCGAGGGCACTTTCCGAGCTATCTTTTAACAGTTGAAATGCTTCATTCTTGATTCGCCTCAACTCGGATTTCGCCATCTTCTTCACATGGAACTTTTCTTGCGTAATTTTAGCATGCTCCAATGTGTTACCGCTCACCAAATCTTGACCTTCTTCGTGGTAGGGAGTGTTGTTAACAAGAGTAGAGAACCATTCAAATTCCTCTGCTTTATCGTCATCTAGCCATGATACGACGCCACCGAGGCGCCTTCTTCTTCTTTTCAAGGCCTAGATGATGATTCCGGTTTCGCACTTGTTTGGGAGAGGTGGGTTGTTGTAGGGCTCACGGACTTCCTCATCGTCACCACCGTGATACTCAAAATGATCACCGATTTTTCGAGTCCGGGTGGTAACTCGTAATCCCGAGGTTTATCCGCAGAAGAACGAGGAGGCGATCTTTGTTGAGCAGGAGTCCGTTGAGGAGGAGGTTGCATGGAGGAAGATTCACCGCATCGCTTTCGACGCTTAGGTGCGAGTCCTTGTCCATATCATCGCCATCTCTTGGCCGCTTGGGTTGATCTCGCTCGACTTGCATGATGATCCGAGTTGAAAGTCAAGTAGACCTTCAAAAATTTAGCTTCATCCAAGTAAACGCCCGCATCGCTTTGACATTTGCATTATCGCTTAGCAAGTAACCCGCCGAAAGAAACTTCTTTGGCCATTATATGTTTAACCAATGCAACGATGTTTGAGTGAGTTGTCTGGAGAAAACTTCTTGGTTATGGGGATGGTGTCGAGAAGAAACTTGTTAGTATGTTCTCTTAAACTTCTCCAATTCCTTTTGGACTTTAGAAGTGATATCCTCAAGGTACTTGTGAGTGTAACCTTCGATCATTCTCGCTCAGCCTCCCTTGACGATGACTTTTCATGAATTCTGGATGTACTTCCTTTCTTCTTGCATCTTGTCATTCTCGCCATGAAGATACGTTGTACTTGTCAATTGAAAATTTCACTTTTTGTAGAGCATGTCTTTCTTTCTCGACTTGTTTGACAAAGATTTACAATTCTCTTATGAGTGTGAGAAATCCAAGATCGAGTTGGCTTCTTCACGATTTGGATGTTGATTTGGTTGATTTTTGATGGTGGTGGTGAAGAGTGAGATGATGAACCGATGATGAAGAGACATGAGGAGACTCCGGTCCTTAGGAGGTTCGAGGTTTTCCTTTGAGCGTGTTGGACTGTCTAGAAGAAACTTATCATAATCATCATCATCTTCGCACTTTTCTTCTCTTCGCAAGATTTTCTCGCTCGCACTTTTCTTTGTCACCCTCTTCTTTCTCGGACTTTTCCTTAACAGTTTCTCAAAGTCATACTCAATAGTATCCTCCACACGCTTGTTGTTGTTCCAAAGTGGTGGCACCGGATCCCTTATCGGGTTGATTAACCGCATCGTGATCCGTGAAGGTTGAGCAAGACCACTGACCTCCGGGCCACCCATTTGATCCTTAGCAAATTCTTCACCTTGTGTTGGAGTCCGAGGAGTTTGAACTTTTTCTGTAAGTATATCCAGATGCTCTTCATCTTCTTCTCGAGCTTTCATCATAAGGCACAAGTGTGTGAGTCTTTCCTTTCCCTTTGTCACCGGTGGACCGGGAGGTTTGGCTACCGAAGGATTAATGTCGGTTGCATATTCGTAGTAGAAGATCTCTTCTTTTCGATTCGGTACCTTCGAGTCCTCGCCCTTAGCTCTCTTTATGTTCGTGCTCGGACTGGGAATAGGAGTAGCTTCCTTAGAGGAACACCCTTTTCTTGGAGGATTCCTCTTGGGTACTTCCTTGACTTTCAAGGTTTATAGCACTTCCAAAGACTACCTCTTCTCGGATCTCCGAGTAGGTGTTCCGAAGATTTTTCATCAAGATGACCAACTTTGCCTTCTCTCATCGCTACCGATACCTTTTGTATGTTTCGAGCTTTTTGATTTCTTTAGTCAAGGTGATCAGTAACACAAGACCGCTTCTTTGTTGACGATTCCTTGATTCGACAGATAGGATAGGCTCACCAACATGTCGTGATTGTCGGGTCATTGAGCCTCTGGGAATATCGTGATGAAGTCCAAGTGCTGCTCGGATCAACAGCTTTGTGTATCCGACATAGGGAATCTTTGAGCCAAGTTTTTTGAGAAATGACATCATGTCTTCCCATATCGTAGCTTCTAGTTCGATGTCCTTCTTGTTGATTAATGACCGAATATTTGCGCTCCATGAGCTTGGGATGCTCATAGCCACCGTCACGACCGCAGACCGATTTGGTGATGATGATGTAGAGGGTTCTCCACGGTTGAGGAATGTTCTTAAGTTCCACATGAGAGTGCTTAGTGATGACTCCTGAAGCTTCATCATAGCCAATATCAAGTAGGAATTGCAGAACTGCTCTTCAGCTGGTGTGGCATAGAAGTCGGTTGACTCGATTTCGTGAATGAGAAGAACAGCCCGAAGTCCTCATGAGTGATGGTGACTTGTTTGTGATTGAGCGTCATCACACCGCACTTTGACCTTTGATCCTTTGCATTGAATTCCGTAATTGTTGTATGTAGATCTCGTGACAAGAGCAGCAGAGTGTGAGAGCATGTTCGTATGGATGATTCTTTAGAATATCCACAAGAATCAAGCAAGAAGATTCTCGAGCATGCGAGGGTATCAAAGTCAACTCGAGATTGTTCTTTACAATCTTTCTTGGATAGCCATTAGGAAGATGTCGCAATTGTGAGAACCTCGTGCATCCACATTCATTCGAGCGACCATGTCGTGATCTCGAAATAACATTAGCCAAAAGAACCAACATATCGAAAGACATAATGTTAGTCAATGTAAGGTTTTATTGTCTAATTATTGAATGTATAGTGTTAATGATTGTTACGAGTCCTAAGTCACTTGTTTGTCCAATAGTCCAATGACGCCGTGAAATGTTTCGTGAGTTAGTTAACTTTAAGTTTTAAAGTTTATGTTATCACTTATAGTTCACAACATATCAAACGCTTAAGTTTATTAGTGACATTATTGGTTTCGTGACGATATGATTTGTTTATTTACAAGTTTGTACACGAACAATTCATAATGAAGGTCAATCAAGGCTTAGGCGTAGATATGGCAAAGTTAAGCGTAAACAAGAATGAGGTATACGCAGAGCGCAAGCTTATGCGTAGGATCCTTACTTACGCGTAAGAAATGTTACGCGAGAGAAAAAGGGACCTTATGCATAGAGCTTACGCCAGAGGCGATAAAAACCTTACGCGTAAGGCTTACTCGTAAGAGTAGACCTTATGCGTAGAGGTCATCGCTTACGCATATCCTTCACAGTGATACGCCGTAGTCCCATTGTAGAACCTTACGCGTAATAGTTACGCGTAGGATTTCTCTTACGATAACTTTCTCGCGCGTAAGGTGATCCTTATGCGTAGAGTAACAAGGACCTTGATTCTGAATTTTACGAGTAGCAAGCCCGAAATAAAGTCATCAAATCATCAATCTTAACATGTATATTCATTTTACAAACAGATCATGGCATGAAAGCATGTTAAACATTTACGCCAGAAAGTCATACGCAGAGGTCAAAACCCTAAGGGTTATGAATTACGATAAGATTTCTAACCATAGAAATTGCACCAAACTTTTTCTGGTAGGTCTAAGGTATTGTGAGAGTCTAATAACCAAGTTTTAACACCCAATCTCGTGATGAATCAAAAATACCCAAACTTAAGAACATTAAACCCTAAATCCTAATTCTGAATTAATCAGTGTTTCTGGGTTGTTATAGAGCCTGGAAATCTTTAATTCAACATGATATAAACATTACACAACAATCTTTTTGACCAAAAACCTTCACATTTGAAAATACCCAAATCCACGATAAACCCTAATTTTCAAAATCCATCAATTCGTGTTTCGGGTGAGTTTTGAGGATAAAAACATATCATTGATGTTATTAAAACATTTTGACACTATCTTTTAACCACAAACACACAACACATGATTATGTGTTCATACGCTTATGCGAGAACACAAAATCAACCATAGTTTAAAATTTGACCGTTGATTTCAAAAAAATCAAAACCAATGTTTAAAAACACGTTAAGAACATGAAACAACTTACAAATTGAAGATCCGAAACACGGATTTGAAGAACGATTTTTAGGCGAGGATGAGTTAGGTTTTGAGTAATAAATGTGAAGTGAAATGTTAGGTGGAGGTGTTTTATTAAAATAACTTTAAACTTTTGACGCTTTTGGTCCCTCCACCTTTTCCATTTTCAAACAAAGCCTTTAACTTCCATTTTGGTTACCAAACAAAGATTTTAAGAAAGAAACTTGACGACACTCCCCCCGACTTAAGAAAATAATGAAAGGTTATAAATTTTAGTCCGAGGAGTGTCAATGAACCGTAAAAATTTACCACCATTGATAAAAGAAACAACCGGATAGGATAACATGCAAGTACACGATATTTTGAAACAAGCTATATTTATTTTCTCCCTCAACACTTGATCGAAAAATACCGAATTTTGAAAGATTAAAGTGTTGACGGAAGAAATGTACTTGCCATGTTGAAAGAAAATTAGATAGAAGAATATTTTTGTTGTTTTATCGTTTTATATTTTTGTATTTTGTTTTGAAAAATATTTACAAAAGATGTTTTGGTGTTTGATGTGTTTTAAGATGCTTTAAGAGGTCATCCAATTCCTCTTGAGTCAAACACCGCATACCAATTCGTGGATCAACTCATTAAACCTAGCGGGAGGCAAGGCTTTGGTGAGAAGATCGCCAATTGGTATTCTGCACTCCACAAAGTATAATTCAACGGCACTGCTCCACGTGGTCCTTGATGAAATGATAGCGAAGATCGATGTGCTTTGATTTCAATGTCGAATCGAGTTGCACGAGATCGCAATGGCACCGATTGTCGCAAGACATCGGATTCTCATCAAATGTGTAACCATAGTCTTTGAGTTGTGTTCTCATCCAAATGACTTGAGCACAAAGACGACGACATGGCTACATATTCTCGCTTCGTTGATGACAATGATGTACAATCCTCGCTTTTGATTGCCAAGACACCGCTTGTCACCAAGAAATTGTAGTGCTCTCAAGTACTTTTTCGTGAATCTAAGCAACTGCGTGATCAAGATCCGAAAATGCGATTAGTTCAAAACCGAATCCTTCTGATACCGGATCCCCAAGTTAATGGTTCCTTGATGTATCGGAGGATTCTTTTAGCCTCGTAGAGGTGGGTTTCAATTGGTCTTGATCGATAACGGAGCATAGATAAACGGCAAAGACAATATCAGTCCGCTAGTCGTTAGATACATGAGAGACCCAATAATATGCGGTATTTTGTAGGGTCCACTAATTTCCCATGTAAATCGCTCTAGCTTCTTGGTATGAGTCATTGGTGTGGCATAAGTGTCATGTGTTTTCATTCCAAATTTGTTTAACAATTCAAGGGCATATTTGGATCGACTCAAGAAAATACCACGGGTGATTGATGAACTTGCGCCCTAGAAAGAACGTAAGTTCACCCATCATGGACATTTCAAAATTTTTCTTCATTAGTTTTGCAAAAGCGTTTGAGTACTTTTTATGTGTAGACCCAAAATGATGTCATCCACGTAAATTTGAACAATTAAGATATGTGCCCCGTGATATTGTATAAAAGAGTAGGGTCAACCGAACCTTTGGTGAAATTATTGGCAATGAGGAAAGATGATAGCTTATCGTACCATGCCCGAGGAGCTTGTTTGAGACCATACAGAGCTTTGTTCGCTTTGTAGACATGGTTCGGGAACTCGTGATCAACGAATCCATCCGTTGGTCGACATAAACCGCTTTTAAGTTGTCCATTGAGAAACGCCGCTTTGACATCCATCCGATAGACCGTCATATTCATATGAGCCGCGAACGCGAGAAATATCCGAACAACCTCAAGACGAGCAACCGGAGCAAAAGATTCTTCAAAGTCTATACCTCTTCCCGACGATAACCCTTAGCAACTAGACGTGACTTGTTTCGGATAACATTCCCTTCAAAGATCCAATTTGTTTTTCCAAATCCATTTGAGACCAATGACGAGACCCTCGTTGGTCTTTCAACCGTTCCCATACTTCAAGACGTTTGAATTGGTTGAGTTCTTCTTGCATGGATTCAATCCAGTGTCTTTTGTCATTGCGCCTTTAATGTTTTTAGGCTCGATTGGGCATGTGAGTGCATAAATGCAATGTTCACCATCGTGCGAAGACGTTGTCTCGTAACGATCGGTTGATTTGGGTTGCCAATAATATTTTCCAATGGATGGTCTTTTGTCCATCTATGTGGAGGGTTGATGTTGGTATACATTGTGCGATTTTGAGGATTCAAATGGCTTGTTGAAGATTCCGCGACATCGTGCAGCAGCCTCATTAGCAAACGGGTTAAAGAATGCATTTGGATCAAAATCGCAGTGGGGTACTTCATTCGTAACATCATCACCGGTTCATCATTGTTGGAAGCGGTTTGTTCAACTATTGTGTTGGAGTCAATCTGGTGGTGCTTCTTCAACCGTAGTTGTTGTAGCAGTGTATCGTATAAGAGTATTATCAGTTGTGCAATGGAAACAATGGATACACCGAGCACGCTCATCAATATCGTCACCGAACAAAGGAGCAAATAACCTTCCATTTGTTGACGAGTGAGTCGGGGCTTTGTTCACCGATGATGGGGTTTGGGGAAGTTTAAGCGGTTGTGACCGGTTCTAAGTCGTTATACTCGTAAGCCATTTCCGTAAGTTCATCAAAATGAGCATGAATCGCTTCCATCACTTGCTTTGTCCGACGATTCCATATCCGAAACCTTTAGAATTATCACAATATCCAATAAAGACTCCAATGTCGCCTTTGGCTTTGAGCTTTCCAAAGTCATCACGATCATTATTCGGATAGCAAAGAGATCCAAATACATGAAAGTGTTTGAGATTCGGTTTTCGTTGTGGACAAGCTCGAAGGTGTTTTGTTGTATGCTTTGTTATCATAGAACGGTTTTGAGTATAGCATGCGGTAGATATACTTCCGCCCACAAGTAACTGGGAGTTTTGCATTGATTAACATTGTTCTGCAGATTCCACTAACGCTCGGTTTCATCTTTCAACAACTCCGCTTTGTTTGTGTGTCCGCAATCGATGTTTGATGCTCTATTCCCACTTTCTCATAAAATTCACGAAGAGTTTGATTAACAAATTCAGTTCCTTTGTCTGCTCGATTATTCGGACGGTGTTTCGAGTCGAACCTATATTTTTGTGAGAAAGGTGATGATCATCGTGGAGCTTGGTCTTTGCTTGAAGAAAGTAGACCCAAGTCCAACGTGAGTAGTCATCAACAATTACTAAGATGTAGCGCTTGCCATTAATCATTTGCACGCAGATCGGGCCACACAACCATGTGAAGAAGATGAAGCACATGTCGAGAGTCAGGTTCCACCTTTGAAGGAAAATGAGCACGAGTGCTTTTCCTTGTTCACAAGTCGAGCATAGGTGATCTTTAGAATACCGAATCGGGAGTCCTTCAACTAGTTTATGTCGAGCAAGGTTGGTGATGGTTTGAAAGTTTAGATGTGAGAGACGACGGTGCCATAGCCGTGATTTTGTTGATGTTGCCTTTGAAAGTAAGCGATGGGAGATGAAGCAACCATGTCTTGCATAGAGATTGTGTAAAGACTAGAATTACGCGAGCCGACATGAGATCGCTTCCTTGTAGATCACGAATGAAACAAGTTTTCTCCCCGAAAGCAACCTCCAAATCTCCATCACGTAACCGACCGATCGAAACAAATTGTGACCGAGGCCTTCCACATAGTAAACCCCGCTTATTTCGATGTTCCCATTGATATAGTCTCCGTAGCCCATGATAGTCGCAAGTGATCATTCCCGAACTGACAAAGCAATGAACTTTGCAATAAAGTTTGATAACAGCTTAAGGTTGCTCGTCATGTGTCGGGAACATCCGCTATCAACAATCCAGAATGATTCAGATCACCGCACACACACACGCATTTGACACGATGGAATAGAAGTAGATGTGGAACCCAAATGTTAGAGGGTTCCCGAGCGCTTGTAAGAGACATACACACTTTAATAACTTTAGGCATCCATTTAAATCCTAGTGTATTATGTATCCATTTCGCCATCTATAACTACTATTTGCTTTAGTCATAGTGAATGCACTAGGTGGTACTACATTCTTTGGAGGTAAAACTGAGCTGTGGACAACTATGCGCTTCTTAGAATCTAAAGAGGCGGTCTACCAAGCACGCACTTAGACCGATTAGTGGGCCTAGAGGTATTCCGAGTCTTAGGATTCCTTAAACGAGAGATGATAGCTTTAGCAACACATTTGTCATGACAATCGAATTCATACTTTTATGATAAATAACACAAGGTGCATCGATCAATATCAAAAGTACTTAAAGGTTTAGCATTCGTTACAACACTATTTCTATTACATTTGCCAGACGCAATATCTATAGTGGAAGCAACGTGAGTCTTATTCATAGTCCTATGGTGGTCTTCTACTTTAGCATTCCTTATTGATCTTTTCTTAGGTCGCAACTTCCTATTCTTCGATGTAGTGCTCTTAGGCTATGAAGTGCGGACGTTTGGAAAAGACGCAACTATTCCTGTTTCAGTAGAAGGAGGCACGTTAGCAACTTGTGATTTGGCAGTAGGGATTCTAGGTTCACGATTACTAAGTGTTACATGTGCTAATCTCTTAATAATGGTAGGCGGAAGTTGTTCATACTTTCCTAACATTTCTCTCAACTTAAAGATAGTGTGAATCAGATCTTGATTTTCGTAATCAAGATTTCAAAGAAAATTCATTACTTCTTTAGTGTGTGCAAGAAAATTATCAAGTTCATTAGATGCTTCATCACGAGTCTGTTTGAGCAAATCATTTATGACACCATTTTCCTTTTTGACTTTTGAAAGTTCTTGTTCATATTTTGAGATTTGACTCTTAACAGACACGTTTTGATCATCCAGTTGCTCAAGTTTTGAATTGTTTGAACGCAACTGGGCGATTTTGGTTTGAAAAGCAAGTTGTTGATTATGAATATCTTTTTGACACCAATTAAGACGACGTTTTGCATTGGAAAGTTCGTTTAACAATCGTTCATTTTCAGTTTTTAAAGACTCGATCTGAAGCACATTATCGTAATTCTCAAGAAGAATAACATTATCAACAATATCGCAGAGATATAATCGATGCATATGACAAAGAATTAAACAACACAAGATTATGGATATCAAGATGATAACATCTTCCAAGAGTCGATCAACATCTTTTCTCAACATTTTCTTTTATGCTTAGTATTAGAAATAGATGTTTCGCTTTCTAAAACGACCTTCATCACTCCAAGTTCCTTATGAAATTCCTTTTCCCAAGACAATGCACAATTTTTCAAATTTTTAACATTAGGTAAAAGATTTTTCCTAAAAATGTCTCTTTGTTCTCGCGCCAGAGGCGATTGAAAATGTTGAACTTTGATTTCGTAATGATATTCTATCTCATGTTGCAAAGTTTTGAGGTCACCATGAAAATGTCAAAATATCTAAGAATTTTGCGATTTTCGTGTTTTGAATTTACTTCACCGATGGAAGGTAAAGGACCATAAGTTTGTGCATAATCTGTTTGGGATTAACATTAGAAGACTCGTGTGTTTTAATGATAACCCTTGGTGTGTTAGAAGAACTTTGGTTGGACGAAGTGACCGCTTGTGAATAAGTAAAAGGTTTGTTATAAACAACTTTTTCTAATTTTGATCGACTCGCCTTCAAAGATCTAATTCCTCTTGACGATGATATTCAACAAATCATAACAAAATCATCAATTTTATATTCTGACCGAAACTTCCGGATTTGGTTTGAATGTTTTGGAAGAAAGCTTAGGTTTGTAATCGCAATATTTAATCCATATCCATTTGATTGGGTTTTAAAGTAAACTTTTCAATAGTCATATCGACTCACCATGTTTATAAACAATAGTTGTAAACTCTTTAAGCTTATGCTGTAAACCAACAATTTCTTCCGTAAGGTCATCTATTCGATTCGTTGAATGCTTTTTGTATGCATAGTACTTTTGTTGACAAGTTAACAACTCAAATTTTAGCTTTTTGATTTTCCAAGGTGAGAGCGTTAATTTGCTTTTTATGTTCATGTTTCAAGAGTTCTATTTCGCATAACAAAGCATTCTTCAAGCGGCTAGATCACGATCCGTCTCTAAATATTTTTCATTTTGATGAGACTTAGTAAAAGCGGCTTCAAAACCTTTTTCACGTTTTTCTTGAGCTTTGAAAAATTGAGTTGCATTTTAAACATTCAAAATCCTTGGTTAACAAAGGCATTTTTTCTTTTTAAGTCCCGATTTATCGCACAACATTCTTCCACTATGGTTTGTTGGTCTTGTATTAAACGAGCAAAATCTGATGAGGCAAAGTTCGGCTTGTTCAACGTGAGTCACAACATGATCATTATTTAGATCCTCAAGTATAACCACGGAGTCAATTTGATTATCAAAGGAAACCAAAAGGTCATCTTGATCGCCAAATGTAACTACGGGTCTAATTGAAAATCGTCGGAATGAGATGGATGACTCATTTTGAACATTCGAGCCTTGCCGGATTCGGATGTTGGCGGAGATATTAGATTAGAGATGAATATGGTTTGTTCGGCACTGAGACAAGCCATCATGTCATACACCGGGCCTGTTTCACTCATGTGTAGCTCTTGCATATTAGCCATCAACATAACTACCGAGTTGGTCTGCAAGTCCTCCATATCATCATCGAGTCTCGCATCCGCCATAAAGCTCGTTCCTTGTCCGTGAGAGTTCCACCGCCTTCATCCTTAAGAGCCAAAAGAAGAGCCTCTTTGAAGTAAGCACGCCTTAGTCCTCGGCTTTGACATGCATTAGCTGTGTGTCCTTCTCATTGCGCTTGTAGCATCAAGACCATTCAACCCATTTTGAGCATTTCCTGCTCCACCACTTGAGCTCGTTGTTATTCCTACCCACAAGATTAAACCTTGACCACCGCCCATCCGACGACCATAACCACGATTCTCGAACTTCAACTCGTCTATTGTTCACAACAGCTTGATTCCTTGTGTTTGATGAGGAACGAATGCGATTGTTGGATTTGTTGGTATAACGGCCAAAAGCATTAGCAATCATAACAAATCCTTGTTGCAATGCTTCGAATGGATCGATTTCCTCAGTAGCTTCAATGACAAGTGCTTGAGCGTTGTTGTTGTTGTATGGAACCAATTGATTTTGTTGAGTTTGTTGAGGTTGTTGCTGTGAAGAAGCATTTGGTGTGATTGTAGCAGTTGGTTGAGTTGCTGGTTGAGGAGAATAACTATTTTGAGCATACAAGGCAAGTTGTTGATTTTCCGGATGTGAAGGTGGAGCATTTTGAGCACGGAGAATCCTAACCATATCAACTTCCTTTTCATGAGGCTTCAAGTAATCGTACAACAATCCATATGTAGAATGATGCATGTTCTTTGCTTGACGGAGAAAGATGACATACTTTTCCCATTCTGGTCCAAGACTACTCAGAAACTTAGTATTCACTGCAATTCTTGGCATGATGATGTTGTGTTTATCCAAATCATTGATGATGTCCGAAAATCGATGATGATAAGACTCTAGTGTCTCTCCGTGTTCAATCATGAAGTGTTCATAAGCCAAGTAAATTTTGGATTCCAAATCCTCCCGATTGAGTATGATCCTTCCATAAGAAGACGAATATGATCCCACATCGCCTTTGCGCCTTTTGAGCATCAACATCAAGAATTGGGTTTGGTAATCCTAAGAGGATATATTCCATTGCAAGCTCATCCGCTTCATAGTGTAGAAGTTCTTGAGGATTCAAGTCCGCAAAGAGCAATGTTGGTTTGTTCATCTCTTCGTGGATTAGCATCCGATCTCGTGGTACAATGACAAGAGGCATCCGAAAAGGACCTTCCAAGATAACCTTCTTTAAGAACTTTCCATGTGGCTTCTTCAGATCACAAAATCTAAAGAACCTTATCACCCATTGATCGTAGTTTTCGGAGTGAGCATTGGAGGTCTATCAAGTGATCCACCTCATGAATTGATTGTTGGTCGCTAAAGCTTCACACATCTTTGCAAACCAAGTAGGTTCCTTCATAGTGTATCTTGATGGATGTTGATTGAAATCGGTTGTGTAGGGTTGAACTTGAAGACTTGGTGGTGGTTGAGGCATTTGAGGTTGTGGAATTGCGCAATTTGTGGGGTATGTTGTTGATTAAATTGTTGTTGATAAATTGCTTGTTGTTGATTCCATTGTTGATGTTGGGGACTTAATTGTTGTTGTTGTTGACGCTGAGGATAAGTGTAAGGGAAATAGTTAGAGTATGGTGGTTGAGACATGTTGAAAACTTGTGTTGGTAAAATGGATCTTTGTAGTCGAATGAACCTTTGTTGAAGAAGTATCCTTAGGCGAGAAATCACAATAGCCAAGTAGCACTTATGCGTAAAACACCAAAGTTACGCTGTAATAATCAAGAGTTACGCTGTAGATTTAGCTTACGCGTAAGTATGGAAAAGACGCTAAAGTTATGCGAGACAAAAGTTAGGCGAGAAAGTTACGCGTAGGATTATCTTATGCGTAAGACTAGGCTTAGCGTAAGATGAATCTTATGCGTAGGATTTCACGCCGTAAGCTTATGCTTATGCGTAAGTTTAGGTTTTATCTCAAATGATCTTTACACTATCACAAAGGCAAAAGATATCCAAAGTCGACGATTTTCGTGCTTATCCAAGCAAGAAAACACGGAGTAAACCACTAAAACGAAGATCAAACCAAGGATAAAGTTACGCGTAGAAAGAGGGTTTTCATACGCGTAGACTTACTCGTAACTTTGATTATGCCCAAAGATGTTTCTAAACTAGTTTTTGTGTGATAAAATAGCTTCAATAACACCAAAAGACACAAAAGTGTGAAACTTGATGATCCAAAGCTCTTAAAACAGGTTACGCTGTAGTTTACACCCACGCTCAAAACAAGCTTAAAAACTTAGATCCACGATAAAGTTTGAAACTTTTGCCAAAACAAGTATTTTAACACCTTAAAACGTTGAAAGTACAAGAATCTTGGATTAAAAAGTGTAAAAATGAGTTTTAAGCAAACCAAAGTTATGGTATCAGACGTTAAGCGTGAGACCAAAACTCACTTCAAACAATACGCTCACCCAACTATTTGGCGATTGATACCACTGATAGGTCACTAGTTTTACAACACAAGCAACATAGAAGAAATAGAGAGGCGATTGAACAAGAATCAAACACAAACACACACAATAATAATACGGTTAGGCGTAGATGAATGTGAAAGAAATAAACTTGAACAACCACCCTTCAAATGAAGGGTATTACAAAGTATTTATAGGCAAGGAGCTAGGGCAACACTCCCACTCCTTCCCTTTTTCTTATTGGGCTTGGGCCTAAGCTCATGGGCCTTCTACATAAGCTTAAGGCTAAAACAAATATAAAGGCCATAAATAAGCTAACTATTACATATGAATCACTAACACTTGATTAATGTTTAGAGTGTAATTCCAACACTACAACCGCCGATTTCAAGAATTGGCGATACTATGTCCATCAATGGTTCCAACAACCGAAAAGCTGTTAGAGAGATATATCTGGGGACTTACGCCTATCATCTAGGGAAAAGTGACATCGTTTAATCCAAAGTCACTTGATGATGCTATGTGAATGTCTCGAAGTCTCATGGATCAAGTGGTTCGAACAGGAGCTACCCAAAGACAGAATCTCAATAACAACACTACCACCAACAACATCAAATACCGTAATAAAAACAACAATACCAAAAACAATAACAACCGTAACAACAACAACAAACGACAATGGGATAACAACCAAAGAAACACTTCCAACAACCAAAATCGCAACACCCAACACCATCAGCAACAAAACGAAAGACAAGAAGCCTCAACGGCTTATGTTGCAGCACCAGTTGGAGGCAATTATGGTGGAACCTACCCACAGTGCAATAAATGCAACTATCATCATATAGGTCCCTGCCCAGCCAAGTGCCGCAAGCGTCAAAAACTAGGACATCTTGCTAAAGACTATAGAAGCAATGCTGTGGCTACTGGAGCTAATCTCTAACCAATAATTACATGTTTCGGGTGTGGGGAAAAAGGACATGTCAAGACCAATTGTCCTCAAAGCCGTGGCCAACAAGGCGGAGATGCTCATGGCAGAGCCTATGTTATGGGCAACGGTGAACCTCAACAAGACCCGAACGTAGTCACTGGTATGTTTTCACTCAGTTACCATCTTGTTAAGATTTTATTCGATTTCGGTACTGATATGAGCTTTATATCTTCCACAATTGCACCTTTACTTAATATTGAACCAACCACTATGGATACTCACTATTGTATTGAATTAGCCAATGGAAACTTAGTAAACACCAATACTGTACTCCAAAACTGTACCCTCAACCTTTTAGATCATCCATTCAGCATCAATCTCATGCCAATCGAACTTGGAATCTTCGATGTTGTCATTGGCATGGATTGGTTGTCAAAACATCGAGCCAACATCATCTGGGGCGAAAAATTTGTTCACATTCCTTGTAATAATGAGACTTTGGTCATCTGTGGTGATCGAAGTGGGACTCGCTTAAAAATCATCTCATGTATGAAAACCATGAAGTACATTGAGAAAGGATGTTACGCATTTCTAGCCCATGTTACCGAGAAGAAATCCGAAGAAAAATGCCTTGAGGACGTTCCTATCGCTCGTGAATTTCCTGAAGTTTTCCCTGAAGACTTACCTGAACTCCTACCATCATGCCAAGTAGAGTTTCAAATTGATTTAGTGCCAGGAGCGGCGCCATTGGCCCGCACACCCTACAGACTAGCACCATCTGAGATGCAAGAACTGGCCAATCAACTACAAGAACTTTCGGACAAGGGGTTTATCCGACCCAGTTCCTCACTGTGGGGAGCTCCCGTCTTGTTTGTGAAAAAGAAAGATGGATTGTTACGAATGTGTTTCAACTATCGTGAGCTAAACAAATTAACCATAAAGAACCGATACCCTTTGCCAAGAATCGATGATCTATTCGACCAACTTCAAGGTTCGACCTATTACTCGAAAATAGACCTTCGATCGGGTTACCATCAAGTTAAGGTTCGTGAGGAAGATATTCTGAAAACAGCCTTTAGAACACGATATGGTCATCACGAATTCCATGTAATGCCATTTGGATTAACTAACGCACCGAAAATATTCATGGATCTCATGAATCGGGTGTGTAAGCCATACTTGGACAAGTTCGTGATCGTTTTCATCGATGATATTCTCATATACTCCAAAAGCGAAGAAGAACATAAAGATCACCTGAGAACAATTTTAGAATTACTCAAGGAAGAGAAATTGTATGCGAAATTTTCAAAGTGCGAATTTTGATTCGCTCAAGACAATTCCTTGGGCATGTCATCCATAGCATGTGTTTGCATGTTGATCCCGCTAAAATTGAGGCTATCAAGGATTGGCCAACACCTACGACACCTATGGAAATTGCCAATTTCTAGGTTTGGCCGGTTATTATCGGTTTATTGAGGGGTTTTCCTCAATAGCCAAACCTTTGACTACGCTAACTCAGAAAAACAAAAATTACATCTGGAGAGAAGATGAAGAAAAATCCTTCCTAATCCTAAAACAAAAACTTTGTAGTGCCCCTATTCTAGCATTGCTAGATGGGATCGAAGATTTTGTAGTCTATTGCGATGCTTCGTACCAAGGATTAGGAGCCGTACTCATGCAACGAGAAAAGGTCATGGCTTATGCTTTACGACAACTCAAGAAACATGAAGAAAACTACAATACTCATGACTTAGAGTTAGGAGCAATAGTCTTTGAACTTAAAATCTGGAGACACTATCTATACGGTACTAGATGTACAGTGTTTACCAACCACAAAAGTCTCCAACACATTCTCGATCAAAAGGAATTAAACATGAGGCAACGCCGATGGTTGGAACTGCTGAGTGATTATGATTGCGACATTCGCTATCATCCGAGAAAAGCCAACGTAGTAGCAGATGCCCTAAGCCGGAAAAAAAGGGTTAAACCTCTACGAGTTCGAGCTTTAGTCCTAACCATCAATTCAAATTTCCCTGCTCAAATACTCAATGCTCAAGCCAAAGCGATGAAACAACTAGACATTAAGAATGAGAAATTAGACGGCATGATACAGAAGAAATTTGAAACCCATTTCGACGGAACTTTATGCTCCATGGACGAAGTTAATTACCACTTTATGGTGGCTTACGAGATTTAATCATTCTTGAATCCTACAAATCCAAATATTCCGTACACCCAAG
The DNA here is from genome assembly GCA_022545495.1 of Chrysanthemum lavandulifolium. Classification (NCBI taxonomy): domain Eukaryota; kingdom Viridiplantae; phylum Streptophyta; class Magnoliopsida; order Asterales; family Asteraceae; genus Chrysanthemum; species Chrysanthemum lavandulifolium. The sequence continues at coordinate 30,968,112 of CM040244.1, read as the reverse complement.
ATATGATAAGAAGTATCATGATCTAAAACTACTCTACTGGTGGCCAAACAGGAAAGCTGACTGATAAGGATTTAAAATGTACACTTTTGAGGGGTCATTTAAGCCCTTAATTGATCACTTTTGTATCCGCTACTACTTAATTTCGCTCCTTTTCACTTTTAGGTCTCTTGAAGGCAAATTGCTGGAATGACACTTATTCGCATTTAAAAGGCGCGAATATACTGAAGAAAATGGCCAAATTCAAGAATCGAGACACTCAAGTCAGCTGAACTCAAGGGACGGCCATGGCTTAATTGACGCCATCGCGACACACCTTGAGATGACTCAGAGAGCAAATTGCTGTTTTACAAGTGACGGTATCAGGTTTAAAAGAGTAGGGTGTCGCCACTCAGACGGCCTAGATTTGAATCCCGACGGTGTAAGAGTTTGGAGACGACGACGTCACAAGCATAAGGTGACGCCGTCACAGAATTGACGTGGCCAAGATGAAACTTTAATACCGGCGACCCGACGGCGTCACAATTAAAGAGTGACGCCGTCGCATATTGTAACTCTATATATAGAATTGAATTTTCGTATTTTAGGAGGTAGTTTTGTGGAGTAAACCTAAACCGAACATAGGTCGTCTTAGGCAAGATCTTAGGTTCCGTACCTATTTTACAACAAGATAAGTGATTTACTTCATTAATTCAATTATGTCTTCAATTGTTTGTGTGTATGCTTGCATGTTTTCCATGTCCGGCTAATTTACTTGTGTATTTGCTTAGATCTATGAAACCTAGGTATTGAATATTGATTGGTTGTCTCTTATCTTAATTGTGATTGACCTAGTATTGCGATAGGTCATCCGTTGTGTTTTTAATGCTTGATTAATCTTTGTTGAACCTTAGCTTATAGTTACTAGTGGAATTGTAGGCTAGATATCCAAAGATAACCTTAGTGTTAAGTTTATGAATCCTAGAGATTTCGTAGTCATTAACCTTAGGTAGCTTCAAAGAGTTAGGGATAAACGCATACCCTACGACCTTAGAAAACATAATGCTTTAAGAATAAGGATGTGACAATTCAACCATCAATAGGAGATAACTAGGGAGTAATAGCATCTAAGTAAACACAATTTTAATCATCATAAGAGCACACAACAATAGACATAGACTACACTCGCCTTAGTTTAGATAATTAGATAACTAGAGTAATCGGTAGAAATACCAACCCCCCAAATCTAATACCCCGAGATTAGTACCTTTCCATTTTCTAAAAAACATAAAAAAGATAAAAAATAATCTTCCTCAACCCCAACCTTAGCATAGTAATTTCTCACTAGCATTCCTATTTCCCTAGAGAACGATATCAATTCCCGAGGCTTACCCTAATACTACACTACAACAATTAGGTTCATCGCCTAGGGTGTTGAAAACTTGCTCGATTTAAAAGGAAGTTCCTTTGACCCCGAATCGCGTTGTACGCTGCACTAAGTTTTTACGCCGCCGGGAATATAATTGCTAGTTAGATTTTCACCTCATTTAGGTTTCCTTACTTGATTCCTATCAAGTAAGCTTTTTCTCATTTTTAGCTTCCTTGTAGTCTATCCCCTTCTTTGTGTTTGTGTTCAGTAAAACCCCTTTCATTTGTCGCTATGGCAATTGAAGTTGCATTCGAATCATTAACAAATGAGGAACAATTGAATTTCGCAGATTGGATTGCTTTTTATTGTTCTAATGAATTTGTGAGTGATCTTAGAGATATCCAAAAGGAGACGGGTGTACGGTTGGATGGATTTGATAAATTTTGTGCTTGTGTGGCTTCTATTCAATGATCATTGTTAGAATCAACTCCTTTTAGTGAGACCCTCTGGAAAAATTTTAAGAAAAGCCTCCTAAGCATAAACCATCAGTTGTCACAACTTGAGGAAATAGATAAGGAGGATTTATCCAACCTTAGGCATCATGATAAAAAAGACCTAGTTTTTAAGAACATGTAACCTAAACCCGAACAAGATTGTGAGCTGGTTATAGTTGAACTACCTAGTTGCATGCGTGGGATAGATTTCAAAATACATGACACGCGTGAGGAATCCTTTAGGCAAATAGAACATAGTGATCAAATTTTTGAGAATGATTCTTATGAATCGGACCAAGAATTTGAAATGTCTAAAGAAGGATTTAAGATACTTAGGAGTGTATTTGGGTTAGATCATACTAAACCACATGATGAACATTTAGGAGATCTAAATATAATGGAGAATGAGGTGGAAACTCCAAGCCCTACCATCACTTGAGGAACACACATCGCCTATAACTTACCCGGAAGAAGTAGAAGAGACTATAGGAACCCCGATTGATATAGAACCTTTGGAACAAACGCCACTAGAGAATGTAGGTTTAGATGCTTGTTGTCATGACCTCTCTCTTAGTCCTAGGGAAGTTCCTAATTTTGATGAAACGGAGCCTCAACCAAAAACCTTACCCAATTTTCCATCTTTAGATGTGAATCTTGGAATTGAATTAGGCCCCAATCCACCCATCAAAATAAATAGTCCGGGTAGTTACATGATAAAGGTGGTAGACTCTAGGCCATGTAGAGTGGAAGCAAATATAGGAGTAACCCATGACCTTACACACTTATATCACCCATTCATGGTTGATAACAAGAAAAATTATGGGTTTAAACCGGGTTTATTAGATCAAGATGAATCCTTAAGTAAGAATCTTTTGAAGTTGATAGAAGATGATTCATTTTTAGGAGAGATTTGATTCACCCGCCACACCAATAGAATTAGGTAAGGTTATAATGAATGGAGCACACCTTTGAGCATATAAATCACCCATCACCTCTCCTCACGTAGCAAATTTCCACCCTAAGGTGTGTATCGCTACTATCACCGCACTTAAGCTTAAGTGTAGGAAAACTTCCCTTTATCCGTTAAATAAGGGTAGAGTCAAGCTCGTGACTCGAACAAAACAAGCGCTTCTTGGGAGGCAACCCATGTGTATTTGTTTTCATTTTATTTGTGTGTCGATATCTTTTATTGATTGTTTATTCTCATGTTTGAATTTTTAAAAATGCTTTATTTTGTCTTTAACCTCGTCTTAATTACAAATAAAGGTATTTTACAAAAGGGATAATTGTAGGGAGGATTACACACGTTTTCAAAAAAAAAAGCGTGAACATGAGAATTACGATTATTAAAAAGATATACATGTGTGTTTGTTCGAGTCAAATGCTTGTATCGAGTCATAATGGATGTTGTTAATACAAATAAACCGTAAAAACGTTTATTTATATTTTACGATCTTCTAATGTTTTGTCGATAACAAACGTAAAATCATTTTAACAAAACAAGTAAAATACGTAAATGGTTTGAACTAGTAGTTTCTAACATATTCACATTTTCACATAAAACACTAAAACAAGTATAAGTGATTTTATGATTAAATATTACATATGTACAACAACTAGTGTTTACATATTTGGGTAAAATATACACATAACTAGTATGTAGTATATTGGGTAATATAAATGGGTAGAAACTTAAGTATCACAACCCATTGACCAAATACATTGAATATAGTTGGTTACAACCCAAAGTCCATGACCCATGGAGCTTGACCCATAACCTATTACATGACATCATGCTTATATCATATATGGATAATATCCATAACCCATGGTATTGACCCATACCCATGTGACTAGGTGCACTGCACTCAAGAGATACATTGTATCTAGCTAAAGACCCATGGATCAACCTATGACCCATGACCCATAACCAAAATACCCATGGGTAAAGAGGAGCGTCCCACGGATCCCTAGCTTTACGCTAGACAGATCCCTTTTGGGAGGGATCCGTGGGATCCGGGGAACAGTGAACATTTTACTCTATAAATAGTGAGCCATTTCCTCATTGTTTCTCACCCCTTTTTCTAACATACTTTCCCTTTGAGTTAAAAACTCTCTAACCTCAGATCCAAGAGACCTATGTTTGTAGTTTTGTTTTTGTGTGATCTTCTAGGTTCCTCTTAAAGGCGAGATCACAATCTTTGAAGTCGAGCAAGCTCAAGTCTATGAGTTGCCATGCTTCCTCATCATCAAGACTACTAAAGTCTTCTTGTTGATGATTGTTTTTCTTTTCCTAAGAAGTGTTGAAGACATTTGTGAAAGGTGTCTCTAGTGTAAAGACGAAGATATTAGTGAAGGGTATTTATCGTCCATATCATAAGCACTTGTGATGAGTGCTTAGAAATCAAGACACAATACATTAGTGAAGGGTGTCTTGAAGATCTAGTTAAAGGCATTAGTGATAGGTGCCTTAGATGTACATTCGATATGGTGAGTTTCAATGTACAAGATAGATTAGTATTAGATCCAAGGATATTGATATCCTTGTTGATGTTTTAAAAAGGAGTTGGTTTCCTTTGGGATTAGTCATTGGTGTAGTGTTGGGTTGTAGTTCCTCCATTGCAATGGAACTAGGTGCTTAGCCTAGTACCTAATAAAGGGTAAGCGACGTTGTGTAGGTGTGGTTCACCTTGGAGTGAAAGAACTCGGTGGTTAGCCTAGAACCGTATAAAGAGTAGGCAACGTTGTGTAGGTGTGGTTCACCTTGGTGTGAAAGAACCCGGTGGTTAGCCTAGTACCGGAAAAAGAGTAGGCAACGTTGTGAAGGATTCTCCACCATAAGGAGTTGGTGTAGTGATTACGAACTCTCAAGTAGGTGACTCGGGGAGTTGAGTAGGGCAAGGAAGGTGTCCTTGTAGCTGAACCACTACAAATCCTTGCGTTGTGGTTTTGTGCTTCTTTCTCTTATCTTTTCATTACATACTTCTATATGCTTGTTTATCAACATCAAACACACATCCAAATAGATTGACATAAGTCGATCTAAATATTTTAAAAGGAAGTTTTAATTGGCAAAACTATTCAACCCTCCTTCTAGTTTTCCAAAATTGCCATCAGAGCTTCGTTACCAAGTTTCTTGAAGTATATTGTACTTTAAAAACTTGATACGATCCATGGTTAATTGAAAACTATAAAGGAAGTTTTTCATAAAAACAAACACCATGTCTTTTAAAACTCTTTGTTTAGATGCTGATTAGATGATAACATTTTTTTATTTATCTTCTATTTAAATGCACTAATCTTCTTTGTCATATTGATTAGTCAAAGCTCATACCCACGAAGCTATAGGAATCGCTTGGTAACAATAATACCTTCTTTAAGAAGGTATCTTGAACACAAAGGAGCCGGAATTGTCTTGTGACATTTGTTGTGTCATTTGTAAAGACATTCCTAAGTACGTTAGAGGTATGATTCTCTACTTATCTCTAAAATGACATTATCTTGACAAGTAAGTATGCCTACATAGGTATTTATATGATTATCTTGTGTGCATATACATGTATTACATGAAGCTTCATTAGGAAGCCTTTTCTCACATACGTGTTATTTTTTTGTCTATAGTCGTGGTATATAAAACTTGTGTTTTATTTCATTTAATCTAAAAATCATATCTTTCCAATAATAAAACAAAACACAAATTTCAAAAATTCCTCCTTCCCCAAAAATAAACCACTCGTCGCCCACTTTATCAAATCCCCACTTTTTCAAATCTTCATTTTCAAAAAATTACCTCTCATTCAAAACTTCATCTTCCTCCCATCTCATCTCATCTCATCCTAAACCAAAACCAAGAAGGTTCATCATCAACATGGTTTACATCGCCCTCATGCTCATCGCCTTAACACTCATCGCACTTGTGTTCCCTATGATGAAGTTCACATACGGAGACATATACTTTGTGTTGTTAATCTACATTGGGATTATATACCCAATCCTTTGTATCATTCTTAGCATTGAAATGAATTATTACTAATAGTCTAGTTGTCTAGGTTATTATTATCATAATGTGTTTATCATTTCTTTATGTTTTATTTCATTCTATCGTGATACATTAGAAAGCCATGTATGCATGCTAAAAGAAAATGTACGCTAAAACACATATCTTGTTATAAAAATATGAGATCTAAAAACCTATGTTTTTCATCAAATCTGTTTCTGTAACTACAGATCTACGGATCCCAGAAGATATACTAGCCGGATCCCTTTTGAAAAGGAACCGTAGGAACCGTACTACTGGAGAACAGTTTTTCATGCAAATTAAAAACCACTTTCTTTCTAAAAATAATATTCCACTAGAATATCAAAACCTTAGTTGAATATCATTGTTGTTAAAAACCATTGTTAATAACAATCTGGTAAAAACATTAGATAATCATTGGTTGACCACAAAACATCACTTTTCTATTAACTCATATTTTTTCTATAGGTTTCATTATGTCGCATGTATATGAGTTTGATTTTCACTCTAGCGCCTACACTCCGAATATCTCTCTTGAGCCCAACACCCCGGCAATCATGTCCGTGGGTTCAACAATCTCGAAACCCGCTACTTCCATGAAGGACGACAGACACCTCTCTACAATTCAAGAAGGTATCAATACCTCCTTCCGAGCCATAGGACTAGAATGTCTTCTCTAAATTAACGAGAAAATATGTCCAAGGTGTGTATTGGAATTCTTCCGTCTTGGCTCAAAAACCAAAAGTTTGTTTTGACTCTTGGACAATTTGCTCAAATTCTCCGAATTCCAAATCATGGACAATGTGCCTTCACCGAAGATTGGTCTCTTGATTCTCTCTTCAATTTTCGTGAAGAAAATAGCCAATATTGTTCTCATATACCTTCCCCGGAAGACTTGATTCGCATGATATGCAAACCCCATCACTCCAATCCCAAAATTATCCATACATGGGATATCCGAGAAGAGTACAAACCCCTTGCACTCATCCTACGTGAAAATGTTTGGAGTCTTAGGGGAAATCGAGAAATCCTTCCCGCTTGTTGTGCTCACATAATGTATTGTTTGCTAACACAAAAACCATACAATCTCGCCTACTTCTTTGCAAGGTGAATTGTAAATCTTCAAGGCTCCAAGAATAAACTTATTCCTTATGGAATGTTCTTGACGCGCCTCTATCATAATGTCATGTATTTTCAACCTCAATATCAAAGTCCGTTATACGTACTTGTGAACAAGATGATGGAACCGCTAAACATTTCTCTCATGAAGACGTTCTTCATTCCTGAATCCGCCAACACTCCTTAACCATTTGATGATCCCTCTAGAGAGAACACTCAAGGAACTTAGTCTTCTTTCAAATATGTAACATATTGGATTTCATAAACACATCTCATAACACAATATGGTTCGAATAAGATAGAGTTTTAGAGAGAGAAAGTGGAAGATGGGAGCCTTTCTAGAGAGAGAAAGTAAACAAAGAAAGAAAGGTTAGATTGAAATGAAAGGTCCAACCCTCTACCTTGGAAGGTAGAGGGTATTTATAGTTACATACTACACGTCCTCCTTCGGACTGTGGATCAAGCATACAGTGGGTAAGGACCCGTCCTTTCTCCACGGTGTTGCACTAAGCTAATAACTAAACTAATAAACAGTAAATAACGATATGTCTACGAGCTAACTTTTGCTAGTCTATATTTGGGGTGACCGACACTTCACTATGGAATTTCCAATTCCTAAAAATCTCCCCCTAAGGAAGGTCACCCCATGTTTTACATTTCAAATCCTAGCATTCTATTTTATCTTTATGCTGGAGCTCATAGACTTCAATTCTTCAATGTCCGCAATCATTGTGCTTTAGCAGTGATTCTTCAAATTCCAACTGCTTTGTACTTTTAGTGGAGGTCTTTGTGCTGATCCACGTTTGGTGATTCATTGAGCCATGTTAGAGATCATCAGCCATAGCAAATCTCTTACTCGTCCATTGTAGTATCGCCATTATGTGAAGTTGTGACTTTCGGACCGACATACTCACACTTTCAGGATCATGACATCTTTCCATCAGAGTAGCGGAAGCTTTACTGGTTCATGATATTTGCAGCAGCGTAGCAGAAGCATAGTATAGAAATATCGAGCCAAGTTATGTAGATATGCACCGATCATGATTTATTCAATTAAGTGTGGATGCCGTGAGCATGCGACTTAGATTGACTTCTCAATTCGATCACCGCAACCGTCCATATGTACCGCAAACAACGCTAGCAATAAAACACACGAAGTGTCTTTGATCACTTTCGTTGAATTGAGGTACACGCCCACGGTTCCCTCGTTGATCAAGACAAGTACCGCTCGTGATCGTGTATAATTCAAGAATCTCCTTGATGTGGTTTCGCATTGCTTTAGCCGTTCTCAAACCGTAACGCCTCAAAGAAGACAACACGAGTGAATGAACCAATAATTGAGATTCACTGATTAATGAAAAATTGATTTGAGAATAATCGCGTATTGCTTGAAGAAGGAGTTTTTCAATACGACGAGGTTTTATGAGAAAGATCAATTTTCAATTTAAAATACTTTTTGTATTTGAAAGAGAATACACATTCTATGTGCTAGAGAAAAGAAGAGATTCGCACATCGAACGGTTTTTCCAAAAGCATTTTTTTTTCAATCAGAGATACTTTTTGTGTTTGAAAACATGAGTACACATTCGACGTGCTAGAGAAAAGAAGGTTTGCACATCGAACGGTTTTTCCAAAAGTATTCGTCAATTCCAATCCTGGACCAAGGTTGATTTAAGAGTGAATTACCCCATCGTTTCTGTCCATTTGTCACAAGCTTAATCTTTAGAAAAGATCTCACATGTCACCCACCAAGAGCTTGTTTGATTTTGGCTCTAGAAGGATTTCCATCTTCATCGTGAATATTCACATATCACTCGGATGTTCTGGCAATACCACAAGGATAATGCGTAGGACTCTTAATATATACTTGCTTTCCACATTGTGTGAAATAGCAAGTCTTCATTATTTTTGTGTCCTAATGAGATATTGTGGATGATCTCTTGGCTCTAGACTCAATTGTGCACTTTTGGTTCCTATGCCGGAGACTAGGGAGAGGGTCTCCTTCTTCAATATCAACAATATCTTAGAGAAATTCGATAGATTATGTAGGTTCCCCGTGAGAATGAAACAAGTCCTTTTAAGAGGAACTTGATTAGCTTGGTAAGTTGTAGTGCAGTGCGTCACTGGGTCCATGACATCTTGTCTTCAATACCGACGTTACCTTAGTAACCACCAGTAGCATTTGTATTGAACCCGGTTACTGCCCTAAGGTTGAATTATTGGGGGGCTATTTCTTTTCACCCTTTTACACATTCATTTATTTTTCATTCTTCAACCCTTCAAGATTTATCGAGACTTCATAACTAGAACCTTGTTGGGTTTATTCCGGTTCTAGCTCTATCTCATCCGCACTCTTCCCGTATCTCACTTTTCTCCTTTTTTCATCATACCTAAGGACTCTACACTATCTAGTGGATTGTCCTCGGTAGATCCCTCCACTCAAGGGATCGTGGGAACGAATACATAACCTAACCATCCTTATAACACCATGCATAAAGTAAATTGGTCGGTCTTTTGGTATTGTTGTTTCCTTCTCAAAACCAATTGAAAAATCATTTGGAAAATCAATCAAGGTACTTGTGATATAATATCAAAGCATTTTGTACCTTAATTGTTTTGATCCTTTAGAAATGCTCCCCCTCAACATGTGCATATGATTTTATAAATTTTTTAGCTCATGGAGGCAAGAGTTCTTTTGAAATAAATTCTTGATCACAATTTCCATGGAAAAAGCCATTTGATTTTCTTTGGTAAATTATCCCCCTCAATATGTGCATAGGATATTGATAACACTCAGATTGTGCATGTTTTTAGTAGCATTATGTGTACTTTTATATCTCGTTATTTGGTTATATTTGCGTGATTTTAGTACTTAATCGTATCTAGAGATGTTTGTCTAGTATTTATAACCAAGTGCGTGGAAATGGAGGAAATGTGGAAATATGCGCTAATCGAAGATTCCCGCTTCAAGAAAGCTAAATCTCAAGTACCTTTGAAGACTTTAGTGATTGAAGAACCAAGTTCTACAAGGCAGTGAAGAGAAAGATCAAGTTTTTATCTCAAAAGATCCAACCGATCCGGTTACACTTTCACCGGATCGGTTGGAAGTTGGTCAATTAGTATTTTGCCATAACCAACCGATCGGTCGCAACCCGCAACCAGATCGGTCGGTTTGATATTATTGAAGACCAACCGGATAGGTTGGTCATATGACCGATCCGGTTGGAGAAGCTGCAGTTGTCAAATCTTCATCACTAAGCTTCCCCTTTGCATCCAAACGATTCTAGGTCCTTCTCTTGGTGTATTCTAGTCCCTTCCTTACTCCTTGGAGGCCAAGTTAAGCATTTAACACCCTAGGCCTTGGAAATAGTATAAATAGAGGCTAATTGTGAGCATATGAGACACACCTCAATTACAAATCTTTCTACTCATCAAACCAAGCCTTAAGCTCTTAAAATTCGTCCTTAGAAATCCAGGGAAGTTTGGAGTTCCAGAAGTTCCACCTTTGGAGGCCAAAACACCAAGAAGTCCACCACGATCATTTGGGAAACATTACTTCATCATTTGTAATCTTATTCCAAGCATTGTAAGACTTTTAATCATGTTTTCTAATGATCAAAGTTATGAGTTTATGTTCATGTTTGCTATGAGTGGCTAGTTTCTTTATACACTTGCTTAAATGATGTTGATTATCATATGATTAGTTAGTGATTGTGTTAACATGTTTTAATTCAATTTCAAGTTAATTCTAAGACCCAATTGTGCTAAAGTTTCATAGTGACATTTGTTAATCAATTTTGGCTAATTGATAGTAATCGTTGGGGTCGAAAGAACTTCGTGTTTTTCAACTAGTCATAATCATTTTGTCTATGGATGATTGTTTTTACCCATTATTCTTGATTATACAAAGGAACTAAGGTGTGGTTGTAATAGAAACGCTTTTTGATTATCAAATTGGATTGGTTGGAAACATCTAAATGGTCGTAAGATTAGTTGTTAGGAATCAATTGTAGCCTTTTGTCTATGAGCGGTTACCTTTTGTATTGACCATTTCTTAAGCAATTTGATGAACAAGTGGATGTTTTTGTGTTTAAGTTTATTGATGTAGACTTATGAAACTTGAATTGATTTTGAATTGATTGGTTAAACTTAAAGCTTGTTTTATGAACTAAAATCTTGTGAAGGTTTAACTTGTAAGAACAATAGATTAGTTTTCAACTAATTATCACAACCAACATGTTAAGTAGTTAACACAATCACATTAATCTATGTTATGAAACTAGTTTAAGCAAGTGTAGTTTTTAATCATCTGAATTTCATTATATCTATTTTCTTTGTTATATGTTTTGGATAGACTCCGTTAATTCAAACTTGTGCTTAGATTCACTCAAATCCTTGCGAACGATCCCGACTTACCTTCATAATCTTGCTATAACGGATGAGTATACTTGCTCCTATGTGTTATTGGTAATATTGGTAATTCACCTTTTATAAATTTAAAACTTGCACCAACCGGGCACATCAGATATTTGAAATCATTTTATCACATAGAGGAAAGAGTTCTTTTGAAGCACTTTCACGATCATATTGCCATACAGAAAACCATTAGAAAATCAATCAAGGTACTTTATATTGAAACATAGAAATCTTTGTACCTTGATAGTTTATTTTCTTTTGAAATGCTCCCCCTCAATATATGCTTTGAGATTCGAAAGCGTTTAGCACATATGAGAGAGCAGCCTGCACTTTTTAATCAAATGATCATCTTTTATCAGATTTCATAATTAAATCACAAATTCTCCCCCGATCAAAAATATCAAACCCTTTGAGATTTTGGATCTCAAGTGATTTAATCAGGTTTAGAAAACATGGGAGAAAATGTGGGGCTAGTTTAAATACTCATCTTGTTTATGGATAAATGCTCCTACTCAATCATGTGCATCATATATTGAAATCGTTTGGCACATGGAGGCAGGAGTGCCTTTAAAGGACAAAAACAGATTTGAGATTTAAATCACGATCTCTCCCCCGATCAAAAATATCAAACCATTTGATATTTGTGATCCCAATAGATTTAAATCGTTTAGAAAAATTTGGGAAAGACGTGGCTTGATTTAATTTTTGAAAAAATGACTGATGAGGACCAATTATAGACATTAAAGATTGTTAGTGTCAGGTATGATAGTTTTTAAGATATCTTTAAGTAAAATAAAACAATTTCACAATCAAACAAGAACAGAAAAAATTTCATTTTGAAAGATCTTTGGGTTTTAAAGAAAATCATACCATGACATAACATTAAATCTTTAGATCACCACTTATTATTGTACAAACAGGAACTTTTATGAAGAAATATTGTTTGAAAATATTTTAATTTAAATCACTCTCCCCCACAATCGATGACCGTAGTCGATGAATGAGTGACTTAAGTTTTGATAAAATGAAGTCCGGTGATTTTCAAAATTAAGTCCAATTAATTTTCAAAACAATATTTTCCATTTTTAAAACAATTTAATCAATTATTTTTTCAAAATTGTTTAAAATGGTATCCTCGCACAAAGATACGTTAGGTGGTTGAGAATCGCTCGTTGTTGCCGTAGGGCTTGGAAGAAAAACCGTCTCACGATGCATTGAGACTTCTTACGTTACATTTTTTTTTATGCCAACTGAGGTCCAATTAAGCTCCGTTTCTTCATTTGCTGATGAAGAAACCCATCTGCTGATGCAGTGAGACCTCTTACGTCGCATTTTTCCATGCCAACTCTCCATAGAAGTCAAATTAAGCTCCGTTTCTTCATTTGTCGACCCAAGATATAGTTTCCCTTTCCTTTCGGCATCCAATCATCATATTATGTGGGATCCGGATCGGGAACATTCTTATATACCAATATACCTGCATACGTTAGTGGACATACATACAGATATATGGTGGTCGACATCACCCAAACAACAATCGACTAATAAAAGTCAATTCAACATATCAATCAGTTCATATAAGGCATGGGAATAATGTGTTTATCAAACTCTAATCATCTAATCCTAACAATCATATCCTAAATTCCTAGTCCTTCGACGTAGGCAAATATCATTTTTAGTTAAGCACGAGGATAATTAGAAAAGCTCGTTAGATGTTATAGATTGGAAAACATTCTCCCCCTCAATCAGTGACTTATTTTATAGAAAAATTTAAAAGCGCTGAAGTCATTGATTGAGTTTTCAATTTTTTACGTAAAACTCTGAAACTGATTGATTTACAAGCAACACAATTTACCACCATTTTAGAAAAACAACAAATATTTTGCTGAAGAATTTTAGAAGAAAAAACATTTGTGTAGGAACAACAGTCTTTTTGATGACATGCTTTCCTTGTATTGTTTTTAGGAAAAGTGCTCGAAATATTTGAAAATTTTGTTTAGCACAGCACTTTCCTTCCTTGAAGAGCGGGTTGCTATCGGAAATAATAGCAAGCCATATTTTGAGACATGTTTTAGAAAAAAATATTTACACCTTCTGCTCGAACTTCATCTAAAGTCCCGTGCCATTATTAAATGACATTTCTAAGACCGTAGATGTTATCGATACAAGAAGACATGTCTTGAGAAAACAATATTTTTGGTATTTTTCAAATTTTTTGATTTTTATGGGCTTTTATTGATTTCATATTTTTCTATTTTGTTTTTGTTGGTTTTATATTTTTGTATTTTGTTTTTTTTTTTTTGAAAAATATTTACAGAGATAGAGAAATAGTTTAAGAAGATGATGATACGAGTACCGAGATAAGGAAATCGTTCAGCACTTTGTAGAAGATAGAAGTCATCATTTCTTAAACTTTCTCCACCAAAGCTTTCGAGGCTCTTGAATCGTCGTCGAACTTGAGCCTTCCGAAGAGAGACTTTGGTAGCTTCCAAAACCGACAAACTAAGAATAAAGACCATTTCCCAAGAAGTAGAAATGAATGAAAACGGTCTCATTGAATGAAGCTCAAGACTCAAGAACTCGAGAACACCAAGTAACAAGTTGAAACATTGATCGTCTCGGTGGTTATCAAATCCGAATAACCGATGAAGTCCGATCACATGAACTCGCTAGCGTCCCGATGTACACATTACTCTTCGAGATTGACCATTGTCTATTCAGGGGAACAATACATCAACATCTTCATTTTACCTAGTGCATTCCAGATATCTTCCATATAACCAATCAGCCCATAATGTACACAAGTACCCAACTAGAGTAGAGACAACGACATCACAGTAACTGATTGAATCACTGATCTTCTCTGCGTGTTGGATCGATATACTCTAACCAAACTAACTTAAGTATCTTGTTTAAGGTTTAACAACCTCGGATAAATCTTAAGTTATTAACAACGAAAACACTGAACACTCTTTATTAAGTACGCGGAATTTACTCAATAAATCTAAGAAGAATAACTTGTATTGATAACTCTAAATCTGCTTATTATCCAGATACCTTTACAACTCTAAATAATATCGAACTTTGCTAAAACTCTAAACTTGTGAACTTGTAAACTCTAAGACTCGTACCTCTAATGCCAATCTAGGGGTCCTTTTATAGGCTCAAGGATAACCCTAGTCGGTTTACAATATGTATCCTTGTATGACAAGTAATCTAATATAGAACATTCTAGATTACAAGACTTTCCATAAACGGATTAAAACAGTTCTTTCAATCCTGCAGTACTTTGACCTTTATGTACAGTACTTTGACTTTCTATTTAGCAGTACTTTGACTTGTTGACTTTTTCCAGTTCTTTGCTCTTTACAGTACTTTGTCTCTGCAATACTTCAGTACTTTAACTTTTCAGCACTTTCATATCCCAACAATCCTCCCCTAACTTGAATTCTACTTGCTTGACTTCAAGTTCCTTTGTGAATTTGTTCTTTATCAGCTTCATCATTAAAGGACAAATTGTGTCATTATCTTTTGATAGTATCTCTGTAAGTTCGTGCTTTATCAAAGTATCTCTAGAATTGTTCTTTTACAAAGAACATCCAAAGAAGCTCCATCTTTTCAAAGAACACGTAAACATATGACAATTTGTACATTAATTAGCTTTAAGTTGCATACTATTCTCATCACTTCCGGTGTGTTAACTCCTGTGAGAGGTGAATCATTGAAAATTTAATGGATTTTAGTCTCTTTACCAAAGCCATTAACTCGAGTAGCCAAATGTTTTGGTGTGTAAGACCATGGTACATTGATAACCATATGATTTTAGCAAATCATCACTATCAATGATTTGTTTTGTCTTTACCAAAAGTCGCACCTTCCGGACTAGTTAGTTCTTTTATCTAAAGGTGAACTAATTGCCAATAATGGTTTTTCCACGCCTTTACCACAAGCCATTTTCTTGTGGGCTAGCCAACTCTTCACATTAACGATATGGTTAGTTGATTACCATTCAACTTATTAGCAAGTTGTCAACTAAAACGGATTTGAGATATCTTTACCGAGCCGTTTGCTCATGGATTAGCCAATCCTTTTGTAACCATGGTGGATTGATAACCTATTGATGTTACCATCTCAAAACCATTTATTCAACCTTTGTTTTAAAATATGTTTTTCTTAACAATGTGTTTCTTCTAAAACATTTAACGGTTTTAAAATCGCAAGCAAGATGCTTTGATAAAAGTCTTGTTTGATCGCAAAGACTTTAAATAAAGTAATCGATATTTCAAAAGTAATATATTTAAATAAGCTTCATACCAGTTATTTATCCTCTTCAGCAATAAGAGTCCATTCAATTATCAAATTGATAACCATGCAAGCAATTTCATTATCCTCTTCAACCTCCATTCCATGATCAAGCATTCTTCTCATAAGTTCTGTTGTAAGTGGATATCTTCTATCTGCAAACATGTGTATCATTGGTCCAGCTTCCAACTCTAAGACATGTACTCCAGATTCTTCATAAAATCTCCAGCTAACAATCTCCCAGTTTTCTTGGTTTGACCAAATCTCAGCAGTGCTTTGTTCTTCAGTTTCCCAAGCAGTTATGAGATCTCCAAGCAAAACTAATCCAATTCCTTCTAATGGATGTTGTTCGAAATAACTTTGCACCACATGATATAAATAGAATAAGTCTACTCTATCTATGATGTGCAGTAAGTCCCATAGTCTGTTGAAAACTCTGAAACTTCCATCTTCTTTATGAAACATCATATAGCTTCCATCTTTGGATTCCACAACTTCAAAATCAATGATCTGAGATCTGTTCATCTTCATGTATGCATCTTCTTTGGAGTATTCAAAATCTACTACTCTGAGATAATTCCTAAGTGCATCTTGAGTCTCAGTTCTTAGCTCAACTCTTTCTTTCTTTGAAAACTGTACATCTTCAACTTCAGTTTTCCTTTTCCTTTTTAAACTTCTTTTTCTTTCAGCTTCAGTCCAAGTAGCTTCATCTTTATAATCCTTGATGCTTGCTACATCCTTCTTATAATCTTCTCTAGCAGCATCATACAATCTTTTCATCTCAATGTAATTCAGCTTCTGTAATCCTTTATAGCCTTGCTTCTTTAAATAAGCCATCATTTGATTTCTTTCAAGAGCTTTATTAATTCTTCTAGGTAAGAATGAAACAGAATAGGTGATCGTAATACTTCAACCGATTCAAAGATTTAATTCCTCTTGCACTTTCTCGAGCTACTTCTATTCGAGCTTCTTCAATTTCTCTAGCTTCTGCTCTTGAGCATTTAGTTCTTCTTGCACTTTTCTAGTCATGACCTCATTCCTTGCAACTTCAATAGCTCTAAGATCTGCTAAAGTCAGCTTCTTCTTCTTTGTTTCTACCAAGATCCCCTTTCTTTTATCTTTAGGATCAATTTCAGGTTGAGAAGCTTGTTGTTGCTCTTCAGTTACTCCTGGTATGCTAACACCCCTTGGCTTTAACCAATCATGCAGTAGGGTTGCAATAAGTTCATCATCACTTGCAGTTCTTTCTGGTTCTTTTGGTATAGCAGTTGTTGAAGGACCAGCTTCCTCTTCAAAATTTAATACTCTTGGAGTAATAGCTTCTTGTCTGAAAATTCCATGAACATCAGTACTTTGTTCTTCAGTACCTTGTACAGTAGTACCTTGAACTTCAGCCCTTTGTTCTTCAGTACTTTCTATAACAACATGTTCTTTAGTCTTGTCATGCTCTTCAGTACCTTCTGGTTCAGCTTCCTTAAGAACATCATCTTCTTTCAAATTTTCTTCATCTAAATTCCTCCCCAATTGGACAGAAGATGATTTATGAACCTGTGTTCCTTTGGATTGCTTTTTAAACTGCCTTCGGCGCTTGTGTTCTTCCTTAACCCATAAACGATAACGTTTAATAAAAGGTACAACATAATTCTTTAATCTTTTAAACTTGAGTTTTAATTTCTTGATCTGTTTAGCTTGAGCCTCAGTAGTCTTTTTCAATTTAACTAACTCCCTTGTCAAAACATAATTATCCAGTGTGAGTTCTTCAGGGGGTATAGTATGTGACTCATCTCCTTGAATTGGTGAATGTTCCTCTGGTTGAGAAACAGGAACAAATTGTTGTGGAGATGGAGAAGGTGAAACTTCAATATCTGTCGAACATCAAGACTTGGGAAGCAAGACCTTGTGGAGATGCAAGACCTTCCGAGAAGCAAGATTGCAGATGCAAGATTGCAGTGCAAGACCTTCACTTTCTTCACTAGCTTCAAAGATCGCTCTAATGCTTGAACAACTTCCATCATAGAAGTAGTTAAAGGAGTATCTTGACCTCTGAAATAAGGCACTTCTTCTTTCCATGAAGGTAAAAATCTTTGCTTGTTGTACTATAACAGGGAGTAAATCTGTAGGTTTTGGTACATCAGCAAGTTGTTTGTTGAGAAAGACTTGAATAAACCGTGGATACATCAACCATTTTGACCCATTTGAAATATGGGAAAGCATTCCATCTAGAATCAACCTTGAAAAATTAAAAACCCGATCTGTAGCCAATCCTACCATAGCAGATGCTATATTTGACCCAAATTGCTCCCATGAAGTACTTTTAGCACTAATACAATGAAGCAATACATGCACTAAAAATTTCCATTGAGGACAAAAGAGTTGTTTCTTGAAAGTTTGTTCTGTTAAAGACCCTTCATAACCAAGATGCCCAAAAGTCTCCTAAATCAACTGTTTATCAAAACGAATAGCCCCTTCTTCATCATTAAACAATAAATCTTCTCGAATAGAGGCCTCTGTGATCTTAACAGTTCTTCCAGCAACAGTTGATCTAACATAGTATTCTTCATTCTCCATATTATCCATAGCATTATCCCAAAACTCTTGAATCCAAGGAGCAATGATATCCGGCTCCACTAAAAGAGCATAAGAAATTGGCGACCCAGTAAGATAATCAATAATATTGTGAAAAGCCACATTCGCCTCAGTCTTATCTAAATTCGCCACCATATTGTGCTTTGAAACAGTAGGTCGATTCGCCATTGATAAATATGTGAGCACAATTAAAAGATATGATCGAATATAATGGGATGGTGAATAGTGAGATAAATAAGGAAACGATTCTAATGTATTAATATTAGAGGGAAACTCAGAGAGTGGTTATATATAGGTGAACTTTGAAAAATCACAGCCTATAATAATAAAGTTACCGTTAGATTCAATTACCCCTCAATATGACCGTTGGAACAGTACTTTAATACGACAAACAGTACTTCCACATAAGCAGTATTTTCCCAAGCAGTACTTTCCAAGCAGTGCTTTCAGGAAACTAAAAAACATTACTTTCCCAAACAACTAAGTACAAACTAAGTATTCAATATAGCCTCCCCTCAAACAATGCACAGGACTATACTAACTTCTATAGTCCTCCCCTCAAATGTAGGTTAGTAGTTAATCATACCAATACTCACCACCAAGTGATTGAATCTGGAAACATCAAAGCCTTTGGTGAGTAAATCAGCGACATTATCATCCGTGTGAACTTTGACCACATTAATGAGCCTGTGCTCATAGCAATCTCTGATAAAGTGATGTCGAATCTGAATGTGCTTGGTCTTGGAATGGTAAACTGGATTCTTCACAATACAAATAGTACTCTCATTATCAATATTGATAGGAGTATTCTTGAAATTGAAACCATAATCCAAGAGTTGATTCTGCATCCATAAAACTTGTCCACAACAACTTGCAGCAGCCACATATTCAGCTTCAGTAGAGGATGTTGCTGCAATTGTTTGTTTCTTACATTGCCAGGAGACTAATCTTCTTCCAAGATATTGGCATCCACCAGTAGTTGATCTTCTATCATAGTTATCACCTGCATAATCACTATCTGAAAAAGCTTCTAAGTGAAATGGTGAATCCCTTGGATACCACAACCCTAACTTAGGTTGTTGTTTCAAGTAACAGAAAATTCTCTTCACTGCATTCATATGAGAAATCTTTGGTGAGACTTGATATCTAGCAAATAAACAAACTGCAAACATGATATCAGGCCTTGATGCAGTAAGATACATAAGACTACCAATCATGGATCTATATAACTTGACTTCAATTGGATGACCATCTTCATCTTTGCCCAATGAGTTAATAGATTTAATGGGTGTAGTAACAGACTTCATGTCATCAAAATTTAACTTCTTAAGTATGTCAGTAACATACTTGTCTTGACTAATAAAAATACCTTCCTTTGACTGCTTAACTTGAAGTCCCAAAAAGAATGTTAACTCTCCCATCGAACTCATTTGAAATTCCTTCTACATCAGCTGCTCAAACTCCTTAACCATGGATTGTTTAGTAGCTCCAAAGATGATATCATCCACATAAACTTGAACTAACATGATATCCTTCTTTTCTCTCTTGATGAACAAAGTCTTGTCAATAGCTCCCCTTCTATAACCATGTTGTAATAGGAATGTAGAGAGCCTCTCATACCAAGCTCTAGGTGCCTGATGAAGGCCATAAAGAGCCTTAACCACCTTGTAGACTTTGTTAGGATGTTTAGGATCTTCAAAACCAGGAGGCTGTTTTACATAAACTTCCTTTGTAATCTTGCCATATAAAAACGCACTCTTGACATCCAACTGGTAAACCTGAAATCCCATATAAGAAGCAAAAGCAAGAAATATTCTAATAGCTTCTATTCTTGCCACAGGAGAAAATACTTCATCATAGTCCACTCCTTCTTCTTGTCTGTAACCTTGTGCTACCAACCAAGCCTTGTTCTTGATAACATTACCCCTTTCATCTCTTTTGACTCTAAAAACCCATCTGGTTCCAATTACTCTCTTCCCTTCTGGAAGATCACATAAGACCCAAACTTCTTGTAGCTTAAACTAAAGAAGTTCTTCCTGCATAGCTTCAACCCAACTTTCTTTAGTCAATGCCTGTGCAATATTCTTGGGTTCCTCTTGAGAGATAAAACAAGTAAATAGGCAGGTTTGATGGTCCTTATGATTCAGCCTGTTTTGTTTATACACAAAGCTAAGTAAAGCATTATGAGGTGAAGTAAAACTCTTAGCTTTGTGTCTTGTCATGACTCCAGAAGTAGAAGGACCAATGATCTGATCAGTAGGATGGTTCTTATCAATTCTTAGGTATGGTGACTGTAAAACTTCATAAGCATCATCCAAATTAGTAATATCAATTTCTTCACTTGAACCTGAGAAAATACCTTCATCTACAAGTTCATCATCAGTTTCTTCTAAGTCAGGCATGTTAGGATCATCTAAATCATCCAAAGTACCGGAAACTGGTGCAGCAGTACTTTGATCAAAAGTACTGGTATCTAAAGTACTGTAAGTGTACTCTGCATGCTTTTGCTTTTTCTTTGCTTCTTCAAAGGCTCTCCTTTGATCATCAGTATAAGAATGTGCCATAACATCTTGTAAAAGCATTTGATTAAGTGTTTTTTGAATAGCTTGATCCTCAGCAGACAATGAGGATTTTGGTTCATCAGTACTTTGATTTTAAGCATCAGTACTTTTCTTTGGAGAATCAGTACTTTGCTTTGGAGAATCAGTACTTTGCTTTGGAGAATCAGGCAGAGGTTCTTTATCAGGAACAACAGCAGGTCTAATATGAACTCCATGAACAACATATTGGGAATCATCACCAAGATATACTGAGTTGAATTTCTTCTCCGAGCGGTACATAGTTCATTGAAGGAGTTAAAACTTCAAGATCAAACATCCAACAGACCTTTACCTTCTCGATTCTCTTGATCTTCTAAAAACTCAACATGAAGACAGTCTTGAACCTTCTTAGTAACTCTGTTGTAGACTCTAAAGCCCTTGCTGTTGGTACAATAGCCCAATAAATAGCCTTCTTCTGACTTGCCATCAAACTTACCCAGATTATCAATAGTGTTTAAAATAGTAAGAGGGCATCCAAAAGGTTTCATAAAGCGTATGTTGGGTTTGTTGCCCATCAGCAACTCATATGGTGTCTTCATCTGTGGTTTGGTAATAGAGACTCATATACATAACAAGCAAGATTACTGACTTCGCACGAATCGAATAGGTAGTTGTGAATCTGCTAACATTGTCCTGGCAGCTTCAATCAAGGTCCTATTCTTCCTCTCTGCAACATCATTCTGCTGTGGTGTTCTTGCAATGCTGAACTCCCTCTTGATTCCTTTGTTTGCACAAAATTCATCCATAAGCTTGTTCTTGAATTCATCCCATTATCACATCTAATACCTCTAACCTTCATCCTCGCTGGTTTTCAAGTCCTATTATAAGAGTTTGAATAGCATCAAAAGTATCATCTTTAAATCCCAAGAAAAATACCCAATCGAATCTATCGCAATCATCTCAGAACTACTAAGCAAGATTTCTTCTTGTTCAAACTTGCCATAGAGACAGTCCAAACAGATCCATATGTAATACTCCAAAGGATCTCTAATAGTTTTCTCCTCAAGTTTATATGAAGCTTTGTGTTGTTTACCCTTCTTGCATGCTAAACATGAGTGATCATTTTTGTAAGTCTTTGAAGGTAAACCTCTAACTAAATTGCCTTTGACCAATTTGTTGATATTCTTGAAATTCACATGGCCCAATCTTCTATGCCACTGATGTGCTTCTTCAGTTGTTGCTTTTGCCACTAAACAGGTGGCTCTTCCATAAGAGTGTAAACTCTTCATATCCAAGCTATACACATCATTGGTTCTTGGTACTCTAAGTACTACCAAGTCATCAAGAATAAAGTTGAAATTGTGTGAAAGGATGAGACACTCAGATCAAGAATAGTACAGATTCTTTTATCACAGATGTGAGAGACTGATAGGAGATTGAACTTGAGCTCCTTCACATATCTGACATTCTCAAAATCGATTCTCCCTGCTTTAATGGTTCCTTTCCCTGTAATTCTTCCTCCATTGGGATCATTTCCAAATGCAACTCTTCCTCTATACATAGATCTAAAATCTGACAGAATCTCCTTGGCTCTTGTCATACTACCAGAGCAACCACTATCCACAATAAGATGATCTTTAAGCTCCTCTTCTGGGTTGCCCTGCACAAAGAGAAAAGAGTTAGAACATTTTAGGAACCCAAGCCATTACTGACTTATGTTCCCCTTGTGGAGTTACAAACTCAAATTCTTTGAGTATGTAATTTCCACTGTCTTTCAAGACATGATCCAAAATTATCTTTTGATTTTTAGCATGTGGATTTTCAAAACTCTCTTTTTCAACTTCATTCACATTATCTTTTATCACAAAAAAATCTGATCACTTTTTGTTGAAAGCACTGTTTGTCCTTTAGCAGTACTTTCTTTCTCAACCCATTTGGTTTTAACAGTTGGTTCCTGTGATCTAGACATTCTATGTGAATTATAATACCTCCTAGGTTGATAATTCCTAGTTCTCCTAGAGTTTCTGTTCCAAGAGGTATTTGCAGTACCTTGTTTTGGCTGAGCAGTACTTTGAGAAGGTACTACTTGTGAAGGTACTGGTGGTTTTGAAAAAGGTCTTCGTTGATGAGGGTGTCTATGGTCTGGTGAGAAGTTACTGTGATTGACCCTGTTTGAATTATTCCAGACTGGTTTGGTTTCTCTAGGTTTCTGGTTGGCAGACTTATTCTTTGGAAATTTCCTAAGATATTCTAAGTGTAGTTCACAATCCTTAATTAGATGAGTAGGACTAAAGCACACAAAACATAATTTTTCACCCATACTTCCAAAGTGACTTTGCCTATGTCTATGACCAAAACTATTGTGCCTTCTAGGTGAATGATTTACTCTATTTTGACCAAAATTATCCCAAAAAGGTTTAGCAGTATTTTTTTGAAAAGATTTTCTTAAAGGTACTGCTTGTGGAGTAGTACTTTGAGTATTAGGTACTGCTTGTCTTTGAAAATTTTGATTTTGGTTTTCAACAGTTTCTTTGGGTGTTTCAGACCTAGTTTGACCAACTAGCTTTTTCCTAAACTCTAAGTAGTCTACCCCAAAATGAGATACATCAGGTCTATCAGGTTGAAAACTACCAATGGGAGGGGGAACTGCATGATAGGCATTATCTTGCTTAGGTTGAGGAGGTGTTTCACTTACTGATCCCTCATTACTAGATGTGTCTACATAATTAATAAGTTCATCATCACTAGTGTTTATATCCTCAAAATCACTTTCATCCTGGTCACTAGGTGAATTTTCTTCTGTTTTACTAAAGTCCATACCAAAACCTAGACCAGTTCTATTATAAGCCCCTTTCTGTTTTTCAACAAAAGTAAGATGAGAAAGACCAGATGTTTTCCAGGCATTTAACTTAGCTAACAGATCATCTCTTTCCTTAGTCAGTTTCTCTATTTCAGAAATCTTACAGTTTAACTTCCATTCACTTAGTTTTAACTGATAATCCTGTTGTTCATACTGTTCTGCCCAAGCTACTTCATTCTTTTCATGTGTTAAGATTTTGGCTTCCATGTTTTCTAAAGTAATTTGGTAACCTGTTACCTCAGACCTAGCCTTAACACAATTATCTCTTTCATACACATAATTAGCAAGTAAGTTTTGATAAAAATCATGACAATTTGAGCATACCTCAGAGATAGGAGGTGAACTTGGTGAAGTAGCTACCATAGCAAGCATAACAGATCATCTTCACTCTCCATGCTCCAATCAAATCCTCCTAGACAGCCTCGAGTCCAAAGCATGATCAGTTCCTCATCAAAACAAAGGTTCCATCCAAATCTTTCTCTGAATCCTCAACAGCTTCTTCCACTGCTATCATACAATAAGTCACTGGCTCATCATCAAACTCTTCACTCCAGTCTACCTCTGACAAATTCTCTTGAGCAACCAAGGCCTTTGTTTCAGTGATAGGAATTTCTTTAAGCTCCAGCTTTGGTTTCTCAGTAATCCTGTTTGCTTGATATTTAGCAAACCTGCACTCCATTGCAAAATGTCCAGTCTTTTGACAATTGAAGCATTCAATTTTGGATTTGTCAAAAGTGATCCCTTGTTTAGGTTTGAAGTCAATACTCTTCCCTGTTTTCTTCATATACTTCTTGATCCTAGCAGTGATCATAGCAACTTGCCACCTGATGTCTATCTCTTCAAGTGCATCTTCTTCAATCTGAGAGAGATCTTCTTCATAAGTGACAGGTAGTGAAGCTTGTTGTGCAAAGAAAGAGCACACAACTTCATCTGAGTGCATGGTAGTGGTTGGTGGGGCTAATGAGCATAGGTTGAGCAAAGATAAGTAATGCTTTGAGCCACAAGATTTTGAGTAGGAGAAGCAAGACTTTTAGCGTAAGTGTCGCTTCTTTTAAGATGATAGAAAAGCAATATTGTGAGACTTAGAACCTGTTTGACCATTCATCTCATGCTCACACCTTTGTGACAACTCGCAATTTCGTGTCATTTCTCAAAACAATTCATGCCTTACAATTTCAACATTTATCGTAAACTAGGTTTACGTGTTTCAAATTGCGTAACCTTTATGGTTTAGCGCTAATTCATGATCATATCATCACGAACATTTCATATGGACTAAGTTTAGTCTACATTTCATTAACATCATTTGCATCATATTAGTTCATTCATGACATTGCATTTCACCTTAACCGCGTATATTTTATATTAAATAAACGTTATCGCGTGAGTTATTATTTTGAATATTTAATCCGTTACTTTCAAAAATGATCCCGATATATTTTTATACTTACATTTAGTTATAAAAACTATATTTTTAGTTTAACTAGTGTTTTAAATTTATTTTGTATATAAATCGTTAAATTTATATTATTACGACGTTTTTCTTAAAAACTACTCGGTAATTATTTTATCACTCAAATTTCACAAGGAATGTATTTTTACAATTTTTATTATCTCATTACATTCTATTTTGATCTATTAAAAATTTACTTGTACCAAAAAGTTACCATTTACCTTTACTTATACATTTTCCTACACATTTACTTACACTTTCTTACAAATTATACAAGCAAATATATACTTATACATTATATAAAAA
Source organism: Chrysanthemum lavandulifolium (assembly GCA_022545495.1). NCBI lineage: Eukaryota > Viridiplantae > Streptophyta > Magnoliopsida > Asterales > Asteraceae > Chrysanthemum > Chrysanthemum lavandulifolium. The sequence continues at coordinate 30,942,673 of CM040244.1, read as the reverse complement.
AAAATATATATCTATCACATTCCTCCCCCCTTGGCCGACCAAGGGGGAGGGTGTTAATAAATGGAGTATGGTTCTTGATTGTGTATTATTACACACTTACACAAAGTCTTCATTCATTTCCTTCATTCACTTCTCAATTATTCACCTAGTAGCAAAATCATTTTCTCTCTTTTGGTTCTATCAAAACCGGCCACATCAAGAGATCACAAAGGGATCACCAAAATTTTCTTCTCAAGTTCAAGTTTTATACAATCTAGATAATACTCTTATTAAGATTTTGAAATAAAAATCTAGAGTATTTAGGCTAAACCTTGTTCTTTGCACCTCATCATAATACTTGTAAGCATATCATTTATATTTTTCATATCTCCTTTTCATTTCATAAGTATCTCTTCATTTTTGGAGCAAGCATGCATGATTTGTGTTGTTTATACCATTTTTACATGATTTTTAGAAATATATATATATAAGGTCATCCTATAATTATCCCCTTGGTATACTTTGGTCTTGATGATGTTTAGGAACCCATGACACCCTAAGAAGGTGTATGGTAGGATTAGACTAGCTTTGGAGTTGATTTGAAGGGATTAGAATAGGTTTAGTACGAGAAAAACTATTTTCGATACGTATAAAATATGTTCTGTCCTTGTTTTGATTTTCTGGAAAATCCGACTGTAGGCACGACTTTTTGGCCTTGATATTTAGAAAATATACTTTAAAACGAATCCGTGGCCGCTTGAACGGAATAAAACGGAGTTATAACGAAGAAGTTATGAATTTTTAAAGTTTGACGATTAAATATATAATTTTCTAAATTTCAGAACATGTTTTTACTTTGTTCGAGTCAAAATGAGCCTTAAGCTTTACAAATTATTTCGACTTGTCAAAAATATATTAGTATACTTTGATACGGGTTAAGGACATATAATACGAGAAAACGGATTTGAAACGACTAAGATATGCACGTTTTCATAAAATTGCCGTAACTATTATTTTTTTGAAAACTATATTATTTTTACGAGATAAGTATTACGGTAACTAAAACGACCATGTTAGCGGCTGCTTTTATCTATGATGTGGAACTTTTGAAACGAAATGTCTTCTAATAAAATCAAGATCACCGATCATATTTTTCAAAACAATCAACCGCTTGTATAGCGGAGTTTTAATAAATTAATTACGGTTGCTCAAACTTGGCCGAAACTCACTTTTACACAACAATTAGACAAAATCACCATCTTTAACCCTTATTATCTTTATGTTCGAGACCTTTATGCCGAAAACTCCTGAATCGAAACTTCTAGATTTCGATACAAACTTTCCAAAACCGTCGAGTTCGTTTCTAACGCTCGACGACACCATTTTACGACTAGTTTTTCAAGCTATTTTTGTCACTTTCATGAAAATTCCGACGACATTGTTTTACTTATTAAAAGTGAAAATTTCACTATAAATCATTATAAAACCATTGTAGGATGACATTTTGACGTAAATACTTATAAAGTGATTTAAGAATGGTCAAGACGTCAAAAGAGTATTTTTCGACGATAAGTATTATTTTCAAAACTCGCAAATGGTATAAATAACATACGAAATGCATGCATAACATTACATTGCAACTCATTACATATCATATCATTCGTAATAGGTCCCGATTAAAGTTTCCGATATACCTCGTTGTACTCACTCTTGTCATCACACCGTTTATCAAGTGAGTTTTCATAGCCCCGCTGTACATGCTTTTAATTATTTTCAAACCTACGGGAGAATACATTGCACAACATTTTATTACGATACCAAGTATGTTAAATTCATTTGCATTGCTTAAGTTACCGATTGCCAATTGAAAGTCCCCATTACCCGAACATGAACCGTTAATCTTAGAAGCGAGGTGAGTGGATAGATCTATCGAGGTGACGCCCATCCGGGTTGGTGAATCCCAACTAGTCATACGGATGCATCTCATTTAATAACATTATTGAGTTGTCCGCAAACACTCTTTGGGGCCTACATTATGAACAGCCTCGCTTTGGTGTCATGGGCTTAAAGCAATTGTAACATTTTTATGTGACATGTTTGTCATACTAGTAACATTTTTACGTGACATGATTGTCATGCTCGATCTATACTTATGTAGTCGTATAAAACATTTACATAAACCTATGATTTCTCACCAACATTATTGTTGACCGCTTTAGCAATGTATTTTCGTGTAATCGAGGCATTATCATCATGCCATGGTTTAGGAACCACCTTTTGAGTCGCAAGGCCGACTTATATCATTGTACATTATGGCACTTTCTTTCAAAACCATCGCTTGGACTTGTAATATATTTATATTTCCGCAAACTTTGTAAACTTTGGGACCCATGTTGTAACTCGATTATTTTATTAAATCAAACGATGTATTTTCTAAATGACACTTTAGGTCGCTCAATATAACTCGTGATTGTGGTGCTATGACAATCAATCCCTGTGAATTCCATTCACGCAAAACAAGTAAATTGGGGTGTGATGATTGGCATCGAGCTTCATTATAGAGAACTAGGTTGCATCATTGACCCTAGACTATAACTACATTATCATAGCATCTCATCATTTCATCATAAGTGCATGTTCACTTTACATGCGGTTTATACGCACATTTTCGAGTTATTTACTTTCATTTCATATCGATTGTCACATGGATGCCTTTAAATGCCCATTCCATTATTCTTTCTTCATACTCTAATGTGGAGAATTCCTTGTCATTCCCTATCACAATTTTCACATCAATCGACTCATCACCGAAAACGTCGAATACCGAGATAAACCTTTAAATAGGGCGAAGTCATTCTCACTCCTTTGTTTCACCACTAACATGTTGAGTTACACGTTATTCACACACTAAGTCACTAAACCATTATACATTTGAAACATTTACAACACCTCATAACCCATCTTTTCGGAAACCGTCGATCATTTTGAAAAATAACCTCAAACGTATCATTTCTTATCACCTCTCTTTAGAGCGCATATTTTTAACATAGGATTTGACTACGTCTCATTTTCCTTTTATTTTGAAGAGTTATGGCGTCAAGAAAGCCGCACTGTAAATGACACTAGCCGCTATCCAAAAGTATGTAGATGATTGTATAGCCGAGGCGCTAAGGAAAGAACGAGCAACAATAGTCGCCACATCGAGGCCACAACCGCCGAAATCGCTAGACTTGCTTACATCAAAAGATTTCAAGAGTTGGTCGTTTTTTGCCCACTATGGTTTTGGACAATGAGAAACTATTGAGAATTTCATTGGAGGATTTCACAAAGTATCCAAGGAGATGTAACTCCTTTCGATCCACAAACAATTGAAGAATCTACCAGACACTCAAGTACTCATGGCACAAGTAGTAAAGAGAGGCAATATCACCAACACCAACCGTAATAACAACCCCAACAACCGCACCAACTACCACAATAACCAAAACAACAACAACAACGATGATAACCAAATCAACAATAACAAAGGAAATGGAAAATGACCAAGGAGGTTATAATAACAACAACCAAAACCGTAACACTAACCATCACCAACAACATAATAGAAGACAAGAAGTCGCTGTGGTTTATGTTGTCGCACCAACAAAGGAAAGAACTTATATCGAAACTTACCACGATGTCATCAATGCACGCTACATCATGATGGTCCATGTGGTATATGCTTTATCTGTCAAAAAGTGGGACACCTTGCTAAGGACTGCAAAGGAAAAGGATATGTTGGAACTCAACCACTATGTAATCGATGTAATTTCCATCACTCGGGTCTTTACCCTGCCAAGTGCCGCGAATGCCGAAAACCGGGACATCTAGCCAGGGATTGTAAAGGTAAAGCCATAGTCACGTGCTTCGGATGTGGGGAACAGGGACACTATCGGAATCAATGTCCTCAAAACCAAGGTCAACAAGTTGAAGGTGCTCATGGGAATGCATACATGTTAGGAGGAGGAGAAGCTCGTCAAGGTACCAACGACGCGGAAGACTAAAGAAGTTTGGAACTAATGTTTTTATTTCTCCTTATGTACTATGTCGTACTAAGTTTATGTCTTTCATCGTATTCGAATCTTTATAACTTAAGATGTACTACTTTTGATAAACCACTAGTTGTAAAATATTCTCATCTATCGTACTTATTTTCTTTCCGATTTGTTATTACTTTCGAGAATTTTACTTCTTTCTACTTTATCGACCATTTTAACGTCACGGTTTAAATCCTTGTAAACATTGAGAGTTATAACAACTAAACCGAACGTCACGTCATCGTTCCTTAATTATACATAGCCTAGCTAACTATGTCTAATTCTGGAGGGATCACGTTATGTTGGGAGCGGTTATTTATAAATCTTAGTGCAAGCAAAATTTTCACATGTTCCAATTCAAAGTGTTACTTATAAGAGATTCATCCGATATTTTCTTTACTATGATGTTTTATACACCTCAATCATCGACAACCGTAACGACACTTCTCCATGTCTTCTCTCCTCGTTATTCATCACAAACTCAAAATTCGATAGACTAACATTTAACCGAATTCGTGGACCGAATTCCTTTTTGGTTGGGCGAATGTGACAACTCGCAATTTCGTGTCATTTCTCAAAACAATTCATGCCTTACAATTTCAACATTTATCGTAAACTAGGTTTACGTGTTTCAAATTGCAGAACCTTTATGGTTTAGCGCTAATTCATGATCATATCATCACGAACATTTCATATGGACTAAGTTTAGTCTACATTTCATTAACATCATTTGCATCATATTAGTTCATTCATGACATTGCATTTCACCTTAACCGCGATATTTTATATTAAATAAACGTTATCGCGTGAGTTATTATTTTGAATATTTAATCCGTTACTTTCAAAATGATCCCGATATATTTTTATACTTACATTTAGTTATAAAACTATATTTTTAGTTTAACTAGTGTTTTAAATTTATTTTGTATATAAATCGTTAAATTTATATTATTACGACGCTTTTCTTAAAACTACTCGGTAATTATTTTATCACTCAAATTTCACAAGGAATGTATTTTACAATTTTATTATCTCATTACATTCTATTTTGATCTATTAAAATTTACTTGTACCAAAAAGTTACCATTTACCTTTACTTATACATTTTCCTACACATTTACTTACACTTTCTTACAAATTATACAAGCAAATATATACTTATACATTATATAAAAAATATATATCTATCATCATTCTCCCCTTGGCCGACCAAGGGGAGGGTGTTAATAAATGGAGTATGGTTCTTGATTGTGTATTATTACACACTTACACAAAGTCTTCATTCATTTCCTTCATTCACTTCTCAATTATTCACCTAGTAGCAAAATCATTTCTCTCTTTGGTTCTATCAAACCGCCACATCAAGAGATCACAAAGGATCACCAAAATTTTCTTCTCAAGTTCAAGTTTTATACAATCTAGATAATACTCTTATTAAGATTTTGAAATAAAATCTAGAGTATTTAGGCTAAACCTTGTTCTTTGCACCTCATCATAATACTTGTAAGCATATCATTTATATTTTCATATCTCCTTTTCATTTCATAAGTATCTCTTCATTTTTGGAACAAGCATGCATGATTTGTGTTGTTTATACCATTTTACATGATTTTTAGAAATATATATATATATAAGGTCATCCTATAATTATCCCCTTGGTATACTTTGGTCTTGATGATGTTTAGGAACCCATGACACCCTAAGAAGGTGTATGGTAGGATTAGACTAGCTTTGGAGTTGATTTGAAGGGATTAGAATAGGTTTAGTACGAGAAAACTATTTTCGATACGTATAAAATATGTTCTGTCCTTGTTTTGATTTTCTGAAAATCCGACTGTAGGCACGACTTTTGGCCTTGATATTTAGAAAATATACTTTAAAACGAATCCGTGGTCGCTTGAACGGATAAAACGGAGTTATAACGAAGAAGTTATGAATTTTTAAAGTTTGACGACGAAATATATAATTTTCAGAAATTTCAGCAACATGTTTTTCTTTGTTCGAGTCAAAAACGAGCCTTAAGCTTTACAAATTATTTCGACTTGTCAAAAATATATTAGTATACTTTGATACGAAGCTAAGGACATATAATACGTAGAAAACGGATTTGAAACGACTAAGATATGCACGTTTTCATAAAATTGCCGTAACTATTATTTTTTTTGAAAAACTATATTATTTTTACGAGATAAGTATTACGGTAACTAAAACGACCATGTTAGCGGCTGTTTTTATCAGTGATGTGGAACTTTTTGAAACGAAATGTCTTCTAATAAAATCAAGATCACCGATCATATTTTTCAAAACAATCAACCGTTTGTATAGCGGAGTTTTAATAAATTAATTACGGTTGCTCAAACTTGGCGAAACTCACTTTTACACAACAATTATACAAAATCACCATCTTTAACCCTTATTATCTTTATGTTCGAGACCTTTATGCCGAAAACACCGAATCGAAACTTCTAGATTTCGATACAAACTTTCCAAAACCGTCGAGTTCGTTTTCTAACGCTCGACGACACCATTTTACGACTAGTTTTTCGAAGCTATTTTTGTCACTTTCATGAAAATTCCGACGACATTGTTTTACGACGGAAAGTGAAAATTTCACTATAAATCATTATAAAACCATTGTAGGATGACATTTTGACGTAAATACTTATAAAGTGATTTAAGAATGGTCAAGACGTCAAAAGAGTATTTTTCGACGATAAGTATTATTTTTCAAAACTCGCAAATGGTATAAATAACATACGAAATGCATGCATAACATTACATTGCAACTCATTACATATCATATCATTCGTAATAGGTCCCGGTTAAATTTTCCCGATATACCTCAGTGTACTCACTCTTGTCATCACACCAGTTTATCAAGTGAGTTTTCATAGCCCCGTTGTACATGCTTTTAATTATTTTCAAACCTACGGGGGAGAATACATTGCACAACATTTTTATTACGATACCAAGTATGTTAAATTCATTTGCATTGCTTAAGTTACCGCATTGCCAATTGAAAGTCCCCATTTCCTGAACATGAACCGTTAATCTTAGAAGCGAGGGTGAGTGGATAGATCTATCGAGGGTGACGCCTCCATCCGGGTTGGTGAATCCCAACTAGTCATACGGATGCATCTCATTTAATAACATTATTGAGTTGTCGGCAAACACTCTTTTGGGGCCTACATTATGAACAGCCTCTGCTTCGTGTCATGGGCTTAAAGCAATTGTAACATTTTTATGTGACATGTTTGTCATACTAGTAACATTTTTACGTGACATGATTGTCATGCTCGATCTATACTTATGTAGTCGTATAAAACATTTACATAAACCTATGATTTCTCACCAACATTATTGTTGACCGCTTTAGCAATGTATTTTCGTGTAATCGAGGCATTATCATCATGACATGGTTTAGGAACCACCTTTTGAGTCGCAAGGCCGACTTATATCATTGTACATTATGGCACTTTCTTTCAAAACCATCGCTTGGACTTGTAATATATTTATATTTCCGCAAACTTTGTAAACTTTGGGACCCATGTTGTAACTCGATTATTTTATTAAATCAAACGATGTATTTTCTAAACGACACTTTAGGTCGCTCAATATAACCGTGATTGTGGTGCTATGACAATCAATCCCGTGAATTCCATTTGTAAATTGGGGTGTGACACCTTTAGATGGTTATAGAGATCATCAAAGTCCATAACATCCAAACCGGTTGACTCTCGACCATCGTGCAATCACATGCCATGTGGATGGCAAACTCCTTAAGAACTTGATTGGCATCTTCCACGAGATACCGCCTTGTATAGCTCCAACATGTTGAGAAGGGGATCAAGACCTCTCTTTCTCCAACATTAAAGGTTTCAAATTGTTGCTTCAGTAGGTTTCTGTGCATCTTTTTAGAGGCTTCATTCCCTCCAAATCTGGTTTTAAGTGCAGCCCAGAGCTGCTTTGCATCTTTAGCATCATGAAACTTCAATAAATGCCCATCAGGTATAGCAGACAAGAGAATATTTAGAGCCTTCTCTTGATTCCTTATGGTAGCTGCTGGTAAGACAGCTTTTGGTCGTGTAGGTTGTCCTTCAACTTGTACTGGTTCTAGAACAACTTCATTACCATTGACAATTACATTCCATAAAGCATGGTCTGTAATGGCAATGTACTGCCTCATCTTCATACACCATAAGTCATATTCGCCCTTCCTAATGATTGGAATCCTGAGTGAGGTGATTGATGGTGGTGGAACAGCTTCAGTAGTCATCTTTGTTTTTTATAGTATCTTCATATTTTTTTCAAATATTTTTTATGACGAGTTTGCTAGTGCATAGCTAGCAAATGGTACTTTGGGCAACTAAATTGTATACTCATGGCAACTAGTTTACGTAGTAGTACCTATAGTCAAGTGGTGATGTATGCAATAAGGGGCTGAGGTTTGACTGGATTTAATTTACATCTTTCTAATTTTTAAACTATTTTTATGATGAGTTTGCTAGTGCATAGCTAGCAAATGGTACTTTGGGCAACTAAATAGTGTACTCATGGCAACTAGTATACGTAGTAGTACTTTTAGTCAAGTGGTGATGTATGCAACAAGGGGCTGGGGTTTGACTGGATTTAATTTACATCTTTCTATTCTTTTAAACTATTTTATGACGAGTTTGCTAGTGCATAGCTAGCAAATGGTACTTTGGGCAACTAAATAGTGTACTCATGGCAACTACAATAGTACTTTTAGTCCAGTTGTGATGTATGCAAAAACGGGTGGGGATTGAGTGGATATAATTTAAATTCAGTCATATTTTATTAGTGATACAGTGTACTCAAGTGGTCAGTACTTTTATTAATTAATTATTGAGTTAATGCAGCTTGTCTAATACTCAAACATATGTAAACTGGGCAACTAGTTAGAAAACTTGACGAATGTATTTGGGTAAAACAAACATACAATACACATTTGGGTAAATCAAACATACAATATACCTAGCGAACTATTTTTTAATGTGTGAACGTTTGGAATAAATTTATGCTATGTTCCCTCTTCTTGTATTGTTATGCCCCAAAAAAAATCAAACCTGCAAAGTGCAAGAAAAAAGATAAGAAATAACAAAATAAACAGTTTACATATTGCAAGTAAGTAAGCATAGAATATGAATAAGTGTCCATAAAAAAGTTAACGAAAATCCGGCGATTCTTACGTTTCCAGTTTTATCTTATCTTATTTTATTTTATTATTTTTTGTAATTTATTTTATTTTTTCCTCCTGGTTTCATATATATACACGTAATTTGTTTGACGTGGTTTCGTTTTTAATCTTAATAGTAGCAAACTGAAATATGTGTAATAATAAAAAGGGAGAAAATGAAAAGGCGTGTATGTGAAAGGTTGGTCATTTAATGCTACTTCTTGTGGAAGACAAAATGCTAGGGAGGCTGTCAACTCAAAGGACGCATCAGTTTTGTACACTGACACAACACTAATTATATTATCACTTAAACTAAACCTTCTATTTAAAACACACACATAGCAATCAAAGGGGGAAAAAATAAAACATACAAAACAAACTCGAAAAGGATGACTACACCTATGCCATTCGTGAAGAACTTGTCGGTGTTGCGGTGATCTAGTTTTGTTAGAGATATGATGATTGTTCGTTTCAAGGGATGTGAGTGTTGTCATGGTGGATGAAGTAGAGTTGATGAAGAAGGCTCAAGAAATCGTGGCACGTGTGGTCGAAAGGGATTATGTTATTGGAGAGTTAGAGCTTTTATACCCATTTGAATCTTGTGTGGAAAGTATTTCGAATTAACCAAGCCGCAAACGTAAGATCCGATGAAGTCGCAGCGATATTGGTCAATGTAATGAAGAAGCGTGCGAGCCCAGAGCTTCGTCATTCATAGAGAAGTCGAAAGGCATGGTGTACCGATTCGGTTCATTGTTGTCTTGCGGTGACGATGTCTTGTTTATGTTGGTATTTGTATTTCTAGTCAAGTATCTTCTGTTGAATTTTAGTTTGAGTTCTATTGTGAAATGTTGGTCTAGGCTTTGGCAAATGGATGTAAAATATTTGAATAAATAAAAGCCATGGTTTTTGTTAAATAATTATGTTATGGTCACCTTTAATTGTGCCTGCATCTCATGATCTATTCTGAAAGAATACCGCCTCTATTGTTTCAAGAATAAATCTGTTTGAGCGGCTGTCATTGTGGACCTAGTTACGTGGTTAATGCAAGTAAATCTCATTAGAACACTTACAACAATAATGCCGGAACCGGCGTTAAGGCCGCGTTAACCGGTGTTAAGGCCGTATTAGCCGGCGCTATTCGGTGTTATTATTGGAAATTCGATGTTAAAGTGGTGTTAAACCACCGGCGTTAAAGCCCCAACGGGCGTTATTTATTTATTTTTTTCTTTTCTTTTTTCATTTATGCTCCTAAATGATGTGTTGTTTTTGTAAATTGTTGGGAATTTATTGATGTTATTGGGATGTTATTGATGTGGGTGTTTTTTGGGGATGTTAAGGTGAAATGTTAAAGCTGACGTGGACGGTGTTATTTTATAACTTGGGATGCCATTGTGTTTGCTCTTATTAAAATATGCATACGGGAATATAAATTTTCAAACAAACAAAGTGTATCAAGTAAACGACACAAAAAAACATCATGTTGTTGGTTTCCGACATGTCATATAAAACATGAACCCAAATAACAATTAGAATGAACCACTAGACTTAAAGGGGTATAACGACCATACCTATAAAACATAAACCCTAATAACAATTTAAATAACTTTGAATTAAATAAAAAATGGGATTTACTAATAGAATATGAAATATAAAGGTGCACAGTTATTTATATTCATGTATAAAGGGACAAGTTATCCATACCCTCCCATAGGGAGGGTATCCAATGATTGAGTGCATTGCGGGCTTGTACGGTGTGCATCGCGGGTTATACGGTTTGACAAAAACCCTATGATGTGACAACATAGGGAGCGTATAACTAAGGTAACAAAGTACATACGGGAGAGTACAACAAACCTGGATTTGTTTCTAAAAATAGACGAAAAGGACAACGATATTTTTTTATTTGGATTCTTCGCTGAAAGTGACCTAGTGTATAACAAGAAATGTGGGATGTTGATTGTTGGGACCATAAGGATCACCGATGTGGTTGGTACCATAAATAGATAAGTAGGTGTGTGGGGTAAAAAAGGTTTAAGTGTTTGTCATTCTAGGTCCCTCATGTATCTTGCGGCTGTCACAGTAACGACTAAAAACTGCTAGTTAAAGTTAGGACTGCTAGTGCTGAAGATAATTTATCATATAAACGTGTTGTCACTACATGTTGTTGAGCAAAGACTTGACACTATTACAAAAAGCTATTTGAATGACTTGTTGCATTGCAAGCAAAGCTTGATTGAAGACTTTTAGCAAAATGACTTGTAGTTGTACAAGTGTTTGAAGACACAGTGCAAACCAAGTTTTAGTTGTTAAATTTTCACTTTACTCCCTTCATGAACATATTTAAATATATAACTTAATGCATTGGAGTTGTTTTAATAAAGATAGCTTTTTGCTTGACAAAATTTATTGAAATGGTGAGGTGGCAAAAATGAAAAGTCATTATAGCTTTTTGCATTGCTCATGCTCAAGGTTTCGGAATTAAGATTTAAAAATGTTATTACATGTTAGTACGCTAGTGTCAAGACCAAATAATATAAACATGTTGTTTTACTACTTGTTTTCTAAGGTGATGTGCTACGTGTGTACAAGTTTTAAATTTATAAAAGGTGAATTACCAATATTACTAATAACACATACGAGCAAGTATACTCGTCCGCTATAGCAAGATTATGAAGGTAAGTCGATCGCTCATAGGATTTGAGTGAATCTAAACACAAGTTTGAATCAACAGAGTCTATCCAAAACATATAACAAAGCAAATAGATATAATGAAATTCAGATGATTAAAACTACACTTGCTTAAACTAGTTTCATATCATAGATTAATGTGATTGTGTTAACCTCTTAACATGTTGGTTATGATAATTAGTTGGAAGACTAATCTATTGTTCTTACAAGTTAAACCTTCACAAGATTTTAGTTCATAAAACAAGCATTACGCTTAACCAATCAATTCAAGATCAATTCAAGTTTCATAAGTCTACATACATAAACTTAAACACAAAACATCCACTTGTTTCATCAAATTGCTTAAGAAATGGTCAATACAAAAGGTAACCGATCATAGACAAAAGGCTACAATTGATTCTCAACAACTAATCTTACGACCTTTTAGATGTTTCCAACCAATCCAATTTGATAATCAAAAGCGTTTCTATTACAACCACACCTTAGTTCCTTTGTATAATCAAGAATAATGGGTAAAACAATCATCCATAGACAAAATGATTATGACTAGTTGAATAACAATAAGTTCTTTCGACCTCTACGATTACTATCAACTAGTCAAACTTGATTAACAAATGTCACTATGAAACTTTAGCACAATTGGATCTTAGAATCAACTTGAAATTGAATTAAAACATGTTAACACAATCACTAACTAATCATATGATAATCAACATCATTTAAGCAAGTGTATAAAGAAACTAGCCACTCATAGCAAACATGAACATAAACTCGTAACTTTGAACATTAGAAAACATGATTAAAAGTCTTACAATGCTTGGAATAAGATTACAAATGGTGAAGTAATGATTCCCAAAGTATTGGGGTAGACTTCTTGGTGATTTGGCCTCCAAATGTGGAACTTCGAACTCCAAACTTCCCGGACTTCTAAGGACGAATTTGAGAGCTTAAAGCTTTGTTTGATGAGAGAGAGATTTGTATTTGAAGTGTGTGTCTCATATGCTCACAAATGGCCTCTATTTATACTAATTCCAAAGCCTAGGGTATTAATTGTTGAACTTGGCCTCCAAGGAGTAAGGAAGGGACTAGAATACACCAAGAGAAGGACCTAGAATCGTTTGGATGCAAAGGGAAACTTAGTGATGAAGATTTGGCGATGATGCTTCTCCAACCGGATCGGTTATATGACCAACCGATCCGTTGGTCTTCATAAAGGGCCAACCGCTCCGGTTGGGTGGCGACCGAACGGTTGGTGATGGCATTTTGGTCATATTCCAACCGATCCGTTACACTTGCAACCGATCCGTTGGATTTCCGAGTTACGGAAACTTGATCTTTTCTTTCTTTATCTTGTAGAACTTGGTTCTTCAATCACTATGGTCTTCAAAGGTCCTTGAGATATCGATTTAGGCTTCATCAAACGGAATCTTCTATTTGTGAACATTTCTTTACTTTCCTTCCGTTTCCCTGCACTTGGTTATAAACACTAGACAAACATCTTTTGATGCGTTTAAGCACTATAATCACGCAAATATAACCAAATAACATATATAAAAGCACACATAACGCTACTAGAAACATGCACAATCTGAGCGTTATCAAATTCCCCCACACTTAAACTTTGCTTGCCCTCAAGCAAATCTAGGAAAAACATCCACTGGTACAAGATCGTGATTATGAAAAATGTGATGCAAATCAACCAAGTATAAATACGAGAGAAGATTCATCAATTATGCTTTATAAAGGTGAAACATCAAGATGTTTGACAATATCCAATGATTTTCTTGCATGATTAACATTTCAAAACACCTCACTAAAAAGGAACGAAATATAATTCACTCAATCACTCATTTTAGTGGAGTAACAAGATAAATCACACTCATTGCTCACCATGATTAGATTATTACCATAAGCTTGTACAAGAAACAAAACTCCACCGACGTGGCGTGAGCACCAAGTAAAAACATCTAAAGATGACTTTTATTCGGGTTATAATGATATGGCTAAGGGCTAAGGGCTAAGGGTATGGATAAGGCATGAAAATGTTTATGAAATTGGTGTTAAAATAAAAATGAAATCAAGTCTAATACCCGTGTTGCTAGCTACCAAACATTCCACGAACCAATAAATGATTATAGGTTCAATTTCTTCTTTTCCGCTTTCCACAGCGTTTTGCTTTGCCATCATACTTGCTCTTCGATCATAGCACATTGGCTATTATTTTCATACTTTCAACACATTTTTTTTTTTTTTTTTTTTTTTGAACATAACATAATGCATGGCTCAATCAATCTCACAGGATGTGGTACTCATAATCATTTGAACAATCTTCACTTTCCTAGCGACTAGCAACCAACCGCTTAGACATTGATACGGGTTAGGCTAAGGTTTAAAGTGTAAAAACTTTTTGTATTTTTCTGGGAGAAGCAAAAATGAAAATGATGGCTCAGAGGGTGTAACTAGGGTATCTAGTGCTAAAAATGAGCACTACAAATGGGTCCATGTGGTGGTTAACTAACCAATGCGGTTAGCTAATATATCATTAGATGTAAAATGGAAGGCCATTTGGGTAAAATCCTAAGGTGCCTCTTTATCACACGAATTCACTTATATCGCATTTAATGCAATCTCACCATGGTCGGTAATGATTTACAAGTACAAGTTCTAGAATAAATAAAATCACCCAAGACACTCATAGCAAAAGATCCAAGCATAAAAGATGTATGCTATTTATGAAATAGGCTCAAATCCTCACAATTTAGTGGAAAAGGGTATAATATGTGCTAGCAAATGTTTATCGATCCCGTAATGGATTGCAATAGTAATCGAACACATCTCAAGTTTCAAATATTACCGCTTTTACCAAGTGGTTTGATCCAGCTTATTCTAATAGATAATCCTAAAAGTGTGAAAACAACTAGATCACAAGGGCAAACAAAATTTAAAATTTAAGCATGAAAACTCTAATTTTCCTATTCACCCCCCACACTTAAGTTAGACATTGTCCTCAATGAAAACGAACTTCAAAGTATAGAAATAGGGAAAATAGAGATGAAACCAGATATGTCAACGAGTTTATCACTTAAAATTCTTTTCTTCATTCCTAGCGCCCATCGGAGAAATCATTACCGCACAAAATCTTATAAACAAACAAAAGGTTTTATTAAAGGTGGCACCCCCACACTTAAGTTCAACCAAAGGTTTAAACTTTGGGAGTGACCACGTAAAATCAAATCAAACACACGGGTTGCCTCCCGAGAAGCGCTTGTTTTATTACCGAGTCATCACCGACTCGAATCTTCCCGAATTCACTTGGCCACAAGAGCAGCCTTGAACATTTTGAAAAGTTCGGGATGTACATGAATTCTTCACCAAGAGCTTCAATATCGTCCCTGCATTTAATTCAACAGATGGTTTCCAAGGAACAATTTGTGGATTCTTCCCGAAATGGTGCTACAAAGGTGATAGTTTCAATTCATTTTCGTGGGAAACTGCTGTAACCGAAACTTCATTCGCTTGCTCCTTGTCGTAATATAACTTGATTCGTGCCCATTAACAATGAAACTTCCACCTGCTTGTCATAGAGTTCGACATACCCGGATGGATATCCATGTTTAACGATATATGGTCCAAACCATTTTGGTTGTAATTTAGAGCTTTGAATTTGAATTTCATGTTAAAAGCGTAACTTTATCTCCCGCTTTGAATTCTTTTCGAACTCGTAGCTTTTTGTCGTGATAAGCTTTTGTTCTAGCTTTATACGCTTTGGAATTTTCATAAGCTCGAGTCTTAATTCATCGAGTTCGTGCAATTGCGTGAATCTCTTTTCTCCAACTATTTTGAGATCGGTGTTACAGCTTCGAGAGCCCAATAAGCACGATGTTCAACTTCGAACGGCAAATGACAAGTCTTTCCATACAAGAGTCTCGTAAGGAGTTGTGCCAATTGAGTTTTATAAGTCGACGAAATGCCCACGAGCATCGCAAGTTTTTTGCCCACATCAAGGATTGTCCTTCACCGCTTTCTAGTATTCTTTTGAGAGCTCGCTGGTATTTTCAACTTGACCACCGGTTTGTGGATGATAGGCCGTCGCGAATCGGTGATGAACTCCATATCTTTTCATGGTTTTCCATTTGTTGGTTACGTAAATGGGTTCCTCGATCGCTTATCAATGCCTTGGGAATTCCATAACGAGCTAAAAGCTTTTGAGGAAATTAACGACGACACGAGCATCGTTTGTTGGTAAAGCTTCAGCTTCTGCCCATTTGGACACATAATCTATAGCAACGAGAATGTATTCGAATTTGTGGGATTTAGGGAAAGGTCCCATGAAATCTATTCCCAAATATCGAATATTTCACACACTTGAATGCTTGTTAATGGCATTTCATCTCTTCGAGAGAGATTAGTGGTTCTTTGGCAAGCGTCACAGTTTTGAACAAGTGTGTGTGCTTCTTTGAATATTGTTGGCCAATAGAATCCAAAGATCAAAAACTTTTTAGTCGTGGTGGAAGGACCATAATGTCCCCAGTTGGGCCATGATGACATTCGTCAAGAATTTTATGGGTTTCGAACCGTAAACACATCTTCGGATCATTCCGTCAGACACATTTTGAAAAGATATGGCTCTTCCCAAAATAGTATTTAAGTTCAAAAGAATTTGCTTCTTTGAGCATGAGTTAGACCTTTTCGAGAATTCCTCCCGCGAGGTAGTTCGCAAAGTCAAGAAACCAAGGATCGCTGGCCCATCGATGGTCATGAGAGTTTCATCGGAAAATAATCATCGATTTTCTTCTTTAACTCCTCAAGATCGGGTTTTCAAGACGAGATAAGTGATCGCAAGAAGATTTTCTCGCTCCTTTCTTATCTTTGATTTCGATGTCAAATTCTTGGAGTAGCAAAATCCATCGAATAAGACGTGGTTTAGCATCTTGCTTGGTGAATGATACTGAGAGTACCGAATGATCGGTGAAAACGATCGCTTTTAGAGAGCACGAGGTAGGATCGAATTTGTCGAATGCGAAAACGACGGCCAAGAATTTTTTCGGTGACGGTATAATTTTGTCGAGCACTATTCAAAGGTCTTGCTAGCAAAATATATAGGCCGAAAGTGTTTTCCTTCACGTTGGCCTAAGACGGCTCCAACAAAGAAAATCGCTTGTCGCACATAAGTTCAAGGGTAGTGACCAATTAGGTGAAACCATGATCGAGCACTAGTAAGTTGAGATTTCAATGTTTCAAAGCTTTTATGCAATCAAGATTGAAGTCAAAGATAGATTCTTTCTCAAGAAGTTTTGTCATCGGACGAGATATTTTGAAAATCTTTGATAAATCGGCGGTAAAACCAAGATGTCCTAAAAACTTCTAACGGCTTTGACGTTAGTTGGTGGTGGAAGTTTTGAGATGACATCGACCTTTGCTTTGTCTACTTCCATTCCTGCACTGGAGATTTTGTGGCCAAGCACAATTCCTTCGGTTACCATAAAGTGACATTTTTCCCAGTTAAGGACAAGATGTGCAGCTTCGCATCTTTCGAGCATTTTATCGAGATTAGAAAGACAAGCTTCAAACGAGTCTCCAAAGACTGAAAAGTCATCCATGAAAACTTCCATGGAGGTTTCTAGCATGTCTTGGAATATGGCGATCATACACCTTTGAAAAGTCGCAGGTGCATTGCAAAGACCAAAAGGCATACGCCGATATGCGTAGGTTCCAAAAGGACAAGTGAAAGTGGTCTTTTCTTGATCGTTAGGATCGATAGGAATTTGGAAATATCCTGAAAATCCGTCGAGGAAACAAAAGAATTTATTTCCGCCGCCTTTCAAGCATTTGATCCATGAACGGAGTGGAAAGTGATCTTTTCGTGGCTTTGTTTAACTTACGATAGTCAATACAAACGCGCCAACCAAAGGATGTTCTAGTTGGAACTAGTTCATTTCGCTCATTAGTCACAACCGTCATTCCTCCTTTCTTGGGAACACAAAGAATGTGACTTACCCAAGGGCTATCCTCAATTGGGTAAATGATTCCAAGATCGAGAAGTTTTATGATTTCCTTTTAACAACTTCTTTCATGTTGGGATTGAGTCGACGTTGACGTTCTACCACGTGTTTAATCCTTCTTCAAAATTGATTTTGTGTTTGCGTAAATTGGGACTAATTCTGGGATGTCGGATGTTTTCCAAGCGAAAGCTTGTTTGTGATTTTTGAGGACAGAAACTAAACTTTCTTTCTCACTATCCTCGAGCAATGAAGATATGACTACTGGAAGAAGTGAGTTTTCCTCCAAGTAAGCATATTCAAGATGATCTGGGAGAGGTTTGAGTTCGAGATCTGTGGGTGGTTCTTCGATAGAGGATTTAATTCGCATCTCGTCATTGAAAGTTATTTCTTCAAAATTTTCTTCCTCTTCCTCCATTTCTTCTTCTTCTGAGTTATCTCCTTCGAATTCTACTTTCATGAAATCATCAAACTCTTTGTCAAAATCTGTTTCATTGATTTTTCGTAAGTAGTCATGAATGGATCGGATTCGTTAAGTAATGCGTCCAATTCTTCATCGCTGACTTCATCAATAATATCGATGTTAAAACAAGTGTCATCACCGAATGTGGGTAGCGATCGCTTTATCGATTAGAAAAGTGATTCGATCTTCCCAACCCAAGGTTGAGTTCTTTTCCTTTCACTTTGATGATTGCATCGGTATTTAGGAAAGGTCTTCCTAAGATGAGTGGAACTTTACTATCTTCTTCCATTTCCAAGATTACAAAGTCCACGGAAAATGAATTTACCGACTTGAACAAGCATATTCTCGGCGATTCCCACGTGATATTGATAGGAATGATTTGCTAATCGAATGCTCATTTTGTTGGTTTCAGTCGTTGTTGCACAACTTGAATACAACGAATAAGGCATCAAATTGATACTTGCGCCAAGATCGCCAAAGCATCACATTTAACATTATTCCCGAAAGTACATGGAATAAGAAAGCTCCTGTGATCTCCGAGCTTTGGTGGGATCTTGTTTTGGACAATAGTGAGCATTCTTCGTTAAGGAAAGTAGTCGATATTTGCTCTAGCTTGCTTTTGTTATTAAGAAGTTCTTTCAAAATTTCCGTAATTGGGCATTCCGCTAAGACATCAACGAGAGGAACATTGAGTCTAACCTCTTTGATTATTTCAATGAACTTTATAACGCTCTTCCATCTTTTCTTTCTTTAGGCGTTGAGGATAAGGAATTTTGGTGTATACGCCTTGACGGATGGAATGTTTTTCTTTTGGTGGTTTGAGTTGTGTTTGGTTCCTCGGTTTCATCCTCACTATCATTGGTGACAGGAGAGTATTAGGATTTGGTGGTGGATCGACGAGAGACCACTTTTGTGAAGACAACATTGATATGCTCATTTCTTGTTTGTGGTGGACTGACGCCTTATCATTTGATGGTTTTGGGTTGGATTGGGTATTACTTGGCAATGAACCGATGGTCTAGAGGAATGTTGGTCGAAAGTCTCGCTAAACTTGTTTTCAAGATCTTGGATAGATGCTTGATGATTTTTCCGTCCTTGCTCAACTTTGGCTTTGAGATTGAAAAATTGATTTTGATAAAATCATTTGAAGATTTTTGAGCACCACGAATTCTCTCATGGTTTTCTCGAATTCGGTTTCTTCCATCTTTTGTCGGGTTTTGTGGTGGTGGATCGTCGCTCGTGGTTGAGAATCACGGTTGTCATCCCTTGGTCGGCGATCTTGCCAATTTCCGAATTTCGACCGTAATAATTACTACGATATCCTCCTCCACGGTATCCTCCTCGAGCGTAACTCGCTTCTCCTTCCTTCGGTCCACCCATAGGCTTATCGTCGCACTCGGACGATGGATGATTTCTCCACAATTGTTGCATCCGTCTCGCATTTCCTTCATTTCATCTTTGATATCTTTGTATTGCGAGTCGATTTTGAGGTTAACGCCCATCTTCTCCATGAGTTTTGAGGTATCGGTGTTTTCGACAAAAGCAACAGCTTTTTCGGAGAGGTTTAGTTTTGGAATCTTTGGACCAATCAAGTTTGAGAAGTACTCGATCTTCGAGCAATTGATGTGCATCGTTGGGAGTCTTATAGAGAAAATTCCTCCAAAGATCAAGGATGCCTTGAGAGATTTCATCTAGTCCATGGTAAAAGATTTGGATAATGGTTCCTTTGGATAGTCCATGTCCATGACAACTACGAAGCAAATCTTTCATTCAAGCCAAGCTTCGACAAGTGATTCGTTTGGTTTTGGGTGAAAGACGAATTTCTCCCATTAATCGATCAAACATGGCGGTGGAAAGAATCGGCTTACAAAAGCTTGCCTCATCTCCTCCCAAGTATTGATGATTCCCGGGTTAATTCATTGTACCATACTTTAGCATCTCCGCGAGTGATGATGGGAAAAGTTTGAGTTTGATGGCATTGACATCGGTGTCGCCATAACGGAACATGCCGCAAATTTCGATGAATTCGCAATGTGCTTGTGCGGATCGGCCGCGCACGCCATCGAATTGACGGTCTTTGATCATAGAAAGGTGATGTCCCTTCACGGTGAAGTTGTCACCAAGATTGACAAGAACAATAGCACTTTCCGGGTTGGTGCTACGGCTCGGTTGGTTCCCACATGGGTTGATCGTCCGCCATGGGAAAAGGTAAATTGGTGAAAGGGTTGTAAACAACTTTGGCTTCTACGAGGTTATCAAATGGTGGGTTTGGTACTCTTGGTACACGATTTTCCAATGGTATGAAAAGTGTTCTTCTTCTTCTTCGAATCAAACGCTCGGGTTGGTAAGAGGTGTAATTGGTTCTATTCCTCACGCCGAGTGTTCATACAATGTCCTAGAGAATCCAGCAATATCTAAACACACGGACAAACAACGAAAACAGCTTTTTCTCGGTCGATTGGGTAACCGGATCGGTTATGGGGTTGCGACCGATCGGTTAGACCCATTGAGTTATGGTAAAATCGTAACCGATTCGGTTGAAGGACAACCGGATCCGTTAAGGTTTCGAGAGAAAATTTTGGTTGAATCGATCGAGGAAATTCAAAACTTGTCAAACACAATCAATCCCCCAGCAATGCGCCAAAAACTTGATGTGCTACGTGTGTACAAGTTTTAAATTTATAAAAGGTGAATTACCAATATTACTAATAACACATACGAGCAAGTATACTCGTCCGTTATAGCAAGATTATGAAGGTAAGTCGATCGCTCATAGGATTTGAGTGAATCTAAACACAAGTTTGAATCAACAGAGTCTATCCAAAACATATAACAAAGCAAATAGATATAATGAAATTCAGATGATTAAAACTACACTTGCTTAAACTAGTTTCATATCATAGATTAATGTGATTGTGTTAACCTCTTAACATGTTGGTTATGATAATTAGTTGGAAGACTAATCTATTGTTCTTACAAGTTAAACCTTCACAAGATTTTAGTTCATAAAACAAGCATTACGCTTAACCAATCAATTCAAGATCAATTCAAGTTTCATAAGTCTACATACATAAACTTAAACACAAAAACATCCACTTGTTTCATCAAATTGCTTAAGAAATGGTCAATACAAAAGGTAACCGATCATAGACAAAAGGCTACAATTGATTCTCAACAACTAATCTTACGACCTTTTAGATGTTTCCAACCAATCCAATTTGATAATCAAAAGCGTTTCTATTACAACCACACCTTAGTTCCTTTGTATAATCAAGAATAATGGGTAAAAACAATCATCCATAGACAAAATGATTATGACCAGTTGAATAACAATAAGTTCTTTCGACCTCTACGATTACTATCAATTAGCCAAACTTGATTAACAAATGTCACTATGAAACTTTAGCACAATTGGATCTTAGAATCAACTTGAAATTGAATTAAAACATGTTAACACAATCACTAACTAATCATATGATAATCAACATCATTTAAGCAAGTGTATAAAGAAACTAGCCACTCATAGCAAACATGAACATAAACTCGTAACTTTGAACATTAGAAAACATGATTAAAAGTCTTACAATGCTTGGAATAAGATTACAAATGGTGAAGTAATGATTCCCAAAGTATTGGGGTAGACTTCTTGGTGATTTGGCCTCCAAATGTGGAACTTCGAACTCCAAACTTCCCGGACTTCTAAGGACGAATTTGAGAGCTTAAAGCTTTGTTTGATGAGTAGAGAGATTTGTATTTGAAGTGTGTCTCATATGCTCACAAATGGCCTCTATTTATACTAATTCCAAAGCCTAGGGTATTAATTGTTGAACTTGGCCTCCAAGGAGTAAGGAAGGGACTAGAATACACCAAGAGAAGGACCTAGAATCGTTTGGATGCAAAGGGAAACTTAGTGATGAAGATTTGGCGATGCGCTTCTCCAACCGGATCGGTTATATGACCAACCGATCCGTTGGTCTTCAAAAGGGCCAACCGCTCCGTTATGGGTGGCGACCGAACGGTTGGTGATGGTGGTATTTTGGTGTTTGGTCATATTCCAACCGATCCGGTTACACTTGTAACCGATCCGTTGGATTTCCGAGTTACGGAAACTTGATCTTTTCTTTTCTTTATCTTGTAGAACTTGGTTCTTCAATCACTATGGTCTTCAAAGGTCCTTGAGATATCGATTTAGGCTTCATCAAACGGAATCTTCTATTTGTCGAACATTTCTTTACTTTCCTTCCGCTTCCTCGCACTTGGTTATAAACACTAGACAAACATCTTTTGATGCGCTTAAGCACTATAATCACGCAAATATAACCAAATAACATATATAAAAGCACACATAACGCTACTAGAAACATGCACAATGAGAGGAATAAAACCTAAAAGAAAATTAAGCCGTATTAAGATATTGTTAGTCAATGTATAAAATTAATAAAAGTGACTTTTTATTTATGTGGTCAAAGGTAAATACAAGAATACAATTGTCGTGTTTGTATGTCTTTGTTGACATGGCTTACTACCGGTAAGCAATATGTTACTTACGAATGGAAGTTTTAGATAATGGAGAACGTTTTCATGCACGGTGTTGGGTTGTATAGAAACCATCGCTTTTGGGAAACTCATACGCTTATGTAGTTCCCGATATGTTGCTCCAACTGTTAACTATCGCTTGTGTTTCCATAATCGCTACTAGGGTAATCAATATCTTCTGGGATCGAACAATTAAAACCGGAGGGCTCGCTTTTGGAAAGCGACTTATCTCATGGCGTGTAAGACGCAAACAATTTCGCCAATTCCACCACCGAAAGGTGAGTATGAAGTTGTTGCACGTTCTAGAACTACGTTGAAGGTCGGACTAGTCATTCAAGGCTTTAAATCAACTACTTTTGGATTGTAAATTTATGCATACTTAGTCTCAAGTCTCAAGATGTTTCTTTCAAAACTTTGTAAGAAAGGTAGTACTGCTATTGGAAATCTTAGTACGGCTAATGTGTATGATTCCACTGCTTGTTCTTTTTGTTAAGTCCTGCTAGTAGATATCATGTTTTTGTGGTTGGGTTACACTTATAAGTTATAACTACTATGTTTATGAGCACTAGGATTTTTTTGGGCTTAGCTGCTGGACCTTTTAGTGTGCAAAAAAAACAAAACAAAACAAAACAAAAAAAACACAAAAAAAAAAACGAAAAAAAAAGGAGTTAAAAAAATATATAAATAAATAAATAAATAACAAAAATAATAATAATAAGATTGTGTAAAAAAATAATAACTTGGTTGGAAGATTGGAGTGCAAAGCTGTTCCAACTGCTAGCTTGCATGGAGAAACTGCTAGTGTTACGAAAACGCTGCTAGTTAGGTTATCATGAGGAATTGAGGATACCATGAAACTTGTACACGGATTGACAGATAAATGTACTATAATGGAGTCTAAGATCACTGGCATACAACAAATAACCTCTTCTCATGATGACACAATCGAAAGTTAAAAGACAGGTAAGAGGTTCGAACCGACAAGGGAGGCCAAGGGTTAACAGATGTAAAAGATATTTCTGATTTTGAAACTCCTTTAGCGATCAAGGATAAGCTTGAAAGGAACAAGAAGAGAATGGCAGATAGGTAAAAAACTGTCGATTATGGTTCAGATTCTGAGATGGAGCATACAGATTCTAGCACTTTGGAAGCACCGTCCAAAAAAGGTATTTTGTGCCGAAGAAGAAACTTGATGATTTGGATTCTAATATCAAATGTAGGGGAGGATTGTTTAGTTTTTTGGTTCTGTTGGACGAATTATTCAAAGTATGCATCAAATAGCATCTTTTAACAGAAACCACAGCTGGTGGCAATGGAAGAACTGCTGATAGATCAAAAGCTGTGGATTCGTAAAAATAGGAGGAAATGAAAAGTAAATGTATTACCTGTTCAACATCATTCCAGGGAATGGGATACCTCGTCCCGTCTGCATAAAACACGGGCATGCCATTTTGAAGAAGAATCGAACAAAGTAACTACTAACCATCGCCCAGCTTAGCATTTCGAGGTCGTGACGTGCCACATGTAGTCAACCCATAGGTCTATATGTTGTGCCTTTTCCGCAAATAAAATACCAATTTAAGAAATGGTGAAAATCAAATATAGGGTAAAAAAGAAAACTCGAATAAGAATGCGATATAAACTAACCTCCTCGCTTAGCCAACCTTTTCTAGCGGTGGTCTAAGCAAACTAAGCGAAGTCGAAATTTTGGTCTACAAGATAATCATCCGACCATGGAAATCCACGCCGATTTGCAAGTCGATCGCTTTAAAATAAATGTTGTTAAGTGAATCGAAAAGGCATCCTTGTGTTTGGAAAATGTGACTCAAAATCAAGTTTATCCCAGAAAAATATGGATGAAATTTCTAAAATTAAACAATGGCAATGAGAAATAACTATAGATTAGTTGAAAGGTATACCAAGACCGCCATTCGTCATGTGCAAGAACACCGTGAAGGTTTACGTGTTAGAAAATTCCGCAGTGATGTTATAAAAAGTGATACTAGTATTCTTATATTATAATGAATATAAAGAGAACTCGAATAATACACTCAATTTTAAAAACTTGGTGTTTTAGACCGGTAATTACATGATCCTTAAGGCTTTTTGTTCTCGAACTACTTCCACTCTTGCATTGTTTTGAATTTACTTTCAAACCGCTTTTGCACGTTGTCGTGACTTTTCAAGCCTCGCAGTAGGTATCGACAAGGTCAGGCTGGTCCCGACCGTGATTCGGGAATGTAGTCATTGAAAAAATCTTGGCTATCTATCCACCATGCAGATTGGAACTCATGTATAGAAGGGTTCAGATCAGTTATTGTAGTTGAATCCTAAAGTTCAGTAATGGTTACAAAAAAAATATGGTTTAGTTAATTACTTTGAGATACATACGACACCATTTTATAAGGGATTCGTAAGTAAAGTCATAAACTGAAAGATTGGAGTGCAAATAATATTTCCACTGCTAGCTTGCTTGAAAACACTGATAGTTCTGGGAAATCACTGCCAGTTAGTTTTTGATGAATGTGGAAACTATAGGGGCTGTTTTGTAACTTTTTTGTGATAACATATTTATTCCCCAAATCACTGCTGAGGCAGGGCAGTGGAAACATAAGAACGACCCAACCAATGGCAACTCCTGATATGGAGAGTTCTTTGCAATTCAAGACAAGTGAAGGAATCCCTAGACAACTGGCTAATATGGGGGACAAGGATGTTCATGCTAGGTCTGATGCAATGTTAGACACATCTCGAATAAATGAGGGTAGTTTGGAACACCAACATGATTTGACGGCTAATGGGTTTCTACATGATCACAATTCCAATGATAGACTTCTCGGTCCAGGTTACACAGGTCAAGGTGGTGAGGATAATATGAAACTCAATCTTGAATTGACGGATATATTCACAACTATGGAGTCAAAGATCACTGGTCTTCAAAATTTGACAACTACTACGCTGAAACAATCAGGATGTTGAAGCACAGAGAAACTAAGAAGGCCAAGGTTCAATGCATTCAGGAAAGTGAAGAAACTAGGAAAGAAAGCAAGTTGCGCTGGCATTCAAAGTTTAGAGGATGCATCCAAACAGGGGAGGAGTGAGAGTACAAATTCAGCCGAGGCATGGAAGGTAAAGACGCAGTACTGGATGATTCTTTAAAGACTACAGTTGAAGAAAAGGAGAAGGAAGTGGTGCAAGCAATCAGTTCCAGTGTTGTGCATCCGCCGATAGTATTGAAGTAACCATCACGCAACAACCGCCGGTATTATTATAGCCACGCCAATTCAGACGTTTCAACCCCAGAGGCAACCTCTGCTACAATTATAAGCACCACAATGTAGCCGCATGTATGTTGGAAGTTAACCTTAATTTGTAGTGTAAAAATCAACTCATCCAATTGTTCATGCACCGAGAAAGATTGAGAATATTGTCGATTATGAAATTCATTTGGCCATCAAAAGGCAAGCCTCAAGGTAGAATGAAAAGAAAGGCGCATGCATCAAAAGCATTTGATGAAGAATCGAGTCCGATAAGATATTGTGGGCTTAGATAGGTGGAAATGGAACATCTAATTTTGTGTGTAGGTTTACTTTTTTACCTATGAACAATAAATAAATAACAACAAAGTTTAACTGGCTTACGTTTGAAAAAAGGTTCGAACGATCAGTTCTTTTAAAGATGGACTTCCTAGACCAGGCAAGTGCTCTTGGTATCACATTTGGATGTTTAATCCACTAAGCATGAGATTTTTCAAACGACTCAAGGATCCACACCTATGAGAATAAAAAAATAAAAAAGAAAGAAAAACATAAACTTTTAAATATAAAAATCAGTAAAAATGTTAAGTTGGAAAATGGATACCTGAAACCCAAACACAAATCTAGACAGTGTGTATGTTGGACAATGCTTTGGATCTTTCTTCAATCTTAAATGGTGGTCATCCGCGTGCTTATCAAATACATTATAAAGTTGGTCGTATAAATGAGTTCAAATATGCTCACCCCATGGAAAAGCATTCCAATCATCTAGATTATCAACTAACCTCATCAGTGTATCATCCACCTCGCATGTCAATAAACGACCCATAAAGATCACCTCTAAGGCTAATAAAAGACAAAGACGTACAGCATCTTCATCAGATATCTGCCAAAACCGCTCTTCATCTTTGATAACACCAATAACATCTAAGTTGGTTAGAATATACCCTTGCTTGTCGTGAAATACCACATTACGAAAATTTAGAGAACCGGATGCATACAACCAAAAGCTTACAGATCCAAACTGCAGCCGGTCATTAGACAAAACTCACGACGACCAAAATAAAGCATGCCCTTCAATGTAAAAAATGAAGGGCATATCATATGAGAATCGCCAACTTTATGTTGTTTCCTTAGCATATAATCTATGATGTGTTTCATGTTCAAAAACAAGAGATCAATCCATCTTCCAAAGTAGGTATTCCTAAACAAGATGTGGCGTTTATGTCTAACTTTTGCTTTATCAACCAAAAGTAGTTCGGTTCATGGTAATCATTAACTTAGCTTCATAGTCCTAAAAGGGTCAACAAAACAACAATTTAAATCGAATTTGATGGAATCTATACCAACGTCAGTAAACAATTGCGTATACGATGCATATAAACCACTCCTTATTAGTCTCTGTGGTGCCACTAAAATTTATAATGAACCAAAGTTATGTTACATACCTAACAAACAACATCCACCGATTATACCCTACATAATTACGAATCGACATAACCATAAAAAGGAGAAATGGATTATAGAATGGAATTAACACCTATATAACAAAGGTATTAATCGAATAACAACTACTATTTGTTAAAGCATAGAACCAATTGGAAATAAATAATATGTAATAAACAACGACCAAAATATTTACGTACCATATTTGGCCACATTTTTTAAACAAACTAGATCAATCCAATGTGGATTGCACTCAACATTATAGCTTTCTAGCTGGTGACATAACTGATGATACAAGGAAGAGAGGGACTGGTGAAGAAGACGGCCTCATTAGTGAAAACAAGTAACTAAGAATGTTTTTATGCGAGAAGCAAAAACAGAGAAAAATGGTAACTATGAATGTTTTTGTGCGAGTGGGTAATTGATTTTGAATACATATGTACTGTACTTTCACCATTCAAAAGTGTACTTTCTATGTAATGTGAAATGACGAAACAACCCTTATCAAAAAATACGGTTGCCCAGCGCTTTTTAGTTGGCCAAAAAACAATACCTTACACATACGGGAAACTTGTCGCAATGTCGATGAGTTGCCCAATGACAGCGGTTGCCCTTGGTCCAATTTGAAATAAAAAATAAAAGTGGTCTGGAAAGTGACTAGCCTCAGGGCGCGCGGTCTATTTGCATCATTTTCCCTTTCTGGAATATCAATGAAGAGCATTGTTTATAATCCACCCCCAAATGTACACCCAAATCGCCTTAGCCTACCTTGTATGCACTCACTTTTAGTGCATTATTATTATCATAATTAACCCTTAGTTCAATAATCTAGTTGCTTGCATAAGTTGCTAAGTCGAGTCATATCCTTTGTACACAGTTTTGGGACGATTGGGACTCATGGGAAAATTTAAAGTTTATGAAATGACGGGAAGGAACGTTACTCAAATTCCTTTTATTTGCGAAATAATGTACTCCAAGTGTTTTGATCTTTTCAATTCAGGTCAAATTAGTGTTAGAATAATAAAAACACAAGTGTAGGGATGTGCCTATAAATCCCTATTATTTTGATGTTATCGTAGAGGATGGTAGAGTAAAAGTGCATGTGAAAAAAAAATCAAAAAAATAGAGTGTTAAAAAAAATGAAAAAACATACGGGCTACCATCCTACATCTATCTTTAAATTTATGTTCGTTTGTTTCAAGTTATCTAGAGTTTAGAGTGTAGATTCTTGGTTTAGCAATGTCATTCGTTCCTTTTCAATTTTTAGGTCTCTTGAAGGCAAATTGCTGGAATGACACTTATTCGGACGAAAAGGCGCGAATATACGAAGAAAATGGCCAAAGTCAAGAATCGAGACACTCAAGTCGCTGAACCGAAGGGACGTCACGGCTTAATTGCGACGCCCGTCGCGACACACCTTGAGACGACTCGGAGAGCAAATTGCTATTTTACAAGTGACGGTATCGGGTTAAAGAGTAGGCGCCGCAACTCGTGACGGCCTAGATTTGGATCCCGACGCGTCGGAGGTTGAAGCCGACGGCATTGCAAACATAAGGTGACGCCGCCACAGAGTTGACGTGGCCAAGACGAAACCCTAATGGCGGTGACCGACGGCGTCGAAATTAAAGAGTGACGCCACATATTGTAACTCTATATGTAGAATTGAATTTTCGAGATTTTAGGGAGGTAGTTTTGTGGACTAAAACCTAAACCGAATATAGGTCGTCTTAGGCGAGAACTTAGGGTTCCATACCCTATTTTACAACAAGATAAGTGATTTACTTCATTAATTCATTTATGTCTTCAATTTTTGTGTATGCTTGCATGTTTTCCATGTCCGCTAATTTACTTGTGTGTTTGCTTAGATCTATGAAACCTAGGTAATTAATATTGATTGGTTGTCTCTTATCTTAATTGTGATTGACCTAGTATTGCGATAGGTCATCCGTTATGTTTTTAATGCTTGATTAATCTTTGTTGAACCTTAGCTTATAGTTACTAGTGGAATTGTAGGCTAGATATCCAAAGATAACCTTAGTGTTAAGTTTATGAATCCTAGAGATTTCGTAGTCATTAACCTTAGGTAGCTTCAAAGAGTTAGGGATAAACGCATACCCTACGACCTTAGAAAACATAACGCGTTAAGAATAAGGACGTGACAATTCAACCATCAATAGGAGATAACTAGGGAGTAATAGCATCTAAGTAAACACATTTTTAATCATCGTAAGAGCACACAACAATAGACATAGACTACACTCACCTTAGTTTAGATAATTAGATAATTAGAGTAATCGGTAGAAATACCAACCCCCCAAATCCAATACCCCGAGATTTGTACCTTTCCATTTTCTAAAAAACATAAAAAAAAGATAAAAAAATAATCTTCCTCAACGCCAACCTTAGCATAGTAATTTCTCACTAGTATTCCTATCCCCTAGAAAACGATATCAATTCCTGAGGGTGTTGAAAAACTTGCTCGACGAAAAGGAAGTTCCTTTGACCCCGAACGCACCGACATTGCCACCTACGTCAGTAAATGCCTTACTTGTTCCAAAGTGAAGGCTGAACACTAAATACCATCCGGTCTCTTACAACAACCCGAGATTTCGATATGGAAATAGGAACAAATCACAATGGATTTTATCACTAAACTCCCAAAGACATCCAACGGTTATGACTCCATCTGGGTCATAGTGGATCGTCTCACAAAATCCGCACACTTTATACCAATTAAAGAGACTTACAAGATGGATCAGTTGACTCGACTTTACGTCAAGGAAATAGTCTCAAAATACGGTGCACCAATCTCTATCATATCTGACCGAGATGGTAGATTTACCTTAAACTTCTGGCAGTCACTCCAAGACGCCTTCGGAACAAACCTAGACATGAGTACAACGTATCATCCTCAAACCGATGGTCAGAGTGAATGAACCATTCAAACGCTGGAAGACATGCTTCGAGCTTGTTTAATCGACTTTGAAAAAGGATGGGATAACCATTTAACATTGGTCTAATTCTCCTACAATAACAGTTATCACGCGAGTATCAAGGCAAAGACCCTTTGAAGCACTTTACGGTCGAAAGTGCCGATCGCTGCCTTCGGGCAAGTGGAGATGTTCAACTCATCGTTCGTAACATATTCGTGAAACAATGACAAAATCATACAAGTCAAAAATCGCCATAAAAGCAAGAGATGATGAAAAGTTATGCCGATATAAGACGAAACCTTTGGAATTCCAAGTTGGAGACAAGGTTATGCTAAAAGTCTCACCTTGGAAAGGTGTCACACGATTCGGTAAACCTGGAAAACTAAACCCAAGATACATAGGTCCATTCAAAATCCTAGCTAGGGTTGGTCCAGTGGCATACAAACTTGAACTCCCATCGGAACTCAGTAATGTACATCCCACTTTTCATGTATCCAACCTAAAGAAATGTTTATCCGATGAATCGCTTGTTATTCCACTCGATGAACTCAAACTCAGCAACAATCTACACTTCATTGAACAACCTGTGTAGATCATGGACCAAGAGGTTAAACAATTAAAACAGAGTCGAATACCAATTTTCAAAGTTCGCTGGAACTCCGGAAGTGGTCCAGAATATACATGGGAGCGAGAAGACCAAATGCGTCGGAAGTACCCTCACCTTTTCGTAGGAGCATCACCATCAAATAACAATTAAATCACGATGACTTGATTTCTCCAACGGGGAAGACTGTAACCACCCGCATTTTCAGGTTACTTTTCAATTTTTGAGAATTTACTATTCACTTTTACTATTCGCTTTCACTATTCATACCGTAAATATTTTTTTTTATTTTACAATCATGACAAGATAAATAAAACTCGACAAGTCGTTCTGACGACGCACGTTGAATCCATTCAGAACCGTTTTCACGAAACCGTATCCGAGAACTACTTTAGGGTTTAAACGTCATTCGGAGACCATATAAACATTAGAAATATGTATTTCTACCATTTTACGACAATTCCACAAGTTTTGGAATTTTACTTTTTCCAGATATGCGTTTTACGCGAATTACGCGTTTTTGACCCGTGTTTCCAGCTTTAAGCAGCTTTTTTGCACCTAATGAGACTTATTACTCATTTTATATTTTTATATAGAGTATAATGATGAGTTTCATCATTCCCGAAAGTTTCGTATTTTTACGATACCGTTTTACGCTTTATGGCTTAACAACTTACGGTTGGCATTTAACGAACCAAATCATGCTCTAAACTCAAGATAATACCAAGACTTATCATCTAAGCCTTGTCACACCCTTGTGACCGCCTCTTAAGAGGTGAGTCACCTTGGTGGTGGCTTGATCCTAACCATGCTTCATTTTGATGTTTACATGTGTCTTAACTTAACCATGGTTAACATTTAACCCAATATATGGTTAACCAAACCTTTCCTACTATAAATAGCAAGTTAAAACTTCATAAAACCCTCATCCTTTCCAATCTTGGTCGTTCACCACTTAACACAAACAACCTTCCCATAATTTGATTCATAACTCCTAGTTTATGCTAAGAACTTTCAAGTAGCAAGTTACTACGTCAAATCTCTAGCAAGTTTAAGTGATCTTCTTGAGTTTAGATCCACTCAAGTCACTTAGAACTTCATCACCAATCCTTCAAGATTACAAGGGTGCCAATGTGTATAAAGCTTGCTCAATCCAAGGTCCTAAGTGTTCAATCAAAGTCCGATCCTTACTAGTTACTCCATTCTTGATTGAAAGCCAAAAGTTGTAAGCAACTAATCACCACCATTATCTCAGGTTTATTATTCATAATCTTGACAATTTCATGCTATATATATGGTTACTATGTTGATTCATGATGTACATATACTCAATAACATGTTTTAATTCACATATTGTCATAAAAGTAACAAACTAAGTAAGCTAGTCATATTCTACACATTTGAGAATATTAAAATCAGTTATATACGGATTTAGTAACTTATATACTATTATAGACAAGATAAAAAGGTAAACATAGCAACTTGAATCACCCGAAACGGACAAACGAGTCAAAAGTTATAGTCAAAAGAAGTTAGCGAAAACCTAGAAACGCCAAATAGCTTGCTGCCAGGGTCTGTCCAAAAACTTAGTGATGCTTCTGGTCTGAATCATCAAAATATTAAAACAATAAAGTTGTCCGGAATGATGTTTTACAGCTACCGCGAGGGAACTTGGCCTAAAAAGACCAAACAATATCATTATTTTCCTAAAATTTGCAAAACAGTTTTTACCTGCAAAAGTTGGATTTTCACAAGTTAAGAATATAGAAACCAAGTTATTTTTATAGCTAGTTACATATTAACTTAACAAAACTTCATTCAACCTTCGAAATAGTGTTTTCGCAAGTAACAGAAAAATGACCATTTTACCCTTTTCCGCCAATTTTTACCAAAACTTCATTCTTGACCATATTAATAAGTTGTGATCATTAGTAAACGACGAGAACTTGAAAAACTAGATATTTATTAAAAACATGATAAACTTATTAATATAACAATCTTCACTCAAAACATATGTTTTATCTACTAAGTGCTACAATAGTAGGGAGCGTCATGTGAGGGGTTTTATTTGAGTAAAACGTATCGACGAGTTGTTGGATTTACGATTTAAAGTGTCCTAACTCCTCGAACGTTTGCTACATGACCTCTGAATTATGATGGCCCGAACGGTAGTACGATATCTATAAACTAAATACGTTTTCACATATTAAAACTGTTACTATAAAAATCAAACTATAAATGACTACATCATGATCAATATAGAGACATATATAGGATGGTTTATGTTTTTCCTAAACATTATTCCCAACCTAAATCGCAACGTTTCATTTTTAGGTTGCACGTAGTAGTTTCCCGATTTATCCATCACATCCGTTAAAGTACTTAACATTATTAACTCTCGGTGAGTTCATAGCCCCACTTTCTATTACTTAATTGTTTTACAAACCCTTGGGGAGATACAGGCTTTATTTTAAACCGAACACATTGCTTTCAAATCAGATGCTTATCTCGATTTTTATTAGCACTAAGTTACCGCATTTGCCAAACTTAAGTCCCTAAATCATGAATCATTAATCACTAGAGAGAGTGTGCGCGAATATTGTGAATAGATCTATTGGGATTGATGAATCCCGTTTGTGTTGACCAGGTAGGCAAACAAACGCACTATATTTGAGTAACATTAGGTAAAAATGGCAATTTTACCTATTAGGGTTGGTACCAACAATTTCACCAATTAATTTTGGAACACGTTAACACCTTGGTTGCATGATGCTTAGTCTAATAATAACTGTTTTGTTTTCAAACCGTTGGTGTGAGTCTATAGCTCACACTACCAACATAATGTGTTCAACCATCAAGCAAACTCTATGAAGTTCACTCAACCTTTGTGTTGACAGTTTTAAGCATGTATTTCAGGTCCATAATGTCGGAAGCTTGCACAGAAGGGCAAGGACTAAATGAAGAAGGCTATAAATATTTTATCATTCGCAAAACATCAAAGACTTTATATTGATGTATTTTGTAAACAATGGAACCAACTGGGCCCTATTTTGTAAGCTACATGAAGTAACATTTTGTTTTCAGATATTATGAAAGATTATTTTTTTTAATAATCTCTTATAAGTTCTGTCTGCAAAACAAAGATTATCTTTTAAAAATGCAAAATATAGCTAAAGAATGAAAACAAAAAGCATTGGAAGACGCTACAAATAGCCTAAAGTCATGCTTTAGCCACACAATAAGTGACTTTATTTCAAAATTGCTAGATCCAGAATAAAAGCAACTTACTTTTGAAATATTTTTGTCACTCATCTTCCTCACTAGCTATGGGGTATTATACTCCGATCTCCGGTGAGATTTCTTTTGGAAATTCTCTATTTTTTTTCTTCCATTCTACTAGATCCAAGCTTATATGGTGATACCGTCTTTTAGTATTTTGCTACCATTTTCTTCAAATAGTACTTTATACTTTTTATCACATAGTTGATTAATACTAAGCAGGTTAAATCATAGTCTATCAACATGAGCAACATTTTCAATAGTTAGAGAGTCATGAGCAATCGTACCTTTGCCAATGATTTTGCTTTTGAGATTGCTACCAAAAGTAACATTACCTCCGTCGTACTCTTGGTATGTTGAGAAGAAGATTTTGTTTCCCGTAATGTGTCTTGAGCATCCGCTATCTTTTATCCATTCATCAGGTTCCAATCCGACTTTCAAGCATACCTATGACACATAACACAAGCGTTTGGTCCCCAATATCTCATGGTTCCGTTTGGGTTAAACATACCGTTTACTTGGTTCATGTATAGAAATGATGGATATGGGTTCCATGGCAAGTAATTAGGAGTTTGATATGGTCTATGGTAGTTTTGATTCCAACCGGTATGTTGATAGTTGGGTTGTATGTTGTAGTTGCTTTTGGGAAAGGGGAGTTTGGTAATAGGTGTTTTAGGCCTTTGTTGAGTGGTTTTAGATCTAAATTCATTTTTAGCAAGTCCTACTCCTATTGTAACAGCAGGTTTTTGTTTAAAAACATCTTAATATTTCTTAGTAACTTTGAAAAATTCACTACGGTCCATTTTGCAAACTTGCAGCCCCATGAAGAACCACTTGAACCAATCGAGTTGATTGGACGAAACCAAAATTTTGGTTCTGGCTCGTGCGTGGTATCTTGTTTCGATTGGGATAGTTTGTTTGTCTTTTTCGGCCATTTTGGTTTGACTGCTTGGAATCATTACTTCATTAAAACCTAATCCACTTGTATTTCCTGGTACTTTTTGAATTCTTACTATTTCATCAGCACAAGAAATGTTTTTGTTAAATCTCTTAAATTTAGAGTTATGTTAGATAAGAATCTCCTGTGAGTTTTAGCTTTTCGATTTCGAGACCAAGCTCTTGACATGATTTACAACCATCATCATTCGCCTTGCTCTTTTTTAATCGTTTAGCCTTTTCTTTTAACTCATAAACTTCGTTTTCTAAAAATTCCTTTTTAGTTTTTAAAAACTTGTTTTTAGTTATAATTTTTAAGCTAAGCTCGCATAATTGATTATATTGTTTTTGCAAAGTGTCATCGTCAATAGAGGAGTAAGATGAGACGGAATGTACCTCGTTTGATTCATGTGCCATGAGAGCAATCTCCTCCTTACTTGGTTCTTCGTCATCATCACTTTCACTCCAAGCACCACTTACAAAAGCTCGTTGAGTTTTGCTTTTAGGTGGCTTGGGGCATTCTCCTATTAGATGACTTGTCTCACCGCATCTAAAGCACTTCCTTTCACTTTTTCCCTTTTTGTCATCTCGGTCTTTCCGGAATGACTTCTTTTCATCTCGGGGTTGCCTTACAAACTTTCCTCTTCTTCTAAAGAACTTTTTGAAATCTCTTACGGCCATGGCATACTCCTTGTCTTCACTATCCGAGCAAGATTCTTCATCATCACTAGATTCCGTTCTTGCTTTTAAAGCAACGGATTTGACTTTCTCTCTTTTGCCTTTGATGATTTTCGAATCTTTCTCCATCACCATTTCATGTACTTTGAGATTTCCAATTAGCTCGTAAATTGACATTATTGAAAGATCCTTTGATTCCTCAATAGGCATTACTTTTGCTCTCCATTTCGGATGGAGTGCTCTAAGAAATTTCCTGACAAAGTTCTTGCTACGAAAAGATTCATCAAGTGCTTTAAGAGAAGTGATAATAGTATTAAAACGAGCAAATCCACAATCAATGGTTTCATCTTCAGGGATAACAAATTGTTCATATGGTTGAACAAGAAGATCAATTTTGTTATACTTGACTTGTGAATTCCTTTGATATGTAATTATTAAAGATTCCCAAATGTCTTTAGCAGTTTCACATATAAAAATTCTTTCATATTCCTTTTTAGGCAAAGCATTATAAAGCATCATTTTAGCTTCATTATTTTTACCTATTAATTTTTTTTGTTCATCATTTGAAATATCGACTATAATCACCTTTGATGATAACAAACCAAATATCTATATCTTTTGATTCCATATATGTTTCAAAACGGTTTTTCCAATAGATAAATCAATTGGGTTCAAAAAGTGGTGGTCTTTGCATAGACTGCCCTTCTTTAAAGTTTTTGGACTCCATGGATCGTTTCAAGTTTATAAAATACAATATATTTTAGAAAATCTTGAGCAACGAGGCTCTGGTACCAATTGTGAAAAACTAGAATGGGGGTTGAATAGTTTTACCGTTTAAAAACTTAATTGTTTCAAAAACTTATTGTAAGACCAATCAATATAGATAAATGATGTGTAAGTAAAGAATGAATAATATGCAAGCAATAGATAATATGTAAGTAAGGAAAGAAACAATCAAACCACGACAAGGTTATTTATAGTGGTTCGGTCTACAAGGACTCTTTTTCCTTGCCCTACTCCACTCCTCGAGTCTCCAACTCGAGAGTTATCTTTACTAATCAACAAGCTCCTTTAACCGGCAGAGAAAACCTTTACACATCGCTTACACAATATTTTCGACACAAAGTTAGATGTCGAGTTCTTTTACAAGGGTACAACCACTCCCAACACACTATGTATTTTGAGGACTAAAATACTAACCACTCACACTCAGAGGTTTAAGATGGTTTGGTACAATAATGATGTATGAACAATAATGATTCACACAACAACAAAACAAACAAGACTTCCAACTATTTCTTGAAGCTTGATTATGCCTTGATCTTCTTTGCTACAAAGATGATCACTAAAATAAAAATGAAACTGAGTTAGATGTAATAGAATGAGAGAATGTATGTGTTTTATGCTAATGAGGGATGAGAAAACAACTTGGGGTGGCTTGCTATTTATAGGCCAAGTGATCAGCAGACCACTGACTGGACGGAACCAAAAAAAGGGTTTCACCCTTTATAAAATTTGGTTCCGCCAGTCTGACAGTACAGATTACAAAAATCTTTCAAGGATCATCCAAATCTCTCAAAGATTATGTAAGATATGTTGAGTGAATATCTAAACAAAATATTCTATGAAATCTTCTAAAGATTTTCAAAGTGATGCAAGCCATGCTATAATGTGTAGTTTTCTATTTTTAGAATTAACATAATATATAAGTAAATACTTATGTAATGTTTGTTTAAATAACTAAACATGTTTGATCTAAAATGTTGAGACACATTTTAATTTACAAGGCTAACAATGTGAATTGATATGTAGCTTAATCAAAAAGTGATAACATGCGAATTCTTAAATGTTGAAAACTATTTAAGGAAAGCTTGTACTAATATCTAACAATCTTGACAAGCTTTATACTTTGCAAAAATGAAATTTACTTTTGTCGTTAACAAAACAAGATAAAAATCATAAAATATAAGTAACATTTTTGGACGATATTTGTATTAACATTGTGATCAACTGTTATTTGATTAAACTCTATAGATTCACTCAACCTTTGTGTTGACTTTTAGGATGTTTTATCTCAGGTTCATAAGGCGATAGAAGGTTGGGAAGCATTTTGTGTCTTTTGCATATTTGAAGACTTTTTTCATGTTAAACCATTCGATAACTTTTAAACTACTTATGTTATGCACTTGATATTTGGGACCTCTTTATGTTGTAAAACTCTGATTTCACGTTTATTTATCGAATGGTGTCATTTTCAAAAACGTCTCATTTTAGAGTTCGTTTTCTGTGACTTGGACTGTGAAACAATAGGTAATACCCGAAATTTCTATTCTGCTGCTAATCCAAATTTGAGGTTGTTACAAATGATGGTTAGGATCTTAGTCCATTCTGCTTTAGGTTTCGAGTTATAATGGCATAATACTGATACAATAAACCTTTTCTATAGTTTGAACAAAAGCCAATTTGACCCAAAGTGTAGGCTGCGTTCGGTCACCGAAGTGTTGATGTAGGGCCTGAAGTAGTTTACGCTGAATTTACGGACAAATTTTTCCCAATCTCATATAGAGGTGCGTTTTTTTTATCCTAGTATTCACCACGCTATGTATGTGTGAGTTTATTTCTTATTATATCGTTAATAATAACCAACTAGACATTATAACTACTATTTGATTTATATTAATGTTTTGTTGTGTTTCTACATGCAGTTTTAAGCGATTCGAATGCCCATCAATTTTTCATCGAGAGGAAGATACTAAATGGACGAGTAACATGTGAGTATTGATCTTTTCTGGAAATGTAAATGGGGCATGATGGGTGGGTCGGGAGGGTTTGTAATGGGTGTAAGTTCTTATTGGTTTATTGCTTCCACTGAAGGAATAAGCACTTTCAGCGACTTTGGAGTTGTTTGAAATAGCGGGTTGGGAGTTGCATTTGTCAAACTGCGTATCTGATTATAAATAAGAACACATGCAGTTTTAATAAACCATCCCTTACACCTTGAAAACTTACCGACCTTCACCTTATCGTATGTTGTTGCTATCGATTTGTTTTTGGTATTTGTTTTTGTAATATGTATATTTTATATGTTGTTGCAGGTACCACGTGTCGAATTTTTTTGCACCTACCAGTCGTTGTGATGCTCCAGATAGGCTTGCTCATTCTCATGAATATTGTTCACACGTAACTATTATTTGATTACTACGTTTTAAATTTTTTTATATCATTTTTATCAGCTTGATACACACGCCGGCCACCATACCTATTATGCTATCATGTTTATTAAAGCCTCTATCACTCTGTACTTTGTAGCAATTCTTGGATTTTGGAAAAGTATATGAAACAAACCACAACTAGAGGCAGAAAAATGGTACCTTGGTGGCTCCAGACAAATAAATTTTCAATACATTGGGTTCATTTAGGCAAACCCTATTAATTAAAAACTTACGCTGATTTGAGTTTTAAATCGTGGGAAGTTATCACTTTATAGGTAAATGGGGTTATTTACATAATCTTCGAGAAGTTTCTATGTATGAAAATACCAGATTCATTATTTGGTCTATATTTAATCTGTGGTATAATGTTTTTTAATTTGTAGCAATCAAGCAACAATGGAGAAAGATGTAGACGAAGTTGGAAAGATTGCATGGTTATAAAAGAAAAAAAAATTAGAAACTTGGCAAGGGAGTTGGAGCACAAACATGTTACTTTAACCAAGTGTCGAAAAGGCGATCTATGGGCGATGTAACGACTGGTCATAATACTGCTGCTGAAAAAACTATAGCAACTAATGGTGAAACTATAGGTAACCAACATATCTTTGCTATGCTCTTCTGAGTAATGTCTGTAATGTTAAGGGATACTTGCATCTTTACGATTCAGATGTATTTATTTAAGTGTGACTATGCATATTGAATCTATGTAGGGGGTGTTTGTTTAACCTTATTTACCCAGCTTATGAGCCTCTTAAACTTTTAAATAGCTGATAAGCTCACAATTTTGGGCTCATTAAATAGGCTTAAACATTATGTACTATTAGGCATATAACTGGGCTTGATCGTAAGCACCAAGTTTCCTACCACTGCACGATTTGCTAGTGACGCTTTTACGCTTTTACACTTACTGTAATGCACCCTTGATACTATCAAAAGAAGAATAAAGGAAAACCCATACAGCACACCAACGCCCAAAACAAAACAAAAAAATCCGTTATGAGTTTTCTGTAACAACACAAATAAAAAAGGACTCGCATACCTCCGCAGCAACGCGCGAATACACTTCAACTCATTAAAACAAAACCAAAAAAAAAAAAGATGAACCAACAAAATAATATAATATTTTACCACAATTGTTTTTGAAAATGTCACACAACCACTCGTTGGTATTAACCATATTATCTAAAACGTTTTTGAGTATGTTAAATTAAGTACAATAAAAATGCAAAATATAGTCTAAAGAATGAAAACAAAAAGCATTGGATGAGGCTACAAATAGCCTAAGAGCTCTAGGTGTGGATTCGTTGTTATTGCTCACCGTCCGAGCTGAAGGTGATGTGGACTTCGCGCCGTTCTTAGCCATCTTCATTCAAAAGCTCTTCATTTTTGGATTTATTTTTATATATTTATTGTGGTTGTGTGTGTGAATAA
Source organism: Chrysanthemum lavandulifolium (assembly GCA_022545495.1). Lineage (NCBI taxonomy): Eukaryota > Viridiplantae > Streptophyta > Magnoliopsida > Asterales > Asteraceae > Chrysanthemum > Chrysanthemum lavandulifolium. Next base: position 30,901,959 of record CM040244.1, on the reverse strand, counting down.
ATGTGTATGTGGGACCCAAATGAGTAAGTTGAGGTTTGTTGTGAGTGATGGGGTTAGTTGTGGTTAGTTGTTATAGTGATGTGGATAGGGCTGCTCATCGGGCGAAAACCGGACCGGACCAAGAAAAACAGGACCGGACCGAGACCGAATCCGGCAAAAACCCTAGACCGAGACCGAGACCGAGAGCGAATGTGGTCGGTTCGGTCCGGTCCGGTCTCGGTCGGTCCGGTCCAACAAGGCTAAATTTCCGGTTTGTGGTCCGGACCGGATCGGACCGAGACCGAATTTGCCAAAAATGATAGACCGATATCGGACCGCTGGTCCATCGGTCCGGTCGGTTTCGGTTTGGTCTGGTCGGTTTTGTCGGTCGGTCCGGTCCATTCGGTCCGTTTGCTCACTCCTGGATGTGGAGATGATGTGTCACCCGTGGACCCCGAATGAAAAAATATACCCCTTCATGACACCTTGTGCTCTAAAGTCATGCTTCACCCACACAAAAAAACCAAGTCTCATGCTTCACCCACACAAAAAAACCAAGTCTCAGGGCCCATCTTAGATTTGCTATATTCAAAGTTATATATAAGTGACTTTATTTCAAAATTGCTATATCCAAACTAACAAAAATGCTAGATAAAAGCAACTTTTGAAATATTTTTGTCATTCATATTCCTGCTAGCTATGGTCGAGACCGAGACCCTAGACCGAGACTGAGACCGAATGTGGTCGGTCTGGTCCGGTCCAGTCAAACAAGGCTAAATTTTCGGTTTGTGGTCCGGACCCGACCGGACCGACCAAAAATGGTAGACCGAGATCGGACCGCTGGTCCACTGGTCCGGTCGGTTTCGGTTCGGTTTTGTCGGTCGGTCCGGTCCATCCGGTCCGTTTGCTCACCCCTAGATGTGGAGGTGATGTGTCACCCGTGAACCCCGAATGAAAAAATATACCCCTTCACTCTAAAGTCATGCTTCAGCCACACAAAAAAACGAAGTCTCATGCTTCAGCCACACAAAAAAACCAAGTCTCAGGGCCCATCTTAGATTTGCTATATTCAAAGTTATATATAAGTAACTTTATTTCAAAATTGCTATATCCAAACTAACAAAAATGCTAGATCCAGAATAAAAGCAACTTACTTTTGAAATCTTTTTGTCATTCATCTTCCTCACTAGCTATGGGGTATTTTACTCCGATCTCTGGTGAGATTTCTTTTGGAAATTCTCTATTTTTTTCTTCCATTCTACTAGATCCAAGCTTATAAGGTGGTTCCCTGTGTTTTTTCAAGGTGGTTCCTAGATGGAACACTATAGCGCTTCTTAAAAGAGAAAATTTCTAAGACGGTTCCCGGGCACTACCTAGGTTGTACCTAAGTCCGCCTCTGATTTTGAAGCAGATACAGATCGTGAAGATTTTTAAGCAGATGAACTGATGAAGTGTTGGTAAAGATAAGGGTACTAGTTGTGTCAGTTAAGCCTTTGTTTTAACCAATCATTTTATCTCGTTCTTCCTTCCCTGTTTTCATATATATCATGTTCATCATCATCTTCTTAATACTAAATAGTTTGGTCAACGAAATTTAAAGTCTTGTTTCTCCTCAACTTCTCCATCTACTCGCTTATATTTCTGGGTAAGTTTGAGATATTGTTTGCCCATGCAAGCTTTATGTTTATTTTTCTGAGATATTGTAGCAATTACTAAAACAAAAATCTGAATTTTGTTTTGCCCTTGAGATTGAAATTCAAGCATTTGAATTTCAAAGCTATGCAATTTCAAATTTCTGTCTTTTAAGTGATTTCGCATACACTATACAGGCACTTATAGAAAATGAATGACGAATACAAATACGCGGTCACCGACCTCCAGATTTACAAAGCTGCATTACATAACGATTGGAATGATGTATGCGGGCTCTTTGATGCAACACCGGTGCTAAAGACCAAGCCGGTCAATAAGCGTTTAGAGACGCCTTTAATGATAGCTGTGGGAACGAATAGCTCCCATGAGTTTGTCGAGCAGCTGTTGAACGATGTGAAGACCCACCATGATCATGATAAGTGGTGTGGCGTGAACAAAAGTGGCAACAACGCGCTCCATTATGCTGCTAAGGTTGGGAATATGATTGATGCAATACTTATGGTGCGGTGTTTGCCAGGAACGATGACAAGAACTAAGAATATCCATGGTGATACGCCATTGCTATTGGCCGCAAAACTAGGAAGGAAGGATATGATTGATAAGGTCTTTAAGAAAGATATTTTTACTCTAGATGATGAAACAGTGAATCTCATTATTCCCGCAATTCAGGCTGGATTACTTGGTGCGTTTGAATTTCACTTTACTCAACTATTGAACTACAGCGTGCATTATATTGACTCAAATCTTTAGTAGAATATTTTACTTTGATTATTATGCAGATTTCGCAATGGGGATAGTTTGTGCAATTCCGGAGGACATGCTAACACCCAATGCTTTAGAAGCATTAGCTACCAAACCAGAATTTTTTCCTAGTGGAAGCAGGCTTGGATTTTGGGGTGGTCTCATTTATCAATGTAATTCGTCTCTTTTTATTCTACCGAGTATTTTTCTTCTTATGGTAACACTCATGTCCGGCAGCCATTTACAAAAGTAGTTAAGCTAAGGTATTTGTTCTAGTTCATTACCAAACGCACACTAAAACGAGAATCAAATGTACCTTTGGAGATTGGACGGAATCGTCCCAAACAAGATCTAAATCCATACAGCATACATGAGGCTCTCCCGTAGACTTGAAGGATGTGAAACCACATCAACCACCAAATAAACTATGCATATCTATATATTAATTTTATTCCATAAATTATGCATTTGATTGTATACTCTAAAGTTAGTATGATTAGTTTATATGTTTTAAATCTTTGTGTTTCTTTTAACTGACTGATGCAAGGCATGCCTATCATCGGAATCGAAATTCCAAAGGAACACGAGCAACGTGATGAACTTTTACAGGTATAAGGGGTACCTAGCTAGGATTGCTTATAAAACTTCTTATCTGTGGTACATTGTGTTCAAGGTGTTTGGGATTGTTTAATTAAACTGCTTATTCTATTATTAAGTAGTTTTATATTCTTGTTTTGAAAATTGTTATTCTTAAAGGAAATAGATAGAACCACCACCAAAGTGGCCCAGTGGTAAAGCACATTTGTGGGGTGGCTAGGGAAAGGGTCTGAAACGGTGACGGGATACCCCGGTTAGGCCGTGTAAATCTGAGTCAAAAACCCGTCCTCCTTGCGTATCCTACCTAAACATGAAAAACCTTATCCGTTTACCTCGTTTAGGCAGTTACTGTTATAATAAGCAATCCCAAACACCCCATGACTGTATTGTACGTTTTCATGTATTCCAATTTCAAGACGTGTTAATTAATGTTTCTTTGAACGAAAACTAACTATCTCATAATGTATATACATCACATATCTATTTACTTTTTAGAAGTTGGCAACTAGGCTAGAGAAGTTAAGATCAGCCTTTAAGTACGTCAAAACATGGGGTAAGTTAAAGCATTTATTACAGTAATTAGTTTATTGTCATTTATAATAATTTTTGAACATGTAATGTGTATTATTGTAGCTCCAGCAATCAAGAATATCCAGGATATCAAAATAAAAATGAATTGGGAAATGCGATTGTGAAAATATTTTGCAAAGTTATTGAAATAATAGATCCGGCCATTGCTAGCAAGATGTTAGGATCTGCAATAGCTAAAGCAGTAAAATATGGTATTTATGAGCTTATCGAGGAGTGCATATTAGCCTACCCAGGCATAATCTGGTATGAATTTGAAGGGTATAACTTGTTCCATTTAGCCATCAAAGAGCGTCAAGTACAAGTATACAATCTTGTGTACCAAATGTCTGGACACAAGGCGTTTGCAGCAAGTGAGCTTCATGGAGAAGAGAATGCTTTACATATTGCTGCAAAGTTGGCCCCATCTCATCGACTAAGTACTATAACTGGTGCAGCTTTGCAGATGCAGCGTGAACTTCAATGGTACAAGGTGATTATGCTAATACCATTAACACATAGGGTGACAACCGTTGTTGTCCCTTAAAAGAGTTTTAAGGGGAAACAAAAGCCCGGCCATCTACGTTTTATATTGTAGTCAGTAGTGCAGTTTGCTTTTCCACTTAACAGATAACATGCATTGTTATATGCAGGAAGTTGAGACTATTGTAGAGCCCGAGCATGTAAAAGCTTTAAACGAAGATGGAAAAACCCCTTGGATGGTTTTCACGGATGAACATAAAGACTTACTTAAAGAGGGCCAACAATGGATGAAAGACACGGCAACTTCATGTACCGTGGTAGCAGCACTCATAGTCACAATTACATTCGCAGCTGCTATCACGGTCCCTGGTGGCAATAAAGATGATGGGATCCCTGTATTCGTAAATGAAAGAGCATTTATGGTTTTTATGATATCAGACGCCTTTGCATTATTTTCATCATCTACTTCATTGCTGATGTTTTTAGGAATACTTACTTCACGCTATGCAGAGATTGACTTCCTTTACGCCTTGCCAAAGAGATTGACGATTGGACTTATGTCCTTATTCTTGTCAATAGCGGCTACAATGATAGCATTTGGTGCAACTCTTGCACTTTTGCTTCATGATAAAGTGACATGGATTGCTGCTCCAGTTGTTATGATAACTAGCGTTCCTGTGGGTTTGTATGCCTTGCTGCAGTTTCCTCTACTCATTGAGATAGTCTGGTCCACTTATGGACCAAGCATTTTTCGCAAGCAGAGCAGTCGAGTGATTTATTAAGCCCGTGTCAACTTATGTGTGTCTTTGTAATAATAGATGTTTCCATGCATTTTAGCCCAAATAATTCTGACGTTTTCTTTTGAATTGATATCAGTGTGTTTGAAATAATTTGTACTACCTTCATGGAGCAGCTCAAAGGTAACTACACATTTTCAATGTTTAACAATGAGCGAATTTAAATGTTTGAAATTTGCTTGAAAATAGTAAGTATTTATATTCCCATGATCGATAACACTTAAGTCTGGTAAGATTTCAGTCGATAACCACATGGATACCAAGATTGTGTATGCTTATAACTTATAAGAGCGCTAGGTGTGGAGCTCGCCGCCACCGTGGCTAGCTTGCCGTCCCTCGCCGCCACACCGGCTGGGCTCGCCGTCCCTCGCCGTGGATGTGCTCTTCGTCTGCACAACAAACCAAATATCACTGAAATCTCTGACAAAGCCACAAACTAAACGGATATAATTTTAATTTTGAAGAGGTTGAGGTTTGTTGTGAGTGAGGGGGGGTTAGTTGTGGAGGGTTGTTATGGTGATGTGGCACCCGTGGGTCCCGAATGAAGAGGTTGAGCTCTTCATGACACCTAGTATAGAGCTCTAAGAGAAAGAAACAGAGATGTACCAAAGATGGCAATTTGGTAAGTACAGTCTTATATGCCAACATCAATTTCTGGCCTTCTTTGAGTAAGTCCTTATATTTTCTTTAGTGCAAAACCGGCCAATCTACGTGTTTTCAACGTTCTTGTTTAAAGCTAGGCTACACAAGGCTCCACAAAACTGTCTACTAATTTGTGCATAAATTAAGATGCATGTTCTACACTGATTGGTGTGTGAAGCGAAGGATATCCTTTTAACAGATGGACTAATCATTTTAACATATGGACTAAACATACTAGTGAGGATATGCTTAAGCACATTTTAACATGTGGCATTGTAATTTTCCCACTTGTAAAATTAACCAATTATTTTAACATGTGAACTAATCATATTAGTGAGGACGGCCTTAATTAAGCACATTTAGTAGGCACATGAATCATTTTCCATATAATATTACTGTATATGTAAAAATGATCAAGAGCACACAACAAACAGCTATTACACCCAGCCAACCACCCACGGTGTATTTTATTATAAGAATGTCAAGAAGATAAGTCTCCAATCAGGTGCTTACCAATACAAATACAAAGAAACAAGAACTGATCTCTTCTAGGAAGACACCAGTAATCTCATTACAAATAACACTCAATCACTCAGACTAAACAAGGATCAAATAAAGAGATTGATCCTTTATACAAAAACACTAACAATATCAAAGATTGATATCACAGACAAACAATCACAACTGTGTGAATATGAAAGAGAGAGTAAAAACAGAGATAATAATGGAAGATATGAAACCCTAGCTGGGTAAGTTGATTATATACTCAGCCAACTTTCACTTAAGCCCCTTAACTTCTCTTCTCTTCATTTAAGACTCAATCTTTATTTAGACTTTGAAACTTGACACATTTGGTCCTTCATATTATTTAACACCCCTCCACAAGTTGATAAGTCTGCATCTGCATTCGAGAACTTCTTCCATCCTTCACCTGACTGCTACTCTTTTCACAATTGTTCACACCTGCAAACAGATCAAACATACCAAGACTTTTGCAAAACAAAGAATGTTGTCTTTGTCCAAGACACTTAGTAAAAATATCTGCCACTTGCATATCTGTATGAATCTTAACAGTTTTAATCACTCCATCAGAAACCTTCTCTCTAACCAAATGCACATCCAACTCAAAGTGTTAGTTTTTTTTATGAAACACAGGATTAGCTGCAATCTGAATTGCAGCACTATTATCACAGAATATGTTTACAGGTAACAACTCTTTAAGACCAAGACTGTGCAACAATTTGCTCAACCAAATCACTTCACATGTAGTAGAAGCCATGCTTCTATAATCAGCTGAACTTCTAGACAAAGTAGCTTGTTTTTTACTTTTCCAAGAAATAAGAGAGTTACCAAGAAAACATAAAACCGATTCTGATTTCTAGTTAGAGGACATTTAGCCCTACCGTAGTCTCGCATAAGCTTTAAGCTTGAGATCAGACTCTTTATTAAACTGCAAACCTAAACCAGGAGACTTTTTCAGATATTTTAAAACCCTTAGGGCAGCCTTAAGATGAGATTGTAGAGGTTTATGCATGTGTTGACTCAAACAGTAAACAGCATAACTCATATCAGGTCTGGTATTAGTTAAGTAAATCAATTTACCAACCAATTTTTGATAGTTGTTTATATTGTTCAATACTTTATCTTTTTTAGTTTCAACACAACTCAAAACAGAATTTTCAGGCAAGGGTGTATCAGCAGGCTTAGCTGCAAGCAGACCATACTCATATAACAATTCCAAACAATACTTTCTTTGGGTCATACAAACACCATAATCATTTTTCAAAACTTCAATCCCAAGAAAATATTTCTACTCCCTCAAATCTTTGATCATAAATTTAGAACTCAAAAACTTTTTAAAGATATTGATTTCTTCTTCATCATTACCAGTGATAACAATATCATCAATATACACAAGCAGAGCAACAAACACATAACCTTTTTGTTTAACATACAAAGAATAATCCAGTTTACTTTGTTCAAAACCATGTTCAATTAAAGCATTAGTAAGCTTAGCATTTCATTGCCTAGGAGCTTGCTTAAGTCCATATAAAGACTGATTAAGCTTACATACTTTAGTATCACCACCACCATTAAAGCCTTTAGGCAATTGCATATAGACATCTTCATCAAGATCACCATATAAAAAAACATTATTAACATCTAACTGATATAAAGGCCAAATTTTGCTAACAACAATACTAATTAGACATCTAACAGTTACCATTTTCTAACAGATGAAGGTTTCATCATAATCAAAACCTTCTCTTTGATTAAAACCTTTAGCAACTAATCTAGCTTTATATCTATCAATTTCTCCTGTAGACTTATATTTGATTTTCCATATCCATTTATATCCAATAGCATGTCTACCAATGGTAACTCACATTCAGTCCAGGTATTGTTTCTATTTAGAGCTTCAATTTCATTGTTCATAGCTTCAGACCAATTAGGATTTTTAACAGCTTCTTCATAATTTTTAGGTTCAACAGACTTATTCAATGTAGAAGCAAAGCACATATTGGTCCTACTCAAACTAGCATAACTCACATATTTTTCAATACCATATCTGACTTTAGAGTGCATCACATAATCATTGAACCTAATACAAGTTTTAGACTCTCTACTAGACCTTCTTAACACAGGTGTCTGCATATCTTCATTAACATTTTCAGACTGATTAAAAACTAAACCAGTATTTTCAAGACTAGAATTGCCCTCAGACCAGTGTTGGTCACCAAAGTGGGTTGCAGATTGCCCATCTTCATGATGCATATAAGTAGTATCTATTTCATTATTACTAGCATCATGTGAAGATGGCATACTACCATCCTCAATTGGTGGTGTAACACCCCGCCTTTTCGGAGCATTAAAAACCTCAAAATTACCTTATATCAGCGGAAGCTTTACTCATAGTCAATCTCAAATAATCTCCTGATTCCTAAGCAGCTCATCTGGGTTGCACAAATTTTAAAAGAGTTTTGGATCAGCCAAAGGCCTAGTGAGAAGTCATGGTTTTCACGTATAAAACAATTCTTATAATATCAAACACTTTTTCAATAACATCAAACTTGTAAAACAATCATGCAATTTGCTCAAATATCATTTAATTACTATTCGGTGATCACATATTCTCAATACTTATCAACGGTGAACAAAATCAACGATTCAACACATATCACCAAACCATATAAACCAACTATTCATTATTTTCCGTTCGGTTCAACGGTTCCAACTTTCTTTATTTCCGTTCGGTTCAACGGTTCCAACTTTCTTTATTTCCGTTCGGTTCAACGGTTCCAACTTTCTTTATTTCCGTTCGGTTCAACGGTTCAACATTTATACGGCTCACGATTTATAATCCAACATTTATATATCTCTTCATGTACATATAGCATATTTCTCAATTAATTCCACATATCGAAGAATCCAAACACGTAGTAAATAACGATCATTTAAACAAGTTTGCATGATACTATTTCGAATAAAGTGCAACCCAATTTAAAAGCACATGAAAACTCACCGAATGCTCGAATTACAGTTCTTTGTAAGCCAAAAATACGTCACCCTTTCTTCAATGAATCTACATGGATTAAGGTTCGTATAATACTTATTAGCTCATTTAAGTCATAACGAATTAATCGTATTAATATTTTTAGAGTTATAAGCGCATTCTCATTTTTAGTAATGGACCGAATTAAAATACTTTAGGGTAATGATCATTAATTAGCCAAACTTAGGGGTTACAATTAATAAATGGTGAACTTAAAGGTTTATTATGACAATTATCCTATTTTAGGGTTTTATTAGATCATAATTCAAAGTATGGGGTTCATTTTGTAAACTAACTCAAAGTATAGGATTTATAATAAAAGTAAGCTTAAAAGGTTTATTTATTTATTTATTTTCACTTTTGCATGCACGCTAATATGAAAGGAAGGAAAAACGATTTATAACATTTTCATGCACAAGATTGGTCTAACATCGAGCTTGTTTGTGGTTTTAATCATGCATATCTACGACTAAGTAAACGTACCAAAAGACTAACTCCCGACTCATCTTCCCGACGCCCCATCAAAATGTAAAACAGCTTACCCATTTGCCCCGCGATCACCCTTAAACATACCCCCGCCCGATAAGACCAAGTACATGCTACATCTCTTTTAGAAACCAAGTATTTGAGCATAACCCCTTTTTACCCCATTCGACCAAGTATAACTATGCATCCTTTCTACATTACTCAGTTCCAAATTTTTGACCCATGACTGTATTTAAAATCCAATTCTTTTACCCATGCATGAAGTTATACGTAACATACATACACTATATTCATATATACAGATTTTTTTGATTCCATTCATGTAATAAGAGACCACATAAAATCTTAATACTCAAAAATCCCCATACTCGACCAAAAGTAATTTAAACATTGCTATATCTTGAAACGAGGAGGTTGACTGCTCTACATAAACTTTTTGTAACATAAAGTATTACTATAGCAATGAACGATTTAGTCATGATGCTAATAAGCTACGATGAAGTTACAGTAAACACGTTGAGTTAGTACTTGTTATGCGACATATATACATATACAGTTTATAGCTTAAGTGACAAATGGTTTAGCTAAAGTGTTTTAATCTTGTCGAGGTGCAAAGCGAACAAACCAAAGTTAAAACCAAGTTCATGTAATATCATTTAATGGAGCACCTTATGTGTTTACAAATCAGTTCCAATGGACCAGATTCCATGCATTCTATATACATATCACTAGTTTATGTGACAATTTTATCATTCGTGTGACCATGTTTAACATACCATAAATTCTATGTTGTTTCAGTTTGTATTGGACATGTGCATGAGAGGTCTAAGCCATGACCAGATTCAGCAAACGAAAGGGAAACACGAGGTCATGAAGGTTACCTTGAGACGTGTAGAGGAGAGGGAAAATAATGATCAAAACCAAGCAACCGAGCCTCTTGTGTGCCTTAGTACTCATGGCAGCAGGAGAAGCACGAACCCACGATCAAAGCCAACGATACCCGTACCAAGCACGTGATTTCAGCAGCCTTACAATCACCTTCGAAACCTCCCTTCTTGGACTGCTTGTGTCGACAGAATAAGATGGAGATGGGGGTTTGTTTTTGTTTGCCGTATACATTTTTTCTAGGGTGAACTAGGGATTTATTTGTGATTTCTTGCAAATGGGATTATAGAGAATATATGGAGATAAGTGTTACTTATGGTTAGCCAAGATTTTAGGCCTTAATGGCGTTACATAGGGCGACTAAACAGGAGTCACAAGACCAAATTTATTACTTTGATTTACCTTCTAAAATTAGTTGTGTGCACTTAATTTATTTGTCTAACATAATGTACATGTAATCTTTTTTTTTATGTGTGATGATCATTTATCGTTTTAAGTATAAGTTTTATTTGGAAGTCTTGTGTAAATCAATTATTATTATGTGTCTAACGATTTTAACGAGCTTGTTGTATTTCGCGAATTATAAGTTGAGGGTATTTTAGTCTTTTAACGCATGTACGATTTTAGGGTTTTACAGGTGGTGTATCTTCCCCTTCATCATTGGGACTTTGAGACTTTGGACTATCAAAAAACTTCAAGTGTTCAACCTCATTTACACTGTTTGTATCAGTTGACTCACAGGTTTTCATTTTTAAAGAAAAAACATTTTCATAAAACTCCACATCTCTGGCAAAAAACACATTTCTAGTATCCAAACTCAAAAGTTTATATGCTTTCTTAGTAGAAGAAAAACCAATTAGAACACATTTTTCAGACCTATAAGACAACCTATCATGATTATTTAAAATGGTAGCAAAACACAGACAGCCAAAAGACCTCAAATGGGAAAGATTAGGTTTAGTTTTATACAATAACTCATAGGGACATGTACCATTTAGAACTGAAGATGGCAACTGTTTATAAGATATCTGAAGTTAGAATACAATCGCACCAAAACCTTAAAGGAATCCCCTTGAAACATAAGACTCCTAGCTACATTGAGTAGGTGTCTATGTTTTCTTTCAGCAATCCCATTTTGCTGAGGTGTATGAGCACAAGATGTTTGATGTATTATACCAAGATCAGAACACATTCCACTCATTTTCTTATTTACAAATTCAGTACCATTATCAGATCTAACAGTTTTAATTTTAATACCAAATTGATTAGAAATTAAGTGAATAAAAGAGCAAAAAACATCAAACACCTCATCTTTAGTTTTAATCAAATAAGTCCACACAGCTCTAGAATAATCATCAACAATAGTGAGAAAATACTTATATCCTTCTCTACTTGTTACTCTGTAAGGACCCGATAAGTCAAGGTGAACAAGTTCACCAAGATTCTTAGACTTATGATCAGACAAAGGGAAAGGTTCCCTTGTCTGCTTAGCCCTATGACAGATCTCAAAAATAGAAATAGAGGAATTCTTGGAAATACCAAGATCCTTTTGAAGAACAGACAAGACTGGATCAGCAGGGTGACCCAATCTATTATGCCAAACAAATTTAGACACATTATAAGACATGACCATATTGCACTCACCCAAATTATTATTAGGCTGCATATCAAACAAATACAATCCATCAGACTGACTACCAGTCCCCAGAACATTCTCCCTTTTCAAATCCTGGATATAACAAGTATCCTCATCAAAACCAACAAACATTTTGCTATCTCTAATCAGTTTATTAACAGACAATAAACTCACACAGTAACCAGGAACCACTAAGACATCATAAAGAGTCACATTATTAGTTAATTTTAGATTCCCAACATGACTTATAGTGGCAAGAGTACCATTGGGATGTCCAACAGTAATCTTAAGACTAGAAATATCCACAACATTAAACATACCAACAAGAGAAACAAATCAAGTGTCGATTAGCACTGAATCAATGATCCATCCCAAAGATATAGTTTTAACGGAAAGACTAGAATTCCCAAAGAAATATTTAGAAAAATTAATATTAAACCAAACATTTCCATTAAAGAATGAAGCCCTACCTGCCATATTGGCATGTATGCTTCCAGAAGAACTATCATTGATCAAAGACAAGAGTTTCTTCATCTGCTCAGAAGTAAAACCAGAAGATGTATTTGCAGATGAAGTAGTAGATGATTTTTCAGACACTTTATCAACATTAGCATTATAGTTTTGTCTAAAAGCATTTTGTTTAGGTGGATTATTATTCTTGATAAATCCAGGTGGAAAACCAATGAGTTCATAGCATCTTTCAATAGTTTGTCCAATCTTACCACAATTTTTACAATTCAAATTAGGATTAGGACCTCTATTAGCAGTATTAGTATTAGAATTGGTTCCTCTAGTGTTATTACTGTTGTTATACAATCTTCTATTGTTATTAAATGACTTAGCAGCAAAAGAAGATGCATTCAGTTTAGAATCAGAAACACTAGAAGACTCAGGAATCCCTCTGTGGAACTCCTCCCTAGACACAACAGCATAAGCATCCTTAACCTCAGGTAAAGGATCTCTGGTTAATAAAGCAGTTCTAACAGGTTGATAACAATCATCAAGACCCATAAGAAATTGCATCAGTTTCATCAACTGCTGATGCAATACTAACTTCGAGACTAGCCTCACAAGCACATTTATGTTCACAAACACATTTAGGCAATTTAGTTAGAGAATCAAACTCTCCATAAAGAATTTAGCCTATGATAGTAATCAAACAATGAACTACCACCTTGCTTATGTAATTAATCTTTGCAACAGATTGTATATAATGAACCATCAACTTTATCATATGTTTCTTTTAATTCTTGCCAAACAGAAGCAGCATTTTCAGAATAAACCAACCCCATATAAACATCATGAGATACATAATTCATAATCCAAGTTAAGACAATGGCATTGCATCTATCCCATTGAGCAGAGAAGACATTACTGGTAACAAATGATTCCTTAAGACAAGTACCATCAACAAAACTATACTTATTCCTAGCTTGCAAAGCCAATTTCATTGCACCAAACCAAATTCTATAATTTTCAGTTTCAAGCAGTTTAAATGGAATAAGAGCAGTTCCACTATTATCATTAGTTTGAATATGAAAAGGATTGCCAGCATCAAGATTACTAATTAACACTTGAGTATTACTACCACTAGGTTCATCTTCAATAGCCATAATAACCAATTAACAAGAACAAACAGCAAGAATAAACAGAAATTACCACAATAAACAATAACAGCAAGACCAACAAACAATTAAAACTATTCAACACAAACAACTTCCAAGACTGCCCAAATCCTATCCTCCTTCGACTTAGACTCAACAAAAAACTAAAGAACAGAAATAACAATCTATATAAACTATCACTCACACCCAAGAATAACAACAAATCAGCCAGAAGACTAGGAACAGCCAGAGCAGGTATTCGTACCAATCTAGGTTGGCAGATCAAGATGTTAACTATTTCGTTTGCACCTTCTTAACCAATTTTGTGTTATCTTAAGAGAAAGAGAGTACTGACAGAGATATACCAGTGGAATGAGAACCAAAACTCACTAGATTCACTTAGTCTAGTGAGATTGAATCAAGAACAGGCCCAAAACCAACAAGAAACCACCAGGGATGAAAAACCCTCAAATTACCAAATTAGGGTTTCAAAAAACCCTAACCAAGAAACCCACAAAATCACCAGATCCAATCCCAAACAGAACAAATCAACCACGACCGTTAAGAAAACAACCTTAATTAACCAATTCAACCACCAATTGCAAGAATCCCCAAAAACAACTTCGAAACCCTAGAAACCCTAGAATCTCAAAACCACCAGATCAGAACCGTGCACTCTGATACCATGTAAAGATGATTAAGAGCACACAACAAAAAGCTATTACACCCAGCCAACCACCCCACGGTGTATTTTATTATAAGAATGTCAAGAGGATAAGTCCCCAATCAGGTGCTTACCGATACAAATACAAAGAAACAAGAACTGATCTCTTCTAGGAAGACACCAGTAATCTCACTACAAACAACACTCAATCACTCAGACGAAACAAGGATCAAATAAAGAGATTGATCCTTTATACAGAAACACTAACTGATATCAAAGATTGATATCACAGATAAACGATCACAACTGTGTGAAAATGAAAGAGAGAGTAAAAACAGAGATAATAATGGAAGATATACCCTAGCTGGGTAAGTTGATTATATACTCAGCCAACTTTCACTTAAGCCCCTTAACTTCTCTTCTCTTCATTTAAGACTCAATCTTTATTTAGACTTTGAAACTTGACACATTTGGTCCTTCATATTATTTAACAGTATATATACCTTTAAATTTACTAAATCCATATGGAATCTTATGCAAATTAAGGATATGGAACAAGTTGAATTTCTATGAGCTCGAACTTATATATGAACTCAGATCATTGTTGTTGAGTCTTTATTGAGCTCGGATGAGTACTTGAGCACACAAAACGAATTCTTATCCAGTTTTTTCTGGTCTTATTGAATGTAGGCATGGTATATGTTTCCTAGCTATTCGTATAAGGAGTAATACATTATGCATTTCTAAGCTTTTGATTAATCCAAACAAATAGAAAAATCAAGCTCAAAAGTGTTCAATTGTTTGTTTAGGTAGGTATTTGAGACAATTACTCATGTGATATTTTCATATATACCCAATCTAAAAAACTGAATAATTTAAAGAGTGTAGTTAGTTGTTTGCTATGTTTACGCTTAACATACAATTGGTTGCTAATATCAGGAAAACATGTAAATTAGCGTAACAATTAAACACCTTATTCGAAGATAAAGTCATAAAACACCTTATGCTATGGAGTAACTAATAAGGCTAATGTATTTTAAAATGTATCAGACTTGTCACAAATTTCAGATCTATGTAAAAAAAAAAATTATTATTTTTTTTTTTGCAAATTTATGTACTAAACATTCAAACTTCGTCACTACTTCTGACCATTTTACCCCTCCCCGATAAAAGGATTTTTACTAAATTTAAGGGTAAAATGATCACAAAGTACATCAAAGTGACGAATTTTAAAAGTTTAGTACATGAATTTGCAAAAAAGAAAAAAGTTTATACATTTTAAATAAATTAGTCCTAACTAATAGGTTAAGAGTAAAGTAAAGAAATATTTGGGCCCGTTTGGTATAGGGTTATGGAATGGGTTTTGACTTGAAAAGCCTTTTATAATTTGTTTGGTTAATTTTTTAGAAGTGGGGAATGGAATCAGGATTGAAAAAAATGATAGATGGCTATTTTGGTGACTTTTAAGTGGGTATCACTATGTCTTTTATATATTTTTTTACTACTTTATCATTCAAAATAATATATATATTATTTAAAATTTATTATAAAATATATTTTAAAAATATATTTTCTCTCTTAAACCTACCTCAAATTCAAATTCTATACCAAATCCAAATCCTAATCCAAACCAAACGGACCCTAAGAGATATTAAAGCTATAGAAAAGAATTATTAGAAAACTCTTAAAGTCGTGAATGCACAACACAATAGGGGTGAGCATCGGGCCGGTCCCGACCCAAAATTGACACACCCCGAAATCGATTTCCTGCAAAACTAAAACCGACTCCCGACCCGAATACAGTCGGTTCGGTATCGGGAAAGCCCCGACAGGTCGGGTTCGGTCGATTTTCTTGATTTTGGCTGCGTTTTCTCGGTTTTTTGCCCGTTCCGACCTGAAACCGACTACCAGCAAAATGCAAACCGATTCCCAACCCAATTACGTTCGGTTCGGTATCAGGAAGGTCGGGTTCGGTCGGCTTTTAGTCATTTTTCGGGTGTCGATCGGTTTTGCTCAGCCCTACAACATAATGTAAGTAACATAAGATAACTTCTTGACAAGCTAACTAAGTGCAAGTAGCTAGCAAGGCACATTGATCCTTGATATAAAGAATCGAACATTAAAACGGCATGTGACATACAATCGGGTTAAAATAGATTTAATCGGATAATTATGATTATTCGTAAACGATCGGACGGTAACGATCTTAATAACAATTGTTTCTTCATAAGAATACGAATGTACGTATAACCAAATTATGGATAGCGTGAATTACATAATTGGTCCTTAAGGTTTACCGAATCTTGCATATATTATCTCTGTGTTTTTTTTGACGGGTCCTGTCCTCGTAGTATGCAAAAATTACGGGTCATGTCCAAGTTACTAACGACGTTTAAACGGTCGTTAAAAAAGGACTAACGTGACATGTTTGCATAACGTGATGGCCTGAAATTGTATATGTGAAACCCGGTAAACCTTAGGGACCATTTACGCAATTGTGTATACTAGATGTGATCACGAATTGTAATGATGATTTTTATGGTGTTAGTTAACGGAATACCCTTTTGAATCTGAGTGTTCATTTGTATAAGCACCAAGAAAATGTAACTACTACTGTCGCAAAGAAGTAATGTGCATTTAAGATACCCGACTATCTTGATTTAAAATTGCGTTTTGCGATCCGATGCGCTCAAGGTCCCAAAGGCCGATGCGTAATGCGTGATGCGAATCTGGCGCAATTTAGACACGATCGTTTAGTATTAAAAAGTGAAAAAAATATTTATAAGTATTATATTTTTACCAAGTACCAAGTAAATGCAACAAACTTATAAATAAATCACTAACATAATCAAAAGTAGATGATGACATGATGTTAAAATATATCGAAAGTATACTTACAAGATACAAGTTATATCGGTAACAAAGAATCATAATTTACTCATAATTAAATCAATAGCAAAGTTAGTATTAAAAATTTAGTCAAAATTGAACAATATGAGTTCTAAAGTTGAATCAAATAAGTTAAGCGCCTTTGTACTTAATAAAATAAAATATGTGATTATTATAATCAAAGAAGAACATATGAGTTTTACAACTTGAATCACACAACAGAAAGAAGAAAACTATTCGATTATGCATTAAAGTAAATCAAAGAATTTACTTACTTTTTAGAATCAGTCGCACTACCAGAAGCTTAAATGAAATAAAAATGGGGTAATTTGGATGTAGGTCAAGAACTATGGTTGTCAATGTGTATTTTTATGGACGTCATTTACTAAGGTCCTTATTAAAATAGTTGGGCTTCGTAAATCAGCCTAAATTCCAAATTGCACTAATTGCGAATATTGCCAGCATTACACAAATGCGATAAATTGCGGTCAATTGCGAATGCAATCTAGAATGACCTCGCATTAGGTGTCATGATGCTAAATTCTTAATGCAATACAATGATGCGTGCAATTTGCGCAATGATGCGCGCATTTTTAAACCAAACCGGCTATAACATCTGTTGTTATTCAATTATCCTTTTGAGTGTTGTTACTAAAAGAAAATAAATAGGAAAAAGTAACCTTTTTGACACCTTAATGAAACCTTTAATAATCATTTTTTAATGAATAACAAATATTAGCATCACAACAATCAATAATTGTATTATGAAACCTGCAAAAATCAATAATTGTATTATGATCACATAGATTTTAGGATTGTATTATACGAATGAACACGAAAAAATCATGGGAGGTAAAATAAATATTGCCTACCAATGTATAATATAGTTCAAAGAGTTTCCATGTCTATATGTTTTAATACAATACCACACACTTATTATAATTCATGTTCAAAGAGATAAATTATAAGAGAAATCGAAATTACTAAAGCAGATGTTGGTAAGCATATGTAGACCGGCTAGCGGATCAAGGGGTCTACATTTGGGGGTGGAAGGGTCGGAAAGCGATCCGGGATCAACTAGTGAGAGTCAAAATGGTCGCCTCCTTGGTTAACCTCAACATGGAAAACCTCATCCATGGTAACATTGTCGGTTTTACATAGATGACTCAAGTTTTGTATATGTGAGCTTAAACTTGGTTTTATACTATCATTATTTTTCATCCTTCTCCTCCCTATACTGACATATCAAGCTAAAGCTAGATTTGGACACCATATTCAATTACATTCGGTCTATTAGTCATAATATTCAAAACAAACAAACCAACACATGCCAATAATTTAGTATGGAAATATTTTCAAATACAAATAAAAGTATTTTCGGGCTCATGCGAAGAGTATCATACTTATTTATCGATCCGAATCCAAGTTCACAATAAACATAAGGTTGTAATTGCATCAATATGAAACGATATACTACTTACCTAAAAATTTAGAGACTGCCAGTACAACATACAGATCTTGACCATTCATTAGTTGCATCAATATGAAATGATATAGTACTTACCTAAGAATTTAGCTTCATAACCCGCCCGATGGGCGGGTTCGTTTCATAATATTTGCTTGACAAAATTTAACTGGACGTAAATAAATGGTGAATATTGGCAAACATATTAGACACAAAAAATGGAAAAAAAGGTAAAGTGTTCATAACCCGCCCATCGGGCTCGCTTCATAATATTATAGATAATACTAAGTGGACGAAAATAAATATTGAAAAGCGCGAAACATCATAAATACAAAAATGCCACGAAATAAGTTGTAGGTTTATAAAAATTAATAAGTATGTTGTATATACAAAAACAATGCTAACTATTCAAATCATGATGACTTCTTTGTAAACGACATTTGTAGTTGAATTGCAATAGTTGGCTTTTTTGTCTAAACATAGAACCTTCAATCCTCTCTTGCTCTTGACTCTTGACTTGACTTTTTTGTCTAAACATAGAACCTTATTTGTAAACGATCGGACGGTAACGATCTTAATAACAATTGTTTCTTCATAATAATACGAATGTACGTATAACCAAATTAGGGATAGCGTGAATTACATAATTGGTCCTTAAGGTTTACCGAATCTTGCATATATTGTCTCTGTGTTTTTTTTTTGACGGGTCTTGTCCTCGTAGTATGCAAAAATTACGGGTCATGTGCAAGTTACTAACGACGTTTAAACGGTCATTAAAAAAGGACTAACGTGATATGTTTGCACAATGTGATGGCCTGAAATTGTATATGTGAAACCCAGTAAACCTTAGGGACCATTTACGCAATTGTGTATACTAGATGTTAGTTAACGGAAAATTATTTTAAGGACGTGATCATGAATTGTAATGATGATTTTATGGTGTTAGTTAACGGAATACCCTTTTGAATCGAGTGTTCATTTGTATAAGCACCAAGAAAATGAAACTACTATTGTCTCAAAGAAGTAATGTGCATTTAAGATACCCGACTATCTTGATTTAAAATTGCGTTTTGCGATCGATGCGCTCAAGGTCCCAAAGGCCGATCGTAATGCGTGATGCGAAT
Organism: Chrysanthemum lavandulifolium; assembly: GCA_022545495.1. Classification (NCBI taxonomy): domain Eukaryota; kingdom Viridiplantae; phylum Streptophyta; class Magnoliopsida; order Asterales; family Asteraceae; genus Chrysanthemum; species Chrysanthemum lavandulifolium. The sequence goes on along the minus strand of CM040244.1, from coordinate 30,882,194 downwards.
GCGGCGCAATTTAGACACGATCGTTTAGTATTAAAAGTGAAAAAAATATTTATAAGTATTATATTTTACCAAGTACCAAGTAAATGCAACAAACTTATAAATAAATCACTAACATAATCAAAAGTAGATGATGACATGATGTTAAAATATATCGAAGTATACTTACAAGATACAAGTTATATCAAGAACAAAGAATCATAATTTACTCATAATTAAATCAATAGCAAAAGTTAGTATTAAAAATGTAGTCAAAATTGAACAATATGAGTTCTAAAGTTGAATCAAATAAGTTAAGCGCCTTTGTACTTAATAAAATAAAATATGTGATTATTATAATCAAAGAAGAACATATGAGTTTTACAACTTGAATCACAAAATGAAAGAAGAAAACTATTCGATTATGCATTAAAGTAAATCAAAGAATTTACTCACTTTTTAGAATCATTCGCACTACCGAGCTTAAATGAAATAAAATGGGGTAATTTGGATGTAGGTCAAGAACTATGGTTGTCAATGTGTATTTTATGGACGTCATTTACTAAGGTCCTTATTAAAATAGTTGGGCTTCAGAATCGACCTAAATTCCAAATTGCACTAATTGCGAATATTGCCAAGATTACACAAATGCGATAAATTGCGGTCAATTGCGAATTCAATCTAGAATGACCTCGCATTAGGTGTCATGATGCTAAATTCTTAATGCAATACAATGATGCGTGCAATTTGCGCAATGATGCGCATTTTAAACCAAACCGGCTATAACATCTGTTGTTATTCAATTATCCTTTTGAGTGTTGTTACTAAAAGAAAATAAATAGGAAAAAGTAACCTTTTTGACACCTTAATGAAACCTTTAATAATCATTTTTTAATGAATAACAAATATTAGCATCACAACAATCAATAATTGTATTATGAAACCTGCAAAAATCAATAATTGTATTATGATCACATAGATTTTAGGATTGTATTATACACGAATGAACACGAAAAAATCATGGGAGGTAAAATAAATATTGCCTACCAATGTATAATATAGTTCAAAAGAGTTTCCATGTCTATATGTTTTAATACAATACCACACACACTTATTATAATTCATGTTCAAAAGAGATAAATTATAAGAGAAATCAGGAAATTACTAAAACAGATGTTGGTAAGCATATGTAGACTGGCTAGCAGATCAAGGGGGTCTACATTTGGGGGTGGAAGGGTCGGAAACGATCCCGGGATCAACTAGTGAGAGTCAAAAATGGTCGCCCTCCTTGGTTAACCTCAACATGGAAAACCTCATCCATGGTAACATTGTCAGTTTTTCTGTAGATGACTCAAGTTTTGTATATGTGAGCTTAAACTTGGTTTTATACTATCATTATTTTTCATCCTTCTCCTCCCTATCTGACATATCAAGCTAAAGCTAGATTTGGACACCATATTCAATTACATTCAGTCTATTAGTCATAATATTCAAAACAAACAAACCAACACATGCCAATAATTTAGTATGGAAATATTTTCAAATACAAATAAAAGTATTTTCAGGCTCATGCGAAGAGTAGCATACTTATTTATCAGATCTGAATCCAAGTTCACAATAAACATAAGGTTGTAATTGCATCAATATGAAACGATATACTACTTACCTAAAAATTTAGAGACTGCCAGTACAACATACAGATCTTGACCATTCATTAGTTGCATCAATATGAAATGATATAGTACTTACCTAAGAATTTAGCTTCATAACCCGCCCGATGGGCGGGTTCGTTTCATAATATTTGCTTGACAAAATTTAACTGGACGTAAATAAATGGTGAATATTGGCAAACATATTAGACACAAAAAATGGAAAAAAAGGTAAAGTGTTCATAACCCGCCCATCGGGCTCGCTTCATAATATTATAGATAATACTAAGTGGACGAAAATAAATATTGAAAAGCGAAACATCATAAATACAAAATGCCACGAAATAAGTTGTAGGTTTATAAAAATTAATAAGTATGTTGTATATACAAAACAATGCTAACTATTCAAATCGTGAGACTTCTTTGTAAAGCGACATTTGTAGTTGAATTGCAATAGTTGGCTTTTTGTCTAAACATAGAACCTTCAATCCTCTCTTGCTCTTGACTCTTGACTTGACTTTTTGTCTAAACATAGAACCTTATTTGTAAGCGATCGGACGGTAACGATCTTAATAACAATTGTTTCTTCATAATAATACGAATGTACGTATAACCAAATTAGGGATAGCGTGAATTACATAATTGGTCCTTAAGGTTTACCGAATCTTGCATATATTGTCTCTGTGTTTTTTTTTTGACGGGTCTTGTCCTCGTAGTATGCAAAAATTACGGGTCATGTGCAAGTTACTAACGACGTTTAAACGGTCATTAAAAAAGGACTAACGTGATATGTTTGCACAATGTGATGGCCTGAAATTGTATATGTGAAACCCGGTAAACCTTAGGGACCATTTACGCAATTTTGTATACTAGATGTTAGTTAACGGAAAATTATTTTTAAGGACGTGATCATGAATTGTAATGATGATTTTTATGGTGTTAGTTAACGGAATACCCTTTTGAATCTGAGTGTTCATTTGTATAAGCACCAAGAAAATGAAACTACTATTGTCTCAAAGAAGTAATGTGCATTTAAGATACCCGACTATCTTGATTTAAAATTGTGTTTTGCGATCCGATGCGCTCAAGGTCCCAAAGGCCGATGCGTAATGCGTGATGCGAATGCGAGCGCAATTTAGACACGATGCGTTTAGTATTAAAAAAGTGAAAAAAAAATATTTATAAGTATTATATTTTTACCAAGTACCAAGTAAATGCAACAAACTTATAAATAAATCACTAACATAATCAAAAGTAGATGATGACATGATGTTAAAATATATCGAAAGTATACTTACAAGATACAAGTTATATCAGTAACAAAGAATCATAATTTACTCATAATTAAATCAATAGCAAAAGTTAGTATTAAAAAATGTAGTCAAAATTGAACAATATGAGTTCTAAAGTTGAATCAAATAAGTTAACTGCCTTTGTACTTAATAAAATAAAATATGTGATTATTATAATCAAAGAAGAACATATGAGTTTTACAACTTGAATCACAAAACAGAAAGAAGAAAACTATTCGATTATGCATTAAAGTAAATCAAAGAATTTACTCACTTTTTAGAATCATTCGCACTACCAGAAGCTTAAATGAAATAAAAATGGGGTAATTTGGATGTAGGTCAAGAACTATGGTTGTCAATGTGTATTTTTATGGACGTCATTTACTAAGGTCCTTATTAAAATAGTTGGGCTTCGTAAATCAGCCTAAATTCCAAATTGCACTAATTGCGAATATTGCCAGCATTACACAAATGCGATAAATTGCGGTCAATTGCGAATTCAATCTAGAATGACCTCGCATTAGGTGTCATGATGCTAAATTCTTAATGCAATACAATGATGCGTGCAATTTGCGCAATGATGCGCATTTTAAACCAAACCGGCTATAACATCTGTTGTTATTCAATTATCCTTTTGAGTGTTGTTACTAAAAGAAAATAAATAGGAAAAAGTAACCTTTTTGACACCTTAATGAAACCTTTAATAATCATTTTTTTAATGAATAACAAATATTAGCATCACAACAATCAATAATTGTATTATGAAACCGCAAAAATCAATAATTGTATTATGATCACATAGATTTTAGGATTGTATTATACGAATGAACACGAAAAAATCATGGGAGGTAAAATAAATATTGCTTACCAATGTATAATATAGTTCAAAAGAGTTTCCATGTCTATATGTTTTAATACAATACCACACACACTTATTATAATTCATGTTCAAAAGAGATAAATTATAAGAGAAATCAGGAAATTACTAAAACAGATGTTGGTAAGCATATGTAGGTAGCTAGCGTGATCAAGGGGTCTACATTTGGGGGTGGAAGGGTCGGAAACGATCCCGGGATCAACTAGTGAGAGTCAAAAATGGTCGCCCTCCTTGGTTAACCTCAACATGGAAAACCTCATCCATGGTAACATTGTCAGTTTTTCTGTAGATGACTCAAGTTTTGTATATGTGAGCTTAAACTTGGTTTTATACTATCATTATTTTTCATCCTTCTCCTCCCCTATACAGCATATCAAGCTAAAGCTAGATTTGGACACCATATTCAATTACATTCAGTCTATTAGTCATAATATTCAAAACAAACAAACCAACACATGCCAATAATTTAGTATGGAAATATTTTCAAATACAAATAAAAGTATTTTCAGGCTCATGCGAAGAGTAGCATACTTATTTATCAGATCTGAATCCAAGTTCACAATAAACATAAGGTTGTAATTGCATCAATATGAAACGATATACTACTTACCTAAAAATTTAGAGACCGCCAAGACAACATACAGATCTTGACCATTCATTAGTTGCATCAATATGAAATGATATAGTACTTACCTAAAATTTAGCTTCATAACCCGCCCGATGGGCGGTTCGTTTCATAATATTTGCTTGAAAAATTTAACGGGCGTAAATAAATGGTGAATATTGGCAAACATATTAGACACAAAAATGGAAAAAAGGTAAAGTGTTCATAACACGCCCATCGGACTCGCTTCATAATATTATAGATAATACTAAGTGGACGAAAATAAATATTGAAAAGCGAAACATCGTAAATACAAAATGCCACGAATTAAGTTGTAGGTTTATAAAAATTAATAAGTATGTTGTATATACAAAAACAATGTTAACTATTCAAATCGATGAGACTTCTTTAAACGACATTTGTAGTTGAATTGCAATAGTTGGCTTTTTGTCTAAACATAGAACCTTCAATCCTCTCTTGCTCTTGACTCTTGACTTGACTTTTTTGTCTAAACATAGAACCTTCAATCCTCTCTTGCTCTTGACTCTTGACTTGACTTTTTTGTCTAAACATAGAACCTTATTTGTAAACGATCGGACGGTAACGATCTTAATAACAATTGTTTCTTCATAATAATACGAATGTACGTATAACCAAATTAGGGATAGCGTGAATTACATAATTGGTCCTTAAGGTTTACCGAATCTTGCATATATTGTCTCTGTGTTTTTTTTTGACGGGTCCTGTCCTCGTAGTATGCAAAAATTACGGGTCATGTGCAAGTTACTAACGACGTTTAAACGGTCATTAAAAAAGGACTAACGTGATATGTTTGCACAACGTGATGGCCTGAAATTGTATATGTGAAACCCGGTAAACCTTAGGGACCATTTACGCAATTGTGTATACTAGATGTTAGTTAACGGAAAATTATTTTTAAGGACGTGATCATGAATTGTAATGATGATTTTTATGGTGTTAGTTAACGGAATACCCTTTTGAATGAAAGTGTTCATTTGTATAAGCACCAAGAAAATGAAACTACTCATCTCAAAAAGTAATGTGCATTTAAGATACCCGACTATCTTGATTTAAAATTGCGTTTTGCGATCCGATGCGCTCAAGGTCCCAAAGGCCGATGCGTAATGCGTGATGCGAATGCGAGTGCAATTTAGACACGATGCGTTTAGTATTAAAAATTGAAAAAAATATTTATAAGTATTATATTTTTACCAAGTACCAAGTAAATGCAACAAACTTATAAATAAATCACTAACATAATCAAAAGTAGATGATGACATGATGTTAAAATATATCGAAAGTATACTTACAAGATACAAGTTATATCAGTAACAAAGAATCATAATTTACTCATAATTAAATCAATAGCAAAAGTTAGTATTAAAAAATTTAGTCAAAATTGAACAATATGAGTTCTAAAGTTGAATCAAATAAGTTAACTGCCTTTGTACTTAATAAAATAAAATATGTGATTATTATAATCAAAGAAGAACATATGAGTTTTACAACTTGAATCACACAACAGAAAGAAGAAAACTATTCGATTATGCATTAAAGTAAATCAAAGAATTTACTCACTTTTAGAATCGATCGCACTCGAGAAGCTTAAATGAAATAAAAATGGGGTAATTTGGATGTAGGTCAAGAACTATGTTGTCAATGTGTATTTTTATGGACGTCATTTACTAAGGTCCTTATTAAAATAGTTGGGCTTCGTAAATCAGCCTAAATTCCAAATTGCACTAATTGCGAATATTGCCAGCATTACTCAAATGCGATAAATTGCGGTCAATTGCGAATGCAATCTAGAATGACCTCGCATTAGGTGTCATGATTCGAAATTCTTAATGCAATACAATGATGCGTGCAATTTGCGCAATGATGCGCGCATTTTTAAACCAAACCGGCTATAACATCTGTTGTTATTCAATTATCCTTTTGAGTGTTGTTACTAAAAGAAAATAAATAGGAAAAAGTAACCTTTTGACACCTTAATGAAACCTTTAATAATCATTTTTAATGAATAACAAATGTTAGCATCACAACAATCAATAATTGTATTATGAAACCGCAAAATCAATAATTGTATTATGATCACATAGATTTTAGGATTGTATTATACACGAATGAACACGAAAAATTCATGGAGGTAAAATAAATATTGCTTACCAATGTATAATATAGTTCAAAGAGTTTCCATGTCTATATGTTTTATTACAATACCACACACACTTATTATAATTCATGTTCAAAGAGATAAATTATAAGAGAAATCATGAAATTACTAAACAGATGTTGGTAAGCATATGTAGACCTAGCTAGCGATCAAGGGGTCTACATTTGGGGGTGGAAGGGTGGAAGCGATCCGGGATCAACTAGTGAGAGTCAAAATGGTCGCCTCCTTGGTTAACCTCAACATGGAAAACCTCATCCATGGTAACATTGTCGGTTTTACGTAGATGACTCAAGTTTTGTATATGTGAGCTTAAACTTGGTTTTATACTATCATTATTTTTCATCCTTCTCCTCCCTATCTGACATATCAAGCTAAAGCTAGATTTGGACACCATATTCAATTACATTCGGTCTATTAGTCATAATATTCAAAACAAACAAACCAACACATGCCAATAATTTAGTATGGAAATATTTTCAAATACAAATAAAAGTATTTTCAAGCTCATGCAAGAGTAGCATACTTATTTATCGATCTGAATCCAAGTTCACAATAAACATAAGGTTGTAATTGCATCAATATGAAACGATATACTACTTACCTAAAATTTAGAGACGCCAAGACAACATCTGAGATCTTGACCATTCATTAGTTGCATCAATATGAAATGATATAGTACTTACCTAAGAATTTAGCTTATAACCCGCCCGATGGGCGGTTCGTTTCATAATATTTGCTTGACAAAATTTAACTGGACGTAAATAAATGGTGAATATTGGCAAACATATTAGACACAAAAAATGGAAAAAAAGGTAAAGTGTTCATAACCGCCCATCGGGCTCGCTTCATAATATTATAGATAATACTAAGTGGACGAAAATAAATATTGAAAAGCGCGAAACATCATAAATACAAAAATGCCACGAATTAAGTTGTAGGTTTATAAAAATTAATAAGTATGTTGTATATACAAAAACAATGCTAACTATTCAAATCTGACAGACTTCTTTGTAAACGACATTTGTAGTTGAATTGCAATAGTTGGCTTTTTTGTCTAAACATAGAACCTTCAATCCTCTCTTGCTCTTGACTCTTGACTTGACTTTTTTGTCTAAACATAGAACCTTATTTGTAAACGATCGGACGGTAACGATCTTAATAACAATTGTTTCTTCATAATAATACGAATGTACGTATAACCAAATTAGGGATAGCGTGAATTACATAATTGGTCCTTAAGGTTTACCGAATCTTGCATATATTGTTTTGTGTTTTTTTACGGGTCCTGTCCTCGTAGTATGCAAAAATTACGGGTCATGTGCAAGTTACTAACGACGTTTAAACGGTCATTAAAAAGGACTAACGTGATATGTTTGCACAACGTGATGGCCTGAAATTGTATATGTGAAACCCGGTAAACCTTAGGGACCATTTACGCAATTGTGTATACTAGATGTTAGTTAACGGAAAATTATTTTTAAGGACGTGATCATGAATTGTAATGATGATTTTATGGTGTTAGTTAACGGAATACCCTTTTGAACTGAGTGTTCATTTGTATAAGCACCAAGAAATGAAACTACTCTGTCTCAAAGAAGTAATGTGCATTTAAGGTACCTGACTATCTTGGTTTAAAATTGCGTTTTGCGATCCGATGCGCTCAAGGTCCCAAAGGCCGATGCGTAATGCGTGATGCGAATGCGAGCGCAATTTAGACACGATGCGTTTAGTATTAAAAAAGTGAAAATAAAAATATTTATAAGTATTATATTTTTACCAAGTACCAAGTAAATGCAACAAACTTATAAATAAATCACTAACATAATCAAAAGTAGATGATGACATGATGTTACAATATATCAAAAGTATACTTACAAGATACAAGTTATATCAGTAACAAAGAATCATAATTTACTCATAATTAAATCAATAGCAAAAGTTAGTATTAAAAAATTTAGACAAAATTGAACAATATGAGTTCTAAAGTTGAATCAAATAAGTTAACTGCCTTTGTACTTAATAAAATAAAATATGTGATTATTATAATCAAAGAAGAACATATGAGTTTTACAACTTGAATCACACAACAGAAAGAAGAAAACTATTCGATTATGCATTAAAGTAAATCAAAGAATTTACTCACTTTTTAGAATCAGTCGCACTACGAGAAGCTTAAATGAAATAAAAATGGGGTAATTTGGATGTAGGTCAAGAACTATGTTGTCAATGTGTATTTTTATGGACGTCATTTACTAAGGTCCTTATTAAAATAGTTGGGCTTCGTAAATCAGCCTAAATTCCAAATTGCACTAATTGCGAATATTGCTAGCATTACACAAATGCGATAAATTGCGGTCAATTGCGAATGCAATCTAGAATGACCTCGCATTAGGTGTCATGATGCGAAATTCTTAATGCAATACAATGATGCGTAATTTGCGCAATAATGCGCGCATTTTTAAACCAAACCGCTATAACATCCGTTGTTATTCAATTATCCTTTGAGTGTTGTTACTAAAAGAAAATAAATAGGAAAAAGTAACCTTTTGACACCTTAATGAAACCTTTAATAATCATTTTTATTGAATAACAAATATTAGCATCACAACAATCAATAATTGTATTATGAAACCTGCAAAAATCAATAATTGTATTATGATCACATAGATTTTAGGATTGTATTATACACGAATGAACACGAAAAAATCATGGGAGGTAAAATAAATATTGCTTACCAATGTATAATATAGTTCAAAAGAGTTTCCATGTCTATATATTTTAATACAATACCACACACACTTATTATAATTCATGTTCAAAAGAGATAAATTATAAGAGAAATCAGGAAATTACTAAAACAGATGTTGGTAAGCATATGTAGACTGGCTAGCAGATCAAGGGGGTCTACATTTGGGGGTGGAAGGGTCGGAAACGATCTCGGATCAACTAGTGAGAGTCAAAATGGTCGCCTCCTTGGTTAACCTCAACATGGAAAACCTCATCCATGGTAACATTGTCGCTTTTTCGTAGATGACTCAAGTTTTGTATATGTGAGCTTAAACTTGGTTTTATACTATCATTATTTTTCATCCTTCTCTCCCTATACAAAGATATCAAGCTAAAGCTAGATTTGGACACCATATTCAATTACATTCACCTATTAGTCATAATATTCAAAACAAACAAACCAACACATGCCAATAATTTAGTATGGAAATATTTTCAAATACAAATAAAAGTATTTTCGGCTCATGCGAAGAGTAGCATACTTATTTATCGATCCGAATCCAAGTTCACAATAAACATAAGGTTGTAATTGCATCAATATGAAACGATATACTACTTACCTAAAAATTTAGAGACTACCAGTACAACATACAGATTTTGACCATTCATTAGTTGCATCAATATGAAATGATATAGTACTTACCTAAGAATTTAGCTTCATAACCCGCCCGATGGGCGGGTTCGTTTCATAATATTTGCTTGACAAAATTTAACTGGACGTAAATAAATGGTGAATATTGGCAAACATATTAGACACAAAAAATGGAAAAAAAGGTAAAGTGTTCATAACCCGCCCATCGGGCTCGCTTCATAATATTATATATAATACTATGTGGACGAAAATAAATATTGAAAAGCGAAACATCATAAATACAAAATGCCACGAAATAAGTTGTAGGTTTATAAAATTAATAAGTATGTTGTATATACAAAAACAATGCTAACTATTCAAATCGATGAGACTTTGTAAACGACATTTGTAGTTGAATTGCAATAGTTGGCTTTTTTGTCTAAACATAGAACCTTCAATCCTCTCTTGCTCTTGACTCTTGACTTGACAACATATAGCTGTCCGTGTAAGAAAATAGGCTTTGGTAAAACAAACCAACTTGTGACTCATTTGGGATGTGTAACTTGTGTGTATCTTAGACGGGTCAAATAGAAGACTTGGCTAAACTCATTAACGAACATATCAAATGGCTCAGGATTCACTGGATTCACCGAAGGTGTATTTATAATAGCTTACTGGAACCTGAGTATTAGAACCTGAAATGGATGAATTGCAATTTGATATAGCATTAACAGTTTTAGAATAATAGCTTATTGGAAATTACATTCTCTCTTATTTATTATATATTCTAAATGCTCTGTCTCATTCTTCAACTTTTGCAATTTCACAAGCTTTTGGTTGTAACATGAACTATATTGATTGAGGAAAACTAAACGTATTGTTAATACAAATAAGCCGTAAAAACGTTTATTTATATTTTACGATCTTCTAATGTTTTGTCAATAACAAACGTAAAATCATTTTAACAAAACAAATAAAATATGTAAATGGTTTGAGCCAATAGTTTACTAACACACTTACTTTTTCATATAAAACACTAAACAAGCAATAGTGTTTTCATGTTATAGTAATGCATATGTATAACAACTAGTGCTTACATAATGGGTATATATATATATATATATATATATATATATATATATATATATATATATATATATATATATATATAGTAAAATACGATTGGAAAGTAAGAAGACATCCAGTTATCAAGTTGATGATACCGCCTGCACGACTGCTAAGAAGAAATACGGTACTTTTTTATTTTATTTTATTATAAACATTAGAATTTAACAAATTGGGGTATTTATTTTTTGGCAATTAACTTTTGAGAATTTCCTAAACATATATTGACATGTTTTCAGGTGGTAGATCTAATATGTTTAGTATGAGGGTTCATCACAACGGTTTCTTTAAATACTGGCCTAATAGAATATACGTTGGAGGTATGAAAAATTTAGTTGATTTGGTTGATGTTGATAGTGTGTCAGTTGAAGAGTTGGATGTTCTTATGTATGAATTGGGTTATGAGCTTGGTTCAAAAAATTACTATTACTTTGTTAAGCCTGGTAGTAATTTAGATGATTGTTTGTATAGCTTAAGTGAGAGTGCAAATTTATAAATTTTGAAAGATCTTGTTGATGACCATAAGATGATAGAAGTTTATGTTGAAAATGGTAAGACAACATTGGATGTTGATGAAATGTCACCAAAGTCAATTAGGACAGTTATTGCTGATGTGGATGCAAAAAAAAAAAGGCAGCTCTTGCTATTGTTCCATATTGCTCAAACAAATTGTTCTTAGAAAACATTGTTAATAAATATGTGGTAGAGGATTTATGTCATGTTACACATCAACCTTTGGAAGTCAACACTTTGGTACAATCTAGTTAGATGCCGTAAATGTAACCCTTGTTTTCATCTCAGAGGTCTCACAAATCAAGATGTTGTAGGTGATGTCAACCAAAGATATCGATAAACATGTTGAGCATATCCAAATAGATAATCAAGAGGTATGTCAAATGATCAAGAGTTAGGTCATCAAGAGGAAGAAATATGTAATCGTTGAGCATATCCAAAAGGTATATCCGCATGTATGTGAAATTGATGAAGCTTTAATTGATGACAATGGAGTGAAACAAATAGTTATGTGAGTGATGATGATGATATTGAGAAAATCGAGATGGAAACACAGTTGTTGATGAGGAAAATACTTTTGAGGAGCCCGATGTTGATGTTAATCGGTTCAAAGTGAGTCGAGACTACAGAGTTACCATATATAGGTAGCTCCACCGGATACCGATGATTTTTTAAGAAAAGTGAGTTGGATCCGTTAGATGATAATGAGTTTGCAAGTGGTTCCGAGAATGAGGATGAGTATGTTATTAGGAAGAAAAAATGAGGGCATACAAGAAACAAAAGTTAAGTGAGGCAAGACAAGTAGAGGACTAAGTATACTTTTTCTTTGGTCAAACTTTGTAATCGCAAAAGAAGTGAAAGATAAGATCAACCCGCTTTCAATAAAGACTAGGAGGAAATTGCAACTCATTAAGAATGAAAAGCAGAGAATTAGGGTTAGGTGTTTTGGAAAAATACCATTTGTGCTAAGTGAAGGTGTTAATGGAACATTCAAAGAGGAAAACTGGTCCGATAACTAGAGGCCTTGGAAGGGATGTATATTTGCGATCACTCAAGGAGCAAGCAAAAGATTGCCCAAGGTTGTTGTATGTAGCCAAAAATACAGCTAAAGATTTATGGAGTGTTCGAACTTTCAAGGATGAACACAAATGTTTGCAATAAAGAGATATTAAAGCTTGTGACTACAAGTTTCTTTCAAAGCAAATAGTTGACCAAGTTCAAGTTAATCCAGATATTCCAACCAGGGCTGTTCAAAATCAGCTCACTAAACATTTTGAAGTTCCAGTGTCTATGCAAAAGGCATTAAGGGCAAAAAACAAGGCAGAAAATGAGATTAGGTAGGCCACGAAAGAAAAGAACTAGGGCTTTTACTGAAAATGATAATAGTGACAAAACTAGTAACTTGTCACAGTCTCGTAAGAGTGTGGTTTGTGGTATATGTGGCAATGATGGACACAACAAGAAAACATGTCTTGGTCAAGGAACGTGAATAGAAGTCAAGGCAAGACACAACAGCCTCAAAAAGGTTCATCCCACCAAAAGTTACAACAAAGAAGAAGGCAAAGGTTACATGTCACAACTTTGAAGGAAATGAAAACCTCGATGTCAAACCGATGCTCAATCTCAAGGTGATTTTCAACCAAGTGTGGTCCACTAATCTGGAAGTCAAGTTAATGTCGCTCGGTGGGTCTCCAAAACAATTTTGGACTAAGACCAAGATTATAGCAAAGAAAGTCATCTTCACCACAAAAATATGTTGGTTAAGCATATGAAATCCAATGTTTTCCATCGAATATGTATTCCCCTAAACATTACTTGCTGTCTTTAAACAATGTCTATTTCTGAACTTTGTAGACTACAAACTTTTATGCATTGGGAAATATATCCATTTGCATTATGTATGAAATCATGTCATGTTAGTCTATGAGTAAAATTGTGTTTTAATTGTATTGATTTGCCACTTTACCCATTTCTACATATTGTTACAAGTTCATACGCATATTAACTGTTGAGTTTTACAAAGTCAATTACTGTTCACCCATCTTTGAAACTTCATACATCTTTGATACTTGGAACTGTTTTTCTTGGATCTGTGTTTTGAGTTGGATACTATTATTCTATTATCACAAACAGAAATGAAGAATCATAAATGGATGAACAACACCATATCAAGTTTATGTTGATACTAAAAAGTGGTGTCTGTTCATCCATCTCTGATCATTCATCCATCTTTGATAGTTGTATATGTGTTATGAGTTTGATCATTTTACTAGTATTTGTGTGGCAACTGAGGTGGATATATGAATTTTTGGGGCAAGGACATATTAGTAAAGGCAGCACAGCATAAGGACCAAAGCATAAAAGAAATATAATATTACCACTGTACAAGGACCAAACATTATCAACGAAGAGACTATTTTCAGTCAACCTACACTAAAACTTCTTAAAAACAACTTAGACATTGCAGACCATCTACCACCGATACAAAACACAAAAACCAATAACTTTCTAAACCCTATAGAAAAAACCATAGAAAAACCAAGAAGATGACTATCCAAGACAAAACACAAAAGTTCCTCAGATGACAAACTTTCTCCTTCTCAAGAAGGAGATCAGCCAAGGATACTTGGTGAGCAGCCTCTAGCTCGTTTGCCTGTCACCCACGTTGACAGCCTCCATAGTCTCAGGAATGAGGGCGGCTTGGCATTCTTGTAACATCGCCTCATTCTTGTAGATGTTTCTCTGCAAGTAGATAATCACATCCCTTGCTCTCCTTTGCACGAGTGGATAGTACCACCCATTGAATGTACTGATGCACGGTAATATTAAATAATTTTATGACTGTGTTTTAATATTTATAATGTCTCGTTATACCTATGGTCACCCTAATGCACTAACGGGCAAAGTGTACCCGGTCGTGTGTAGTGTAGTATTTGGTAAAACCGAGGTCGTCCCAAGAGCTATGTGTGTTGGATTAATACTAAGTCTAGGTGTCACAAATTTTAATATGATTTAATTAATTAACTAATAAAGCAAATAAAGGCAAAGGTTGTGATCAATAAAGGAGAGTGGTGCTAACCTAGTAATTCATCCTAGCTAGTAATGTCTACGTCTAATTACTTCCAATTACTTCAGGTGGGGTCAAAGTCGAGAGGACAACATTTGGTCAATTCGCCCTAACCTATCAGCAAAGATGCCACCACTAGAGAAGTCAGGTGTCCCTCATAAGTCCCGCTTGTTCCCGGTCCCTGCCGAGTCATTAAGTACCGCTACATGCTAGACTTATAATAGTGAGTGCCCGGGTTAGCAACTTAAACACTCACCCCTAATTCTTAAGTTCATCCAAACGGTAGGTGATCGTTGGTCAAATCGCACAAGTAGAAAGGGTCGTCGTTGGTCATATCTTACCCTTCCCGCCCCGCCTACTCACTTAGGGTCATTGGTCATATCTCCTAAGCAACTAGCCTCTACCGCCATTCAAAACTACCAAACAAGGGTAGCTACCAATAAACTATGCATGCATACACTTAGAAATAATTATACGGAAGTAATATAAACGCAAACAAAACAATTAGGAATCATAACTAGGCCAACACCAAGAGGTGCTTAGCTCATATTAACCATACAAATCAATTCAATAATTAATGTTACGAAATACATGAATCGAAAGTAAAGAAAAGATAAAATGCTAATGCTTATCGTAGGGAGTGATTTCTCCTGGAGATAGCTCCGTATGCTCCTCTAGACCGCCTTTGGCTTCTTCCCACGCTCTTTGGTTGTGGTGTGTGAAATGGGATGCTTTGAAATGCCGGAAATCGTGGGGTATTTATAGGCAGATATGGTTACTGCGAACTAATAAAATAGTTACGCCGTAATCCTCTATTTCTTCGTAAATTGCACTAGATCTCGTTGGTTACGGCGTAACCTTAGAAGTAGTTACGCCGATCTTCAATAATTCTTGGTTACGCCGTAGTTTATGCAAGAGTTACGGCGTAGTTATCGCGCGGATCCTCATTTGACCTAATATAGTTACGTCGTAATCTTTTGGGAGAGTTACGCCGTAATCTTCGATAAGTTGGCTTTTCGAGTCACGCTTTAGTTACGGCGTAATGTGAGAGATGAGTTACGCCGTAACTTCTTCAAAGTGAGCATACTATGATAAATCTTTAATAATTCTCCAATTCCGCCTCTTTAGCTCCAATGCTCGTAATTTACCCGAAAGTGGAATATAATGGAAAACAAGCATAAATCCATATAAATGATATAAATTACAAGCATTATCTGGGAAATTGACACTTAATATTCGTGATAATTTGATGTTATCAAATATCCCCCACTTGAACTCTACTTGCCCTCAAGTAGACCTTATTAGATAGATTCCTAAAAGATATCTCCCATAACCGGAAAATATAAGTTTACAAATCCCTTATGCTAGAATAAAACAAAGCCGAACACCTCACTAAATGGGAACGAAACACTCAAATCTCTCAACTATTCTAAGTGTCAATTTCGGGTGATCACTCAATCGCACAATCATAGCATGTATTCTATCATAAGCTTGGCGGTTACACAAATCTCCACCACTAGAGTTAAGGGCTAAACAATTTTCAAGGCAATATGGGTAGACACGACAAAGGTTAAGGGTGACTCGTCATTACTAACATGTCATGGCGAAGTGGACAAAATCAATGATACATGACCAAATCCATGGCCAAGACACCAAAGATTGCTCACGCATCACCTAGACACGCTTCATGACTAAAGGGTAGGATAAGACATGGGATATATAAATGGTGTAAAATAAAATCAAGCAGATAGTCTAAATCTATAACCAAGTCATCACCACTTCACCGTCCGCCCAAAGTTCAAGCTTTGAAGTTAAGAAACCGGATCATGAAATACTAGGTAGATGTGTCATTAGAGGACGCCATGATGGGCACACTACCTTTTCTTCAACTGTTGGCTAATTACCAACTCCAATCTTCAAATGTGACCGAGGTGGCCTCCTCGATACTAAATCTATATAAAGCTCATAACATAGTGCTTATAACATCGCACTTTACAATAAACTAAATAACATAATTTATTTATTTATTTATTTATTTTCGAATCATTAATTTTAACATAAATATAACAATGAAACATAATATCCCCCCACTTGAGATGAACAATGGGAATTCGGGGGGTCTTGAATGATCTTTAAGAATATGTCGTCGATGAAAGCGTGATTCCCGAACCTTTCCACTTGAACCTTGAACTTAGGCAAATGATGACTTCCCAATCACAAATAAAGACTACGGTGGTAGGCTAAGGTGTATAGGTGTATCGAAACAATATATTGGGTTAACAAAATGAAAGGAATGGCTCGATGGGTGTATCTAGGGTATCTTGCACTAAAGGTGAGTGCAACAAAAGGGTTTCACATGGGGTCGAGAAGTCGAGGTGACTAATCGATAGACACACAATGGTAGGCTATTTGGGTGATAATCCTATAATAACGCCTTCTTAAACCGAAAAGTCCAAATACATCGAGCTAACTCAACATACCTCGCCTATGGTCTCGAAATGATGCAAAGGCCAAGTTCTAAAGTTTACAAGCTACCCAAGACACTCATAATTTGGTGGATTTGGGGTAAAATATTGAAACGGATAAGGCTAATCTCACCATATAATATCAAGGGTTGTATGTGCTCGGCTAAGGTCTAATCTAGTTAGGTTAAGAAAAACATGTCAAAATTTTAAAATGGCATAATTTTTCAAAATAAACTAGAAAACGAGGGCAAAATAAAGTTCAAGAGATAATTCTACTCCCGTCCCCCACTTGAATTGTACAAAGTCCCTTTGTACTAAGCGTTAAATAAAGGTGAAGAGAAAAGTAGAATTAGAGCGAGAACTTCCCCGAAATTTGCTCCAAAAGAAAGAAGGCCCACGAAAAGAGTCGTGCCTTCAGATAAGCATCCATGAGCAAACTTCAATCCTCGAAATCACACTACCGACAAGCATAATTCTAAAAAAAAAAAATGAAAATGAAAACAAACCTAACTCACTTTCAGAGGAATCACGGTTGCATTTAGCATATGCAACAAGTTTTTAAACCACTTGGTGTCCCAAGTGGACGAGTGAAGTCTCGTGAGGGTTTACAGGAACACACCCACAAAGTTCATTTAAAATACTAATACAAGGTTATTGTGTTTAAAATGAAAGAAGTAAAGCAGAGGATAGTTACGTCATAACTCTTAGAAGGAGTTACGCCGTAACTAGGCAAAACCCGCATACGCCGCAAGAGTGTAGCTACGGCGTAACCATCGAGATGGAATTACGCCAGAATTGGTAATGCATCCGAAATTTACTGCAAGGGTTTGGTTACGACAGTAACCATCGAGATGAGTTACGCCGTAACTATAGTCGATCAAGATGTCGCAAAGCAATCACTCTTCGTTTCTCGCAAAATGGTTAAAACACAAAACCCAATGTAAATGGAAACAAAACAAAAGAAAGGGATAATTCGGGTTGTCTCATTGAAAGAGCAATTTTTTTTATTTATGAGTCTTTGAGTTAGACTTAGAGTCTTGGGGCTTTATGATGGCCTTTGAACTTGGCCAACCTCATCCATGTCCTTCATCAAGTTATGCCTAACCCAAGCGACATTTGTGGTAGTGCGAAGGTATTCTTTAGTCTCGATCTTCCGAATTTTGCAAAAATTTTCCTCCGGCCCCAAGTGGTATTGAGTGAACTCATACTTTTCGATGATAATCGGTGGTGGCCTCTTATATGGAATTCAAAGGAGTTTGCACCTCCTTTGCTCATATGCTTCATCATCGGGGTCAGTAAATTCCTCATTTCCTTGCAACTCAAGGTAATCTAAAATCCCTCAATGTCATCGCCGCCGACTCTGTACCTTTAAACCATTCCTCATCGAGCAAATTCTCCACCAAGACACGCTTGCATTCTTCCTTCTCATTTCTTATCAACTCTTTGTCATCCTCAATTGTTATTTCACTCGAGTTGTTAGGACTCTCGTCGCTTGAATTTTCTTTACTCATGTATTCTTTCCAAATCTTTTCCTTTGTTAACGATCTACTTGTCCATACTTGATCTTTACCCAACTGTCAAATCCCAAGTTGTCTAACCAAGGCAAACTTGTCCTTTCCTTATCGTTGGTTGAGGTCCAAAAGAATTCATCCTCTCCCATTCTCATTAAGTCGCTTCCCCATTACATTTATCGTCATAAGGGTTGCATGATGCCCGTAAGACTTCCCCAGAGATTTTATCTTTTCACACCAATGACTTCGGTTTCATTGTTATCGCCCGCTTAAAGGATCTTCCATGCAAGAGATGTCATCATTAACCAATTCCTTTTTCTCGATTATGATCCTCGTAGTCAATCTTGAGCTTTTAAGAAGATTCGGGTTAATTTTAGCATTCCCGAATTGTATCGCTGCACCAATCATCAAATGTCAAATCTCGAACTTGATATTATGTCTTTCAAGCTCGTGAGGGCACGTCCATTCTTCTTCTTTAAACTATCACCACCGCTGCAATACTCATGAAAGGGTCGCACGAGGCCATGCTCGTGTGGATTCATCGCCGCTATGATTATTGGAGTACACCAAATGAGTGATAGGCGGTTCCTCTTCTTCCTCGAAGGAGAGTTTTTCCAATCTTTCTTCATCAGTATATGCAGCCCACATGAATTTGTTATTTTTGACCCTATCCTTATCGCTTCATCCATCGCAAATCTCATTTCTCGGGTCACACGAGGCCCATAGATCATACCAATCCCCTTAGCTACGGGTATCTTTTTGCACCAGTGATATTTCTTTTTAGATGGGGACAGAGGGCATAAATTAATGTCGTGGGACCATCCGTTAATTACCTGTGTTCCTGATTCGTCCACTTCGAGAATTTGTCGCCCATGTATCCCGCTTACGCCAGAATCATGATGTTTGGTTACGCGCGAACTCGCTTGAATCATCCTTATCAATATCTTTCATAACCCCACGATCATTGTCAAAACATAGTTACGCCAGAACTCCTTAGACAAAGTTACGGCGTAACTCCGATCTCGTCGACGGAATTTTCACCGTAATCCGTATCTTTCAGTGTGAGAATTAGCCTCGTATCTTCGAGTCATTATCAAGAAAATCACTTTACATTCCATTGTGGGTTTTGATCCTTCCGTTTAGTGTTATTCATCCTTACTTTCTCACTAAGCTTTTCCACCATGGATTCAAGGTTTTTAGGGTTGTGTCGTGATTGGAAAGACTTTGTCGTTGTTTTCCTGGAATTCTTTTAGCCACTCATCTTGTTCCTTTTGTCTTTGGCTGAATTTTCCAGGAATTTGTTTATTGTCTCTTCAAGGTTGGGCTTTCTTTCTCCATAAGGCCCACGGTTGTAATTTCCACGATACCCGTTACTATTTCGATTATCTCCGTAAAATGGTCGATTTTCTCCATATTTGGCTTCTTCAATTATATTTTCTTCGTTAACGTGAGGACAATTCTTGGTGAGATGTCCTCCCCCACAACTTTCACAACCCACTTGGATGGCATGAACGGTTTCTCTGACTTTTAGCATATCTCGACTTAGATTTTCAATTTTGCTAGCGATGGCTGCAATTCCGTCAAAACTTCCGCCTTGGTTTCTTTTGCTTCCTCCATCGTGCCATTTTTGAGAATGATCACCATTTTTGAATGGCTTCAATTGCTAGAGTAGGAGTCATGTTCGGATTGGTCCTTGATAGTCCAAAGATCCGTCTTGTAGTCACGTTGATTCCTTTGTAGAAGATGTTGACCTTTGTCGGTTGTTCGATCATGTGTAGGACATTTGTAAAGGAGATCGTTGTATCTATCCTGTGCTTGATACAACGCTTCATCGCCTTCTTGCTTGAAATTATGGATCTCAAGAGTCGGTTAGAAATCTTCGACGGAGGACAATACCTCCAATGAAGTGCTTTTTAGTAGAGCCCAAGTATTAATCGCCTACGGCAATCTTTCAATCCATCTTCCGCGCCCCAAGAAGAGTCATGGGAATACCCTTAGCATAACAAATCATGAGACACACCCGAATGTTGAAAAGGCTTGCATGTATAAGACATTTTCAACGTGCTCATACGCATCTTCGTCCCTGCTTCCGAAAAAGGGTTAGCACGAAGCTCCCTCATAAATTGGTCTTTAATTTGAAACGGACATCACCCAATTGCCGGTCTTACGAGACCGGCCCTTGTTCTCGCTCTCTGTCAACGCCAAATATTCCTCAAGAGTGAGGTCATCAATGTTAACAACTTCCATGGTACGAAAACTTGAATAGTGATCGTGAGAATTTGAGAAATTTTAAAACAAAACAAAATGAAAGACTTAATAGCAATCCTAATATAACTCCCAAAGAACAAGCGCCAAAAACTTGATGCGTGTTTTACCGACTGTGTTTTAATATTTATAATGTCTCGTTATACCTATGGTCTACCCTAATGCACTAACGGGCAAAGGTACCGGTCGTGTGTAGTGTAGTATTTGGTAAAACCGAGGTCGTCCCAAGAGCTATGTGTGTTGGATTAATACTAAGTCTAGGTGTCATGATTTTAATATGATTTAATTAATTAACTAATAAAGCAAATAAAGGCAAAGGTTGGGATCAATAGAGGAGAGTGGTGCTAACCTAGTTATTCATCCTAGCTAGTAATGTCTACGCCTAATTACTTCCAATTACTTGTGTGGGGTCAAAGTCGAGAGGACAACATTTGGTCAATTCGCCTAACCTATCAAAGAAAGATGCCACCACCGGAGAAGTCGTGTCCCTCATAAGTCCAGCTTGTTCCCGGTCCCTAAGCCGAGTCATTAACACCGCTACATGCTAGACTTATAATAGTGAGTGCCCGGCGTTAGCAACTTAAACACTCACCCCTAATTCTTAAGTTCATCCAAACGGTAGGTGATCATTGGTCAAATCGCACAAGTAGAAAGGGTCGTCATTGGTCATATCTTACCCTTCCCATCTCGCCTACTCACTTAGGGTCACTGGTCATATCTCCTAAGCAACTAGCCTCTACCGCCATTCAAAACTACCAAACAAGGGTAGCTACCAATAAACTATGCATGCATACACTTAGAAATAATTATACGGAAGTAATATAAACGCAAACAAAACAATTAAGGAATCATAACTAGGCCAAGACCAAGAGGTGCTTAGCTCATATTAACCATACAAATCAATTCAATATTTAATGTTACGAAATACATGAATCGAAAGTAAAGAAAAGATAAAATGCTAATGCTTATCGTAGGGAGTGATTTCTCCTGGAGATAGCTCCGTATGCTCCTCTAGACCGCTTTGGCTTCTTCCCACGCTCTTTGGTTGTGGTGTGTGAAATGGGATGCTTTGAAATGCCGGAAATCGGGTATTTATAGGCAGATCCGGGTTTACAGAACTAATAAAATAGTTACGCCGTAATCCTCTATTTCTTCGTAAATTGCACTAGATCTCGCCGGTTACGGCGAACCTTAGAAGTAGTTATGCCGTATCTTCAATAATTCTTGGTTACGCCGTAGTTTATGCACGAGTTACGGCGTAGTTATCGGGCGCGGAACCTCATTTGACCTAATATAGTTACGTCGTAATCTTTTGGGAGAGTTACCGTAATCTTTCGATAAGTTGGCTTTCTCGAGTCACGCTTTAGTTACGGCGTAATGTGAGAGATGAGTTACGCCGTAACTTCTTCAAAGTGAGCATACTATGATAAATCTTTAATAATTCTCCAATTCCGTTATCTGGCCTCTTTAGCTCCAATGCTCGTAATTTACCGAAAGTGGAATATAATGGAAAACAAGCGTAAATCCATATAAATGATATAAATTACAAGCATTATCGGGGAAATTGACACTTAATATTCGTGATAATTTGATGTTATCTTTAAGGCCCAACATAACAAACCTTGTGTTTTATGGCACAAACACATAAACCATCTAATCTAGTTTGGTGAAAGTGTTGTGATGACGCAATAATGTTTAAAATAATGGATCCGTGACACAAATGTCTAAAAGGTATGAATGACTACTTCTAAATGAATTGCCATTGATAGGAAGCCTTCAAATGATGAAGATCACAACTTCCCCAAGCTTGATGTGATAGATCTTCATGTGTATATGCTTGTGGTGAACAAGGATGGCTTAGATCTCCAAGCTTTCCTTGGTTGATCAAAATCCAAAGTATGCTTACAACAAAGATGAATGTCAGAAGTATTATGATCATGGGATGATGAGGGTGATTAATGTATGTTACTACATGGTTATCTATAGATCTAAATGATGGAAGAATGATAGAGAGAATGTATGTTGGAAAGGATGAGAAAATTGACGGACAATGGATTGGTATTTATAGCCAAAGCGGTAATCTAAAAAATCTTTATCAAATCTTACCAAAATCTTTTATTAGATTTTATATCTTAGAGTATCTTCCAAAATCTTGCAAATCTAGTTCATATATTTCCAAAATATTTTCTATAATTCTATTAGATTTGATATCTTTAGATTTGGTAAATGCAATTTCATTTTGATTAAAATGTTTATCAAAGTAAACTTATAAAAGTAAACTCACCTCATGTTTTCTGTGCTCACCATCAAATGATAAAAGTGAGTGCAACATTATACCTATGTAAAGTTTATGTAGATCTCATGTTTTTCATGACAAAGAAGATGATAAAGATTATTTAGATTACCTCTTTGGCTATAAATACCAATCCATTGTCCGTCAATTTTCTCATCCCTTCCAACACACATTCTCTCTATCATTCTTCCATCATTTAGATCTATAGATAACCATGTAGTAACATACATTAATCACCCTCATCATCCCATGATCATAATACTTCTAACATTCATCTTTGTTGTAAGCATACTTTAGATTTTGATCAACCAAGGAAAGCTTGGAGATCTAAGCCATCCTCGTTCACCACAAGCATACACACATGATGATCTATCACATCAAGCTTGGGGAAGTTGTGATCTTCATCATTTGAAGGCTTCCTATCAATGGCAGTTCATTTAGAAGTAGTCATTCATACCCTTTAGACATTTGTGTCATGGATCGATTATTTTAAACCTTATTGCATCATCACAACACTTTCACCAAACTAGATTAGATGGTTTATGTGTTTGTGCCATAAAACACAAGGTTTGTTATGTTGGGCCTTAAAACATAACGGGAGTGGTTATACCTGGAAAGAACTCGACATCTAGCTTAGTGTCAAAAATATTGTATAGGCGACGTTAGTTTGGTTCTACCTCGAACTAGAACCCAGATTTAGCTTTGTACAGAAAAGTGTGTTTAAGATTGTATGATTTTCTCACGAGAAGGGAGCTTGTTGATTTAGTGAAGTAACTCTCGAGTTGGGTACTCGGGGAGTGGAGTAGGGCGGAGAGGAGCTCCGTGACTGAACCATTATAAATCCTCGTGTTCGGTTTGCACTTTCCTTTCTTTTTACTTTTATAAATGCACTATACTATTGCTTGTGATGTGGTTTGATGTTCATGCTTATGTGACAACTTGGTTTACTATGCTTTATATTAGTCACAAATGATAATTGATACTTTTATATTATAACAAACTTCATAAGCGATTTGATACTAAAGATTCAAAGTTTTTAAACGGTAACGTATTCACCCCTCCTCTACGTTTTAACAATTGGTATCAGAGCCTCGTGGCTCTTATTTTTAAAACAAATGGTTTTTAGAATGGAGTACGATCCATGTATCAAATTACCATTGAAGCGAACTATAATATGAAAAATGTTTTGATAATTATACTTAGAAATTTTTGTTGTTAAATTTAACTTTGTATACAAGCTTGAAGTTTTTCTTGAAAAATAAAATAAAAGTTTCATGAAAGAACTTGTAAGTGTTGTATTGTGTGCTTATAGAAAATTTACGAAGAAATATGACTTTAATAGGAGTGTTTGGGATAACTATAAATTTATTTGAAAAATCACCTCCGTAAATGTTTAGATAAGTCACATAAGTAGAAATGTTGTTAAATATGTGTATTATATGTTCACTATTAAATCTAGTAAGTCCTACAAATTCTCGATATGCGAAAGTACATTCTTGTTACATTCTGTGACATTTTTCACAGTGAACCACGGATTGGGCGGAACCAAAAAAAGGGGTCCGCCCTTGTAAAATTTTAGTTCCTTGGACTGCACAGTATACATGTCTTGCCCAAATTCAAAAAATCATAACTAATTAACCGTAAGTTCGTACGAGTCGCGCCACCGATCATTTTAAAGGGAATTGATTCTACTTTCATTTAAAAATACTCTCATGGCCCGAGTCTAAATTTAAATAAGTAAATAGACCAAATACTACAGTATGTCCAATATATTAAGTTTCGCTTTAACATAAAAACTCAAATTTTTGAGTCAAGCAATTTAAGTTGGTATTATTAGAACATTGATATAATTTCTTTTGAAACTAAATAATTTGGTAATATGTTTAAAGGAAACTAATCAAGCTTGATAACATCGTCATATTTAAACGCAAAATGGCGAAAAGTGTTTTTCTTTTTATGCTATGCTAAATGACTACTTGTTTATGTTGTTTGCATATATGTTGCTTACTTATTTTCAAATTGTTGTTTACACTTGTTTGTTTGTATAACATGAGTGTCAATCTTGACATGTCATTTATTCGCTTGTTTGTCGATTTCTTGTTTATGCACAATAGGATATTTCCTAGATTTTGTGCACTAAGTTGGAAAATTGTTTTACCATCGCTTATAGACTTAGATCACTTTCTTTGCATAGGTTATAATAACATCTCGCATAACTTATTAAATGTCATAACTTACCTAGGAATGAGTACTAAGTAAATTAGTAAGTAATTTGAAAAATGTTGTTTTGCATAATCTCCCGCGTATAAGTTCAAGTGTGTCGCTACTTTCAATAAAAGTCTAAGACATTTAGCATCTTTGAAAAAAAGGGTGTTTGGTACAAGGCGTTAAAACAATGATGTTTAATGTATTTTTCGTTTCTAGGATGATAACTTGACTTTGGATGATTATGTGAACTAGCCATTTCTTGCAGGGAGATAACATCTTGATGTTATCAATTTTCACCATTTTCACTATTAAGTGAAATCACTAGTCCCTACTTGAAATACATGCTCCCATGTGTTTATATATGTGTTATTTCTTTTTCCTAACCACAAATGATGTTTTACATATGTTTTAGGAAAACTTGCGGTATTCGAAAATTTTTAAGTGGGTTAAAAAGCCTCTATAAACAAAACAGTACCCACGGAACCCATGCATCCAAAATTATGGTTTCGTCCATTATAAGTTTCGGTGCCGCCAAAATATCATCCCCGGACTCGCCGGACCCAAAAACGGGTTTCGCCCGTGTAATTTTTTGGTTCCGTGGTTACTTGCAGGTTAGTTTTTTAATTTCGTTTAATCCCGCACTCTAGTTCCTTATATTTTGTTACTAGAATACTTTTTACTGTTATTTACTCACATTAGGATAACTTTTTCTCTCTTAGACCATTAGGATATGCATTTCCCACCAAAATTTGAAAAATCTCAAAATCCACCCAAGGAACCTTTTCATATAAAGGAAGGAACCCTAAATTTGGTTCCTGTAATCCGGTGTCTCGATTTCACGATTTTGCATTGATTGAAGTTCATTTATCAGATATCTTTCATATCTCACTCAACACATCCTCAATGGATTGACTTTGGATGTTTGACATGCTCTTAAACACTTCCATCTCATTAGAAACCACCATCTTTGTATGGATTAACATCAAATCAAACACATTTCTCCATGAACTTAGTTCCATAAATTGACACATTCAGATGGTCATTTTCACACCTTCAATATTACTTCTCCTTGCTTAGCATTTCTAAAGCAAAGTCAAATGACTAAATCCTCAACCTCATCACCTTCAAACAAGCCACTTAAAAATCCGCTAGGATTAGCTGCTCGATCTTGTTGCTTCGTCAACTTGAACTCTTCATCCTCAGACTCGTCACCTCTCAAATTTTCATCACCCATTCGAGATGAGAACTTTCTAAACTTAGGTACTCCAACTCCACCACCAAAATCACCCATAATTATGACTACTTCACAACCATCCAAAACACATTCACTACCAAAGTCTCCAAAACTTGTACCTATCGAACCTTGTGCAACACCACCAACATCTCCTCATCTATTTGAAGATGACTTAGATGACTTGCCACCTAGACTAACAAATCCAAACTCATTATTTGAAAAGATATCATACACAAGTCTAACATATGACTACAGATATTTTTTTGTATCTACATGTTTTGCCTCACTTTGTTAACATGAAAATAATGTGTCATCCTCCAAGACGATAACGATTTACATCGATTCATAACTCACACATATGTTAAAGATGTATCATCAAGTCTTGCTATCCTTGAGTGCAATCTAAGCTCTATAATCTCAACAAGGTAGGATTGACAACTTAAGTATTTCATCCAAAATATTCAAGTATATGTGACTAACGATTGTAGTCATTAAAAGTCATATCCAAAAAATCAACACCCAAGTATTTTAACAACACATGTTAAAACACTAATCCTAAAATGACTCAAACTAGAACACTTATCCAAAACAAACAACCCATTGTGGCACTTATCCCTCTTTGACACCTACTATCCCACTTTGACACCTACTATGGCACTTATCCCACTTTGACACCTACTATGGCACTTATCCCACTTGGACACCTTCGGTGGCACTTGTCCTAACACTCTCCCAATCAATAGGAATAAAGCAAATGTTAATAGGTCTTCATCCTTGAACATTTACCACTTCATTTCACTTGTTCTTTCACCATCATCCCATCACATTCACCTCTGTGATATACCTCAGCCCCTAAGCTTCACAAACATGACCAAAACTTCAAGCACTTCACCCACTAGTTGTACCAACCAATGAACCATAAGAATTAGTATCCGTACTTGTTGTGTTCAACATCTATGGACAAATAATCAACCTAAGTAATCCCATAGAACAACAAACCTCTACATCACCACATCCTTATTTAGACACACTAGAAGACCTACCACCTAGATCAACCAATCCACCATCCTTACCATCATTTGAATTCGTTGAGTGTATTGCTCAAAAAGACCTTGTGTCCAACACTCGTACTAAGTCAAATGCACGTTGAACAAAATCAACCATTCTTTCCCACCTATGAGGACTTAGAAGATTCATTGTGAGTAGAAGCTCAACTATCAAATGAGCATGATGCTCCTGGTAGTTTTTGTCAATTTCCACTAGGTATAAATAGTACTACCTTCACAAGTTATCAAAGTATTAGTAATACTTTGTCGTTAAAACTTCTGCATAAGTTTCGGTAAACCTTAAATCAACATATTAACAACATATGTTAAAAACCAATCTCAAAGCCAACCTCATGCACCCCGAGTGACAATTACTCTTGAGAAGTATACATAAGAAACTCGAGTGAAACCCTCTTGTCATCATCCAGTCAACATAATCACCTTGAGACATAGTATATTTAGAATAGGACTATCCGACTCAACCAACATTTCTATGGATTCCTTAGACCTTACTAGTTTATTTTCTATACCCACTTCCACTTCAAACATGTGTTGAAATTCTCATTTCAAACACTCTAGCTTCAAATCTTCATTTAGTACAATATGATGTTTTGGAAGACACTATGCCTAAGAAATCATGTGTTATTTCTCTCGTTAAAAAGGTAATAAAGGATATTGTATATTCTATGCATCATTCTATCCTTGTAATATGAATTATTGTGTTACAAGAGATTTCATTACACCTCATTGGCTAAATAGTCTTGAACAAAAAGGTTCTATGAACTAGTGTAACTCCTTCATCTTTTCATACTTGTGTTTCATAAGCACAATAACTTATCATATTGAATAATCTTACTTGTCGAAATATACAATTTGTATCTATTTCCTTTCAAGCGTACATCATAACAAAACCTTGCTCGTAATCTAGTTTAATACTTGAACACATCTAAGGTTATAACATACACATCTCTAGAGTATACACAAGATCTATTGAGGTTAGTAACCTTACTAAGATTCTTGTTGGAAAAACACTACAAGAAGCATTCTCTAGAACACTCTTATTCCATTGTCACATACAAACACATCACTTGGTCGTAAATGATCAACACATGTCATCCATCAAGCTATCTAATTTGAGCAACCTTAGATTCCAAACAAAACATTGAAACTTATTGTTTGTTTTCTAAAGTCAACACACCATAGTTAAATTTTTTTGTATATTATGACATCTTCATCACCTTAGTTATATTGCATATTAGTTGAGTCACATTAAGCTAAGTATTGGTAAACTATCGTATTTTATATACTTTAATAGGTAAAAATAGGAATTCCCATCTTTCTAACATGAGAATGTGTAGGATCGTAATATTTATTGTGTTTGATGATTCGGGTGGTCTTGGATGATGGAAATACATGTTAACCATATTGAGAGAGAAAGTACAGAGATGGGTGTTCTAGTTAGAGAGTTGCTTTGTAAATTATGAAAGGTTAGATTGAGAGCACCACCCTTCCATGGGTGGAAGGGTATTTATAGTTACAAGCATAACGCCCCTCTTGACGGATCGTGATCGTGCATATAGTGGGTAAAGACCCGTCCTTCCTCCACGGTGTTACACTAAACTATTCTACGCTACAAACTAACTAATAAACTACTAAATAACGTAAATAACTACATGTCTATGAGCTTACATATGCTAGACCATAATTGGGGTGACCGACACTTTAACATGGAATTTCCAATTCCTAACAATCTCCCCCTAAGGGAGGTCACCCCATGAAATACATTTTGCATCCTAGCATTCTAATAAATCTTCTATTCTGAGCTCGTAGACTTCAATTCTTCAAGTTCCGCAATCTTTGTGCTTTTGTAGCAATTCTTCAAAGTCCGCATTGTTTTGTACTTTAAGTGGAGGTCTTTGAACTGATCCACATCTTGATGATCTTTAAGCTTTGTTTGAGATCATCAGCCACAGTAAATCTCTGGATCACCTTTTATTGTGTTGCCATCATGTGATGTTGTGACTTTTGGACCGACATGCTCACACTTTTGGATCATGACATCTTTCCATCGAGTAGCGTGTTTTACCGGTTCATGATATTTGTAGCAACAGAAAGGTACATAGTATAAAAATATCGAGCCAGTTATGTAGATATGCACCACCATGATTTCTTCAATTAATGT
The DNA here is from genome assembly GCA_022545495.1 of Chrysanthemum lavandulifolium. NCBI lineage: Eukaryota > Viridiplantae > Streptophyta > Magnoliopsida > Asterales > Asteraceae > Chrysanthemum > Chrysanthemum lavandulifolium. The sequence goes on along the minus strand of CM040244.1, from coordinate 30,852,332 downwards.
GGATGTTGTGAGCATGCGCTTTGATTGACTCCTCAATTCGATCGCTGCAACCGTCCAAATGTACCGCAAACAACAGCTAGCAATAAAACACACGAAAGTGTCTTTGATCACTTTCGTTGAATTGAGGTACACGCCCACGGTTCCCCGCTGATCAAGACAAGTATTGCCTCGTGATCGTATAATTCAAGAATCTCCTTGATGTGGTTTCGCAGTGTTCTAGCCGCTCTCAAACCGGAACGCCTCAAAGAAGACAACACGGAGTGAGTGAACTAGCAAATTGAGATTTACTGATTGATGAAAAATGTTTTGAGAAACAATCGCGTATTGCTTGAAGAAAGAGTTTTGCAATACGACGAAGGTTTTATAAGAAAAATCAATTTTCAATAATAAATACCCTTTTAATTTTGAAAGATTAATACACAGTCGATGTGCTAGAGAAAAGAATTGTTGAGCACAACGACCGGTTTTTCAAAGGTATCGGTCAATCCATTTCCTGGACCAAGGTTGATTCAAGAATGAATCGCCCCATTGTTTCTATCCAGTTGTCACAAGCCTAATCTTTAGAAAACATCTCACATGTCACCCACCAAGAGCTTGTTTGATGTTGGCTCTAGAAGGATTTCCATCTTCATCGTGAATACTTACATATCACTCGGATGTTCCGCAATACCACAAGGATAATGCGAGGACTCTTAATATATACTTATTGATAACATCAAATAGTCCCGAATATTAAGTGTCAATTTCCGATAATGCTCGTTATTTATATCATTTATATGGATTTACGCTTGTTTTCCATTGTTTTCCACTTTCGTAAATTACGAGCATTGGAGCTAAAGAGACGCGAAATGGAAACATTACTAAAGATTTATCACAAGATGCTTATTTTGAAGAAGTTACGCGAACTCATCTCTCACATTACCGTAACTATTGCGTGACCCGTAAGTCCAACTTATCAAGAGGTTACGCGAACTCTTCCCAAAGGTTACGACGTAACTCCATTAGGTCAAAAGAGGTTCCACGCCGATACTTACGCCGTAACTCATCGCATCACTTACGACGTAACCGAGTTTATTGAAGACTACGGCGTAACCACTTATAAGGTTACGCCGTAACCAGCGCATCTAGTGCATTTACGGAGAAATAGAAGGTTACGGCAGAACTCCTCTATTGGTTACGCCAGAACCCGCACCGCCTATAAATACCCCACTAATTCCAAAGATTTCAAAGCATCCCATTCCACACACAACACTGAGAACGTGGGAAAAGCTCAAGGAGGTCTAGGAAGCATACGGAGTCGCTTCCAAGGGAGAAGTCACACCATTACGATAAGCTTTAGCGCTTATTATTTCTTTTACTTTCAATTCATGTATTTCGTACCTTTGAATATTGAATTGATTTGCATGATTAATATGAGCTGCTAAGCACCCTTTGGTGCTAGCCTAGTTATGATTCCTTAATTGTTTTGTTTGCATTTACCTTTACTCCGCATAATTATTTCTAAGTGTATGCATGCATAGTTCTTTGGTAGTCACCCTTGGTTCGGTAGTTTTGAATGGCGATAGAGGCCAATTGCCTAGGAGATATGACCAACCGACCCTAGGTGAGCGGATCGAGACGGGAAGGGTAAGATATGACCAACCGACGACCCTTTCTACTTGTGCGATTTGACCAACCGATCACCTATCGCTTGGATGAACTTAAGAATTGGGGTGTAGTGTCTAAGTTCCTAACGGGCCGGCACTCACTATTTAGAATCTAGCATGTAGCGGTACTTAATGACTCGGCTTAGGGACCAGAACAACAGACTTATGACGGTGCTACCGATTTCTCCCGTGGTGGCATCTTTGTCGATAGGTTAGCTTAATTGACCAAATGTTGTCCTCTCGAATTTGACCCCACCAAGTAATTGGAAGTAGGTAGACGAGACATAACTAGCTAGGAGGATTAACTAGGTTAGCACCACTATTCCTCTATTGATTTCCTTCACCATTTATTTGCTTTTATTTTATTTTTCGCATTAGTAGTTTAATTAATTAAAACCCTATCAAACCATTAATATTCTCGTGACAATTAGACTTAGTAATTATCCAACACACATAGCTCTTGGGACGACCTCGGCTTTACCATTTACTACACTACACACGACCGGTACACCGCCTGTTAGTGCATTAGGGTAGACCATAGGTATAGCGAGACACTATAAATATTAAGACCGTCAAGAAACCCGCATCAAGTTTTTGGCGCCGCCGGGAGCTATATTAGGATTAATATTAAGTCTTTCATTTCATTTTTAAACTTTTCTCACGATCATATTTCAAGTTTTCGTGTACCATGGAAGTTGTTAACATCGATGACCTCACTCTTGAGGAATACTTGGCGCTGACTAGAGCAGATCAAGGGTCGGGTCTCGTAAGACCCGCAATCGGAGCGGATGTTCGCTTCGAGATTAAAGACCAATTTATGAGGGAGCTTCGCTAACCCTTTTCGTGAAACAGGACGAAGACGATATGAGCACGCTGAAAATGTCCTATACATCGCTAGCCTTTTCAACATTCCGGCGTGTCTCATGATGTGTTATGCTCGTGGTCTTCCCAATGACTCTCACCGAGCAGCCGTAAGATGGATCGAAGATTGCCCACGGGCGCTTAATACTGGGCGCTACTAAAGAAACACTTTATTCAAAGATATTGCCCGCCATCAAAGATTTCTAATCAACTCTTGAGATCCATAATTTCAAACAAGAAGACGATTTAAACTCAGATCAAGCTTGGGATGATACAACGATCTTCTTTATAAGTGTCCTACCAATGATCTAAATAACCAGCAGAAGGTCAATATTTTCTACAAAGGAATAAATGTAACTACAAGATGATGTTGGACTATCAAGGACCTATCCCAAACATGACTCCTACTATCGCAATTGAAGCCATTCAAAAATGGCGGACCATTCTCAAAAATGGCACGACGGTGGAAGTAAAAGAAACCAAGGCGGAAGTTTCGACGGAATTGCAAGAATAGCTAGTAAACTTGAAAATCTCGGTAGAGATATGTTGAAAATCAAAGAAACTGCTCATGCCATCCAAGTCGGTCGCGAAAACGTGGTGGGGACATTTGACTAAAACTATCCTAAAGTCGACAAGGAAGATACGATCGAGGAAGCTAAATACGGGAGAATAGGCCTTTCTACGGGATAATCGTAATGGGTTTCGTGGAGGACCCCACCGACATGAGCGTAATGAGAGAAGAGCTAACCCGAAGGGATTATTAACAAGTACCTTTTGGACACTACCAAGAGGCAAAAGGAGCAAGAAGAATGGCTTAAGAATTTCCAAGATAACACAAACAAAAGCCTCTCGTCCCATGAAACATCACTTAAGAACTTGGAAACTCTAATTGGAAAGCTTGGCGACGAGGTTCAAAGAAGGAACGAAGAACAAAAGAGCAATTCCACTATATGTAAGGTTGTGTTCTCTGACAACAACAAGTGCTCTGATGAGTCGGATACTGATGGCGAAAGTGAGTTACGCCATAATCACACCCGCATTACGGCAGAACCCAAATTCAAGCAAAGACACGGGCGCCAAGGACAACAACCCTAAAAGAAGGAGTCATTGGTGTAAGAGTATTGCAATTGATGATGGAGAATGCTACAGCATGGGCCTCATGTGATCCTCTGAAAACCCGCGATGGTGGTGTTGATAAGGAAAGGATAAAAGATGATGATACAGATGGACTACATCGAATGACGAAGAAAGGTTAGCCAAGTTCTCAATTAACGGTGGAAGGGCCACCCATCAAGCATTATCAGAAACCCTTACTCATCATGGAAGATGAGATTACTAACGCCGCCAACGTGCAATCCTTTTCGTGATTATTGCAACGGAGGAGGTAATGTGAAGAACGAAGTTTCGATATGCCCACACGAACTGGGAGACACGACGTTGATTTTGGAAATCTATCATTCAAGTTGATTGGTATTCAATAAGGTTCGGGACGCGATAATTAATTCAACTCGCTCGTAAACTGAACCGAAATATGAGAAACACATTCTTCGAGGAAAACCATTAAGCCCCTCGATGATATTCCTTCCAAGATGACTATGACGAAGGAGTTCGGAATCATTGGTGCGAACAAATTAAAACCAAAGAACGGAAAAGTTTGGGCCTCCCGCAACCCTTTTGAGTATGAATGTGATGGAGGAAGCAAGATCGAGAGAGCTGGGAAGACGAATTCCTTTGACTTCGACTAACGATTCCGAAGAACAGAATCGCTTTGGCCGATGATCTCGGATTCGACGATTGGATCAAAATCAAATACGGAAAATTGACACGTTAACTAAAAAGAAAACTGGGAAGGTTGTATGAGTAAAAATCAACCTAACAACGAAGCTCCTAATGAAAACCGGAAGATGACACCAAAGACTCAAGAACAATGAAAATGCGACATATTCTCAACCAACTTGAAGATACCGATTCCGACAATGATTTCGATTATCTCGAGTTGCAAGGCGAAGACGGTTTCATCGACCCAGATGATGAGATACACGAGAAACGAAGATGCAAGCTTCTTGGCATCCCATTTAAGAGGCCACCTCCTATTATAGCCGAAAAATTTGAGTTTACGCGATACCATTTGGGGCCTGAAGAAAATTTTGCAAGATACGGAAAATTGAAACCAAAGAATACCTGCGCACTGCAACAAATGTCGGATGGGTTAGGCGCAACTTAATGAAAGACGTGGATGAAGTCGGGGATGTTCAAAGACCCCCATAGGAGCCCCGCGGCTCTGAGTCTAACTTAAAGACTCATTAATAAAGAAAAGTGCTCTTTCGGGAGACAACCCGAATTATCCCTTTCTTTTGTTTTTATTTCCTTTCTGTTTGGTTTTGTGTTTCTAACCATTTTTGCAGGAAACAATGAAGTAATTATCGCCGCAGCTGTCGATTCGAACAGAGTTACTACAGAACTCATCTTGGTGATTACGCCGTAACCAACATTTTAGCAGCAGTAATTCTTGACGATTACCAATTACGGCGTAATACCATCTCGTTGGTTACGCCAGAACTATTCGCTTCACAACTCATACCAGTTTTGCCGCATTATGGCGAATCTCTCATAGGAGTTACGACGTAACTCTCTCTCGCTTAATTCTTTCATTTTAAAACACAAGAACCTTGTATTAGTTTTTAAATGAACTTTGTGGGTGTGTTCCTCAGAAACCCTCACGAGACTTCACTCGTCCACTGGGACACCAAGTGGTTTAAAGGCTTGTTGCATTCGCTAAATGCAACCGTGATTCCTACGAAAGTGAGTTAGGTTTGTTTTTCATTTTATTTTTTCTTTTAGAATTATGCTTGTCGGTATTGTGATTTCGTGGATTGAAGTTTGTTCATGACGCTTAAACGAAGGCACGATCCTTTCTCGTGGGCCTTCTTCTTTTGGAGCAAATTTTGGAAGTTCTCGCCTAATTCTACCTTCTCTTCACCTTTATTTTAATGCCTAGTACAAAAGGGACTTTGTACAATTCAAGTGGGGACGGAGTAGAATTATCTCTTGAACTTTATTTCGCCTCATTTTTCTAGTTTATTTTGAAAAATTATGCCATTTTTAAAATTTTGACATGTTTTTCCGAACCTAACTAGATTAGACCTTAGCCGAGCACATACAACCCTTGATATTACATGGTGAGATTAGCCTTATCCGCTTCCAATATTTTACCCCAAATCCACCAAATTATGAGTGTGCCGGTAGCTTGTAAACTTTAGAACTTGGCCTTTGCATCATTTCGAGACCATAGACGAGGTATGTTGAGTTAGCTCGATGTATTTGGACTTTTCGCTTTAGAAGGCGATTATAGGATTATCACCCAAACAGCCTACCATTGTGAGTCTATCGATTAGTCACCTCGACTTTTCAACCCCATGTGAAACCCTTTGTTGCACTCCCTTTAGTGCAAGATACCCCTAGATACACCCTTCTCGAGCCATTCCTTTCATTTTGTCAACCCAATATATTGTTTCGTTACACCTTACACCTTAGCCTACCCCGTAGTCTTTATTTGTAATTGGGAAGTCATCATTTGCCTAAGTTCAAGGTTCGAGTGGAAAGGTTTGGAAATCACGCTTTCATCGACAACAATTATGAAGATCATTGAAGACCCCCCGAATTCCCATTGTTCATCTCAAGTGGGGGGATGTTATGTTATATGTTATGTTCAAAAAAAAAAAAAAAAAAAAAAAAAAAGTTGATTGAGTTATGATTTTGTAAAGTGCGATGTTATAAGCACTATAGTATGAGCTTTATTGTTTAGTATCGAGGAGGCCACCCGGTCACATTGGAAGATTGGAGTTGGAGTTATACCAATCGAAGAAGAAAAGGTAGTGTGCCCATCACGACGCCCTCTAATGACACATCTACCTTGCATTTCATGATCCGTCTCTAGACTTCTAAGCTTGAACTTTGGGCGGACGGTAAGTGGTGATGACTTAGTTATAGATATAGACTACCGCTTGTTTTTCATTTTACACCAATTATATATCCCATGTCTTATCCTACCCTTTAGTCATGAAGCGTGTCTAGGTGATGCAATGAGCAATCTTTGGTGTCTTGGCCATGGATTTGGTCATGTATCATTGATTTTGTCCACTTCGCCGTGACATGTTAGTAATGACGAGTCACCCTTAACCTTTGTCGTGTCTACCCATATTGCCTTCGAGAATTGTTTAGCCCTTAACTCTAGTGGTGGAGATTTGTGTAACCGCCAAGCTTATGATAGAATACATGCTATGATCTGGCGATTGAGTGATCACCCGAAATTGACACTTAGAATAGTTGAGAGATTTGAGTGTTTGTTCCCTTCGTGAGGTGTTCGGCTTTGTTTTATTCTAGCATAAGGGATTTGTAAACTCATATTTTCCGTGTTTTGGGAGATATCTTTTAGGAATCTATCTAATAAGGTCTACTTGAGGGCAAGTAGAGTTCAGTGGGGGATATTTGATAACATCAAATAGTCCCGAATATTAAGTGTCAATTTCCGATAATGCTCGTTATTTATATCATTTATATGGATTTACGCTTGTTTTCCATTGTTTTCCACTTTCGTAAATTACGAGCATTGGAGCTAAAGAGACGCGGAAATGGAAACATTACTAAAGATTTATCACAAGATGCTTATTTTGAAGAAGTTACGGCGAACTCATCTCTCACATTACGCCGTAACTATTGCGTGACCCGTAAGTCCAACTTATCAAGAGGTTTACGAACTCTTCCCAAAGGTTACGACGTAACTCCATTAGGTCAAAAGAGGTTCCATCACCGATACTTACGCCGTAACTCATCGCATCACTTACGACGAACCGAGTTTATTGAAGACTACGGCGTAACCACTTATAAGGTTACGCCGTAACCAGCGCATCTAGTGCATTTACGGAGAAATAGAAGGTTACGGCAGAACTCCTCTATTGGTTACGCCAGAACCTGCACCGCCTATAAATACCCCATGAATTCCAAAGATTTCAAAGCATCCCATTCCACACACAACACTGAGAACGTGGGAAAAGCTCAAGGAGGTCTAGGGAAGCATACGGAGTCGTTTCCAAGGGAGAAGTCACACCATTACGATAAGCTTTAGCGCTTATTATTTCTTTTACTTTCAATTCATGTATTTCGTACCTTTGAATATTGAATTGATTTGCATGATTAATATGAGCTGCTAAGCACCCTTTGGTGCTAGCCTAGTTATGATTCCTTAATTGTTTTGTTCATGTTTACCTTTACTCCGCATAATTATTTCTAAGTGTATGCATGCATAGTTCTTTGGTAGTCACCCTTGGTTCGGTAGTTTTGAATGGCGATAGAGGCCAATTGCCTAGAGATATGACCAACCAACCCTAGGTGAGCGGATCGAGACGGAAGGGTAAGATATGACCAACCGACGACCCTTTCTACTTGTGCGATTTGACCAACCGATCACCTATCGCTTGGATGAACTTAAGAATTGGGGTGTAGTGTCTAAGTTCCTAACGGCCGGGCACTCACTATTTAGAATCTAGCATGTAGCGGTACTTAATGACTCGGCTTAGGGACCAGAACAACAGACTTATGATGGTGCTACCGATTTCTCTGTGGTGGCATCTTTGCCGATAGGTTAGGCTTAATTGACCAAATGTTGTCCTCTCGAATTTGACCCCACCAAGTAATTGGAAGTAGGTAGACGAGACATAACTAGCTAGGAGGATTAACTAGGTTAGCACCACTATTCCTCTATTGATTTCCTTCTACACATTTATTTGCTTTTATTTTATATTTCGCATTAGTAGTTTAATTAATTAAAACCCTATCAAACCATTAATATTCGTGACAATTAGACTTAGTAATTATCCAACACACATAGCTCTTGGGACGACCTCGGCTTTACCATTTACTACACTACACACGACCGGTACACCGCCTGTTAGTGCATTAGGTAGACCATAGGTATAGCGAGACACTATAAATATTAAGACCCGTCAAGAAACCCGCATCAATGCCATAGAAAACCTTTAAAACTCAATCAAGGTACTTATGATAAAACATTGAAACCTTTGTACCTTGATAGTTTATTTTCTTTGAAATGTTCCCCTCAATATGTGCTTCAATTAATGAAAACGTTTAGCACATATGGGAGAGCAGCCTGCACTTTGAGTACAAACGATCACTTGTAATCAGATTTCATATTTAAATCACATTTTCTCCCCCGATCAAAAATATCAAATCCTTTGAGATTTTGGATCCCAACTGATTTAAATAGGTTTATAAAACATGGGAGAAAATATGCATGGTTTAAATTCTCTTTTGGTATAGGTAAAATGATCCTCCACAATCATGTGCATTATGTATTTCAAAATCGTTTGGCACATGAAGGAAGGAGTGCTTTTGAAACAATCACCCTTTAAAACCAATTTGAGATTTAAATCACGATCTCTCCCCCGATCAAAAATTTCAAACCAATTGAGATTTTGGATCCCGATTGATTTAAATCATTTAGAAAATTTTAGGGAAAGACGTGGCAAAATTTAATTTTGAAAAATGATTAATAAGGAATAGTTTTTCGACATTAAAGATTGTTAGTGTCAGGTATGATAGCTTTTAAGAGATCTTTTAAGTAAAATAAAACAATTTCACAATCAAACAAGAACAGAAAAAATTTCATTTTGAAAGACCTTTGAGTTTTAAAGAAAATCATACCACGACATAACATTAAATCTTTAGATCACCACTTTGTTTCATACAAACCGAACCTTTTATGAAGAAATATCGATTGAAAATATTTTATTTTAAATCACTCTCCCCCTCAATTGATGACCGTAGTCGATTATTGAGTGACTAAAGTTTTGATAAAGTAAAGTCCGGTGATTTTCAAAATTAAGTCCAATTTATTTTCAAAACCAATATTTTTCCATTTTTCAAAACAATATTATTTAAAAATTGTTAAAAAATGGTATCTAATTTCCTACACAAAGATATGTTAGGTGGTTGAGTAGCTTATGTTGTTGCTGTAGGGCTTGGAAGAAAAACCGCCTGCTGATGCAATGAGACTTCATACGTTGCATTTTAATGCCAACTGAGGTCAAATTAAGCTCCGTTTCTTCATTTGATGATGAAGAAAACCATCTGCTGATGCAGTGAGACCTATTACGTTGCATTTTCCCATGCCAACTCTTCATAGAAGTCCAATTAAGCTTTGTTTCTTCATTTGTCAACCCAAGATATAGTTACCCTTTCCTTTCGGCATCCAATCAACTTCATTTGTGGGATCCGGATCGGGAACATTCTTTTATACCAATATACCTGCATACGTTAGTGAACACACATACAGATATATGGTGGTCGACATCACCCAAACATCAATCGACTAATAAAAGTCAATTCAACATATCAATCAGTTCATATAAGGCATGGGAATAATGTGTTTATCAAACACTAATCATCTAATCCTAACAATCTTATCCTAGGCACCTAGTCCTTCAACGTAGGTTAACATCATTTTTCAGTTAAGCATTTAGGATAATTAGATAAGTCCGATAGATGATATAAAGTGGAAAAACATTCCCCCCCTCAATCAATGACTCATTCTCTGAAAAGTTTTAAAAGCGCTGAAGTCATTGATTGAGTTTTGCAAATTTATAAAACTTCTGAAACTGATTGATTTTGCAACTCATTAACCATCATTTTGTTAAAACAAATATTTTTCAAGAATTTTAGACGTAAAATATTTGAGTAGGAACAAAGATCCTTCGACATACTTTCCTCATTTTGTTTTGGGATAAGTGCTCAAATATTTGAAAATTGGTTTAGCGCAGAACTTTCCTTCCTTGAAGGCGGGTTGCTATCGTAAATAATAGCAAGCCATGGTTTAAGCACGGGTTACAATCAAGTAATCAGTAAGCCATTTTTTGAAGCAGTTACATCAAATAATCAGAAGCCATTTTTTAGACATGTTTTGATAAAGAATATTTACACCTCCTGATAGAACTTCATCTATGGTCCCGTGCCATTATTGAATGACATTTATAAGACCGCAGATGTTATCGATATCAGAAGACATGTCTTTAGAAAACATATTTTGGTATTTTTTAAGTTTTTCTGATTTTTATGGGTTTTTTGAAAATTTATATTTTTCTATTTTCTTTTTGTTGGTTTTATATTTTTTTATTTGGTTTTTAGAAAAATATATACAAAGATAGAGTAGATGATATAATTTAAGAAGATGATGATACGCGTACCGAGATAAGGATATCGAAAACCCGTTGTAGAAGATAGAAATCGTCATCTCTTAAACATTCACCACCAAAGCTTCCAAAGCTCTTGAATAGAAGAGAAATTGAACCGATCGAAAGTGAGACTTTGGTAGCTTCCCCAAACCGAAAATCCTTTAGTCGAGCGATTCAAAGCTTTCTTTCAAGCTTCCAATAGCCAGTGCACCAAGAAGCACACCATTATCATTGATCCTACTGCTCCTTTTAAGAATAATCACCGTGATTCTTCGCTCGAGGTTATATCATCCAATAGAACAACAACAACGTATCATCCCACATTTAAATAATCTTCTCAAATTCCATACCCATCAAGTCTCAAGCAATCCATACCACAAGTTGTCAAGAAACCACTTCCCAAGTAGATTTAATTGATGCGGTCGGTCTCTTAGACTAGAGCTCACGAACCCGAATACACATATACCCAAAGACAAAGAAACTTATACCATCAAGTAGCAGATTAAGTCCAATAGCCAAAGAGTAACCCGATGTATACTTTTCTCTCCTCAAGAAAGTGTATGAAGCTTAAGAACCCAAGTCCCCGAATGCCCAAAGAGAGAATAACCGATAACATTGAAGAAGCGTGTCGAATCACCGATTATCTCTCGGATGACAATCTCTCGGAATGTCAACTCCGAATAAGTGATTATATCTCGAATCACCGATTAAGCCCTCAGTGAGACAATGAGCATCCCCAATGTACACAATCTCTCCCCGATGAATGCGATAGCATCATCACACACTTGTGTACCTCTTTATCATCGAAACTAACTCTTCCATCTCTTCCCCACATAGTTGGAATAAGAACACTAAACACCATGAGTCAAACCTTGAGTGTCTCTGCAGAATGACATTCGCCTTCCCGGATATCTTCAATCACTTAGAAGTATTAAGTTCATCAAGTTTACTCGCTTAGATGCTTGTCTCTTCCCCTTGCTGGTTTTGACACTTCGTAATCAAGAACATATTATAAGCCCAAATACTTGAAATATTTTGAGAAGAACATCATTAGCTCAAATATATTTGTGAGAATCAACTTGCTGAAGAATGTGAGCAAGTCTAATTAGGGATTAAATTTGACATTTCACTCTCCCCTAAACTGACAATCTTTTCGACAAATGCCCGGAGTATGAAGAAGTCTTTAGATCGTTAAATGCAACTCGTCTTAAGTCTTCTAACATGTAGCAGAAAATGTAGATAGACTGTAGACTCGACCTTCTTCAAGATTGTCCAGTTGGGGAATAGAAAGTCAACATCTTCAACTCACCAAATGCATTCCCGTTAACATACAAATAGCAAATCCCTTAACTAAAATCCTCCTAATCAAACAAGAACGTAAATATGTTCATCAAAGAAATCACCTCAAGAATCGAAGCACTTTGTCATTAATCACATCACCTATGTGAAGATGTCAACCAACGGCTCATAGAAGAAACTACATGTGAAGATGATCCGATAAGAAGAAGCTCGGTTTTACATGAGTTTGGAGCCGTTTGACCATTAATTTCTAAATCAATCAACCATGCGTAAAATTCACACTTTTCTCCCCTCAAGAATTGCATACGGAGTTGCCATTCTTGATTAAATAAGTGAAATCATCAAAATGAAGTCTCTTCAAACTTCTCCCCTGCAAAATTAGCATATGATGTCGCCATCGTCATTATAAAAGAGCAAGTGGAATAAGAAAACAATCAACAGTAGTCCGGTTCACTTGATGACTGAAGCGCATGGAAAAAGCATGAAGCATGTTGATGAGAATGGTCATAATTGAGAAGATTTATCTTCTTCGGAAGATAAAGCGCATCAAACGCACACTTTTCTTTTCTTTAGAGTACGAGGCATGAACTGCTGTGTTCATACGTCATAAGAAGATTTCTCTTCTTTCAAGATAATGCGATCAAACGCATACATTTCTTTTCTTTAGAGTACGAGGCTTGAACTGTTGTGTTCAAACGTCATAAATCTCTCTTTCGACTCTCTTGGTAAAACATGTAATCAACCCCATTATCATTCAAGAGGCTTTTTGTCATGACAAATGATGGAGAAAACTCAATATGATGAATTTGACCTCAAGTAAACTAACCCGAACTCGTGACTTAAGCTTGCACATGTGTAACAAAGAGCGTGTCGAGAATTCATGCCCATTTGAATCTCTAAGTACTCTATACTCTTCACCCAACCAACCATCAAGTATTAGATGTCACACCCCAAAATACATGTTTTTGCAAGGAATGAAATACTGGGGATGATCGCCATAGCATCACAAGCTGATTATATTGAACGACCTAAAGTGTCGTTTGGAAAATACATCGTTTGATTGAGTAAAATAATCGAGTTTACAAAGTATATGTCCCAAAATATTTCCAAAGTACCAAAATGAGTTTGTTACAATCAAACGATAATTAAGTGCATAAACTATATGTGAGACGCGCCAACTCGGCGACTCCATGCGTGCCATGATGATATGCTAATACCGAGATAAAACATGCTTAAAACAACAACACAAAGGTTGAGTGAAATCCACGTGTTTAATTAAATCGTTTGAACACAATATTCAGTAGTGTGAGTTACGTTGTTTCACACTAATCGTTGAAAACAAAACAACATTTATTTCACTAAGTTCATGACAACCAAAGCGTAAACCTCGCACTCAATAGAAATTGGTAAAATCGCTTCATCGCAGACCTAATAGGTAAACTTGCCAATTTACCTTAATGATTCAAATATAGTGTGTTCGATTTCCCTAACGGGTCAATAAGAACGGAGTGTTAATTCCAGAGGCCTATTCACAATATTCGCGCCACCGTAGTGACTAATGGTGCATGATGTAGGGACGCCAAACATGGCAATTGAATACTTAGTGACAATAAAATATTCGGATATAGCATACGTTCAAAGCATTTGTGTTCGGTTAAAATAGCATGTATCTCCCCAAGAGTTTGTAAAACAATTAAGTAATAGAAAGTGGGCTATGAACTCACAAGAATCCTTAAAAGTTTAGATTACTTATGAAAGTAAATGAAAATAGTTGAGCATGTATCTCCCCCAAAAGTGATTCAAAACGTATGAAAGTAGGGGCTATGAAACTCACCTTAAAAAAAGTAGTTAACGAGCACGAAAACAGAAATGACCAAACACGACCTAAGAACGAAACGAACGCGTGTCTCTACAACTGAGCGTGGCTCCGAAGCCAAATTTACCAATAATTCACTAGGAGTTAACCATTTAACATTTTGTAATATCAATCTTCGCTTATCTCTTGTGATTTGCACGTATGAAGCATGCAAAATAGACCATGCACTAAGGTAACAATATATATGTATGTATTACTAATAGCTTTTGTTCATATAAAAATGAAACATTGGCCAAGGGGTTCATCCTTATATAACTGATGATACATGTTCACTCATGTCTACTTGTCCCTAAACTTCACGTAGCAGCATATATTGCATTAGATTTGATTAGTCACAAGTTAATCATGCATGACACGTTTGATATTTATTTTTATATATTAGTTGCCATGATATACTTTAGAAAATATAAAAATATTAATCATTCTTGCTAAAATATGTGAGGTATAAAACAAGAGTGTACAAGAGTATGGATAAAATAGTGTAAGATTATAATTTATCTTGTTTTATATAAGTAGTTTAGCGATTACATGGTATAGTTTGATCCCGGTAATTACTGATATTAAGCCCTTAAGTCTCGAAACTTAAAACCGGGCAACATAAAAATATAATACTTATAAAATGTCTAAACTTATCAATATACTTCATATTAGTTTTGATATGAAGATGCCAACGTAAAAACGTAAAGTTTTTAAGCTAGGGTGACATTAACTATTTTAAAATAGTTTGAGCATATCATTGAAATTTATTTGACGTTAAATAAAACTGTAGGTCGATGGTACGTTCATAACACGACGGTGCCTAAAGGAAGTGAACAAAATAGAATATATCAAGTCGTAAAATTATAAAATACATTTCTTACAAGAATTGAGTGAAATAATAATTATCGAGTAGTATTTACGAAAACCGTCAGAAATATATATATATATATATATATATATATATATATATATATATATATATATATATATATATATATATATATATATATAACACAATTTATATACAAAATAAATTTAAAACATCGGGTAAACTAATAATATAATTTTTATGTTCTTAAAATGGGTATAAAAATATATCAGAATAATTTTTGGAAGTGTCGGATCAATATTCAAAATAAATGATTACGCGATAGCGTTTATTTAATAGGAAATATTCGTTTAATGAAATATGCAAACCCATGCATGAACTGATATGATGATGACGTTACTAATGATATGTAGACTATATCTAGTCTATATGAAATGTCCTCAATGATTTTTCATGAATTCGCACCTAAACCCTTACGGTTACGCGAATTTGATACTCGTAAATCTAGTTTACGAAAAATGATGAATAGTGATTTTTCTCCGGGAATGAATAGTATTTCGTGAGTAGTAAAATTTTGAAATACGTTCTCAGAATATCAGATCGACTTAAAAAAACGATGAATAGTAACTGATGAATAGTAAATTTGAGAAATGACTTGAAATTACGAGTTGTCACATTCGCCCACCCAAAAAGGAATTCAGTCCCTGAATTCAGTTCGTGTTGGTCTCTCAAATTTAGGGTTTGTGATGAATAACGAGGAGAGAAGACATGATGAAGTGTCGTTACGGTTATCTATGATTAAGAGTGTATAAACATCGCGATAGAGAAAATATTGGAAGAATCTCCCATGAGTATTACTTTGACTTTTTGGAATATGTGAAAATTTTGCTCGCACTAAGATTTATAAATAACTGCTCCCAACATAACATGATCCCTCCAGAATTAGACATAGTTAGCTAGGCTATGTATAATTAAGGAACGATAATGTGACGTTCGGTTTAGTTGTTATAACTCTCAATGTTTAAAGAGATTTAAACCATGTCGTTCAATTGGCAGTTAAAGTAAAAGAAGTAAAATTTTTGTAAATGATAACAAATCGGAAAGAAAAATGAAGTACGATAGATGAGAATATTACACAACGAGTGGTTTATCAAATAGTAAGTAAATAGTTGACAGAATTACTGAAAATCAATTTATAGGGTGGTAACAAAACAACTTGTTTTAGAACTCTGTGAAACAATTTTCCTACAATGGTAGAAAAATAGCTTGGAATAAAATTATGTGAAATAATTTTATGAAGTGGTAGCAAAGTAACTTGAAATAAAATTTGTTGAATGGTTTGTAGGATACATGGGAGAACCTCATAGAATGGTAATAGTCTCCTAATTGGTCAAGAATAAAGTTGGCCTAATCCCTAGTAAGATAGTGGTATATGATTGCGAAATGATTGAAAATTGGGCAATTGGAATAGGGAATGAAATAAACAAAGGTTGTGATTACCGTGGAGATAATAAAGGATAAAGATTATATTAGATAGAAAGGTACTTATTATATGTTCCTGTTGATGGTCTACTCGTGTCTCAAGTGTAGGAGAAGCAACTCTGAAACTTTCACCGTCCTCAAACCTATAAGATGGTGTAGTGTCTGTAGTCTTAGTGATAGATGGTAATGGTGTGTCAATTCATGCACGCTTCCCAAGCTGCAATTAAGATGTATGAGTAGTGTCTATGAGATGTGATGGTACGGATGGTGCTCTAGATAATGATGATGAAAATGATGACGATGATGATGATGGAAATCCTAGTGGTGAGTTAGGAAATGATGGTGATGATGGTGAATGAAATACTACCCTTTTCGTGTTGTCTCATGACGCTTCGAGGTAAAGCTAGAGTATACACTATTGGACGACTAATAGTGGTATGAGTAGTGATGGTGGTTGTAGTACATGAGTAGCGGTGATCTAAGAATGAGGGTAAGAGAATGTACTCTTACTTGCGATAAGCATCCTAATAGGTCCATTAGGACTAAGCCTATAAGTCCTACCAAATGGTATGATCTGTCCCGGCAGAATGATAGGAACTGCCCTGTTCCTACGACGAATCGATGGTGACAGTGGTGGTGTAGGTGCAACTTCGTTCTCCTCAAAGGGTTCAGTCTCAGCATCTGATGTTATCGGTGATGAGTCAACTGATGTTAAAATTGTGGTAGGGAATGTCAAGTCATTCTCCACGTTGGAGTCTGAAGAAATGATGATGGAATGGGTGTTCGAAGACATATCTGTGACAATCGATGTGAAATGAAAGTAAATAACTCGCAAAATGTACGTATAAACTGCATGTAAAGTGAATATGCACTTATGATGAAATGATGAGATGCTATGATGATGTAGTTATAGTCTAGGTCAATGATA
This sequence comes from Chrysanthemum lavandulifolium, assembly GCA_022545495.1. Lineage (NCBI taxonomy): Eukaryota > Viridiplantae > Streptophyta > Magnoliopsida > Asterales > Asteraceae > Chrysanthemum > Chrysanthemum lavandulifolium. The sequence continues at coordinate 30,835,186 of CM040244.1, read as the reverse complement.
CAACCTAGTTCTCTATAACTCTTGCTCGATGCCAATCATCACACCCCAAAATGCCTGCTTTTGCAATGAATGGAATACTGGGGATGACCGCCATAGCATCACATTCTGATTATATTGAACGACCTAAAGTGTCGTTTGGAAAATACATCATTTGATTGCGTAAAATAATTAGAGTTTACAAAGTATAGGTCCCAAAATATTTCCAAAGTACCAAAATGAGTTTGTTACAATCAAACGATAATTAAGTGCATAAACTATATGTGAGACGCGTCAACTCAGCGACTCCATGCAGGCCATGATGATATGCTAATACCTGAGATAAAACATGCTTAAAACAGTCAACACAAAGGTTGAGTGAAATACATAGGTTTAATTAAATCGTTTGAACACAATATTCGTAGTCTGAGTTACGTTGTTTCACACTCATCGTTGAAAACAAAACAACATTTATTTCACTAAGTTCATGACAACCAAAGCGTAAACCTCATACCAATAGAAATTGGTAAAATCGTTTCATCAAGAACCCTAATAGGTAAACTTGCCAATTTACCTTAATGATTCAAATATAGTGTGTTCGATTTCCCTAACTCGGGTCAATAAGAAAGGAGTGTTAATTCCAATAGCCTATTCACAATATTCGCTCACTCGTAAGTGACTAATGGTGCATGATGTAGGGACTTCAAACATGGCAATTGAATACTTAGTGACAATAAAATATTCGGATATAGCATATAGTTCAAAGCATTTGTGTTCGGTTAAAAATAACATGTATCTCCCCCAAGAGTTTATAAAACAATTAAGTAATAGAAAATGGGGCTATGAACTCACAGTAATCCTTAAAAGTTTAGATTACTTATGAAAGTAAATGAAAATAGTTGAGCATGTATCTCCCCCAAAAGTGATTCAACACGTATGAAAGTAGGGGCTATGAAACTCACCTTAACAAAAGTAGTTAACGAGCACGAAAACAGAAATGACCAAACAAGACCTAAGAACGAAACGAACGCGTGTCTCTACAACTGAGCGTGGCTCCGAAGCCAAATTTACCAATAATTCACTAGGAGTTAACCATTTAACATTTTGTAATATCAATCTTCGCTTATCTCTTGCGATTTGCACTTATGAAGCATGCAAAATAGACAATGCACTAAGGTAACAGTATATATGTATGTATTACTAATAGCTTTTGTTCATATAAAAATGAAACATTGGCCAAGGGGTTCCTCCTTATATAACTGATGATACATGTTCACTCATGTCTACTTGTCCCTAAACTTCACGTGGCAGCATATATTGCACTAGATTTGATTAGTCACAAGTTAATGTAGTTACCCATGCATGACACGCTTGATATTTATTTTATATATTAGTTGCCATGATATACTTTAGAAAAATAAAATATTAATCATTCTTGCTAAAATATGTGACGATAAAACAAGAGTGTACAAGAGTATGGATAAAATAGTGTAAGATTATAATTTATCTTGTTTTATATAAGTAGTTTAGCGATTACATGGTATAGTTTGATCCCGGTAATTACTGATATTAAGCCCTTAAGTCACGAAACTTAAAACCGGGCAACATAAAAATATAATACTTATAAAATGTCTAAACTTATCAATATACTTCATGTTAGTTTTGATATGACGATGCCAACGTAAAAACGTAAAGTTTTTAAGTTAGGGTGACACTAACTATTTTAAAATAGTTTGAGCATATCATTGAAATTTATTTGACGTTAAATAAAATTGTAGGTCGATGGTACGTTCATAACACGACGGTGCCTAAAGGAAGTGAAAAAAATAGAATACATCGAAGTCGTAAAAATTATAAAAATACATTTCTTACAAGAATTGAGTGAAATAATAATTATCGAGTAGTATTTATGAAAACCGTCGTAAATATATATATAACACAATTTATATACAAAATAAATTTAAAACATCGGGTAAACTAATAATATAATTTTTATGTTCTTAAAATGGGTATAAAAATATATCAGAATAATTTTTGGAAGTGTCGGATCAATATTCAAAATAAATGATTACGCGATAGCGTTTATTTAATAGGAAATATTCGTTTAATGAAATATGCAAACCCATGCATGAACTGATATGATGATGACGTTACTAATGATATGTAGACTAAATTTAGTCTATATGAAATGTTCTCAATGATTTTTCATGAATTCGCAGCTAAACCCTTACGGTTACGCGAATTTGATACTCGTAAATCTAGTTTACGAAAAATGATGAATTGTGAATCATGAATAGTGATTTTTCTCCGGGAATGAATAGTATTTTGTGAATAGTAAAATTTTAAAATACGTTCTCAAAATATCAGATCGACTTAAAAAAAATGATGAATAGTAACCGATGATTAATAAATTTGAGAAATGACCTGAAATTACTAGTTGTCACATTAGACGTATATCACCTCTTGAAAATCCACAATTGAATGTGACACTGAGCACTACAACGTAACTCCTTTAAGTGATAGTTATTTTGTGGTGATAAGAGCCCAATTCCCCCAAGTGGCAAAAAGAAAAGGTAAAAGTCACCCAACAATAACTAGATTTCCAAGTCTTCGTTTTTGATAATAAGCTCGAACAAGGATCATGAAGAATCTTCATCCAACCATCCCCGATACCTTCGGATACTAAGTACACTTGCCTCGATATTTCATCATCGAAATAAATAATATCAATTAACGCCGTTGTCACATCTTCTTGTTAAAAGTTCAACTCTAGCCTCCTTTTACGCTTTTAAGTGAACTCGATAATGGTTTTCATCCCACCATGGTAAAAAGCACATAACCCGTGAAACCTTGTAATAACCAAACCGCCATGAAGAATATCCAAACAATCACCCAATTCATGAAGTACACCCTTTATCCCTTCTTCAAAATGAAACCGTAGCACCAAAGATCGATAAGATCTCAAATACACTTTCCATTCTCTAGGATGGTTCCATCAATACGGGATTTTACAATTCTATGGTTTAAACCGAGAAATAGTTTCTTTCGCGGGATTTTACAAAACCAAGAATAAACCGTAAGATAGATCCGAAAATGCACTTTACAATTACCAGGATGTTTCCACTGTCACGGGATTTTACAAGTCTATGATTTAAACCGAGAAATAGATTCTTTCACGGGATTTTACAAAATCAAGACAAAACCGTAAACAATGTTAGCTTGAATGTGTTATGACAACTTTGGTTTCGGTGAATATCTGTTTTAGGGGAACATGCAGTGGTTCATCAACGGTTCATTATCCAACAACAGCAAAATCAACAACCATCCAATAAACACTTTGGTAAACACATCATTCACGCATTTTGTTGGCTATTGCAGTGACCACTAGAAGAAGTAAATCCGATATACCAAGCTTGAACATGAACAAGAATTCCCCAGATCTGTTACTTAAACTTGTACTAATCCTTGTGAAAGAGAAACGGTGTATCCAATGTACAAAACCTCTTGACATATCCTCAACTACGTAAGACACCGAAGCGATAGTTACTTTGTTGGTTAAGCGGGAAAGAATCACAACCATAACTAAATAGCCAAGTCTTTATCACACTCAATAAACTGCTCAAACAAGTCATCTTCGTGGAAGGGCAGAAAGAAAGAAGACGAAATAAGTAGACTCGCCTGGAAAACCTCACTTCAAATCCAAATAAGACATGCCGAACAACAAAACCCGTAGTCAACTTTGATTAATCATAAGTTCAAGCCATGACATAATATTTTCCGTGAAAATGTATCCCCCAAAGTACCAGTCCTCATAACCAAATCACATCATCTCAGCAAATCTCAATATCAAGTCTCAACTTATTAGCCAAATGAAATACAAACGTTAGCCGTAGACAAATGTATTTTTCATTGAATTTTTAATGACCAAACATTGTTTCATTTGTCCACAAAGCCCATCTTAATATTCATTGACCTACTCAATAAATCATCTCATCATTATTGCATCAAAGATCAATAGGAGAATAAGTTCGGTTTAGCCACAGCATATATACCCGCGCCATTAATAATTCATGGGCCAAAGAGTATCACACAAATTTTCCAAAGTGTACAACCTCCAAATGAAAAGTGTGATTTATCCATTCAAACTCCAAAGCCCAAATGAGGTCACCGACTTCAATAATCTTTTTCTCAAAAATTAAGCTCAAGCCGTGATCTTATGTATCTTTCCGTGAAATTCTTAATACCAAAAATATACCACTTTAAAAGCTCACTTATGTATACTATAATTTGTATGTCAAAAATTAAGTTCACGAAATACATCAGCTTAACAAAATACATCCACGAGCCCATGAATCCAATTGATAGCCAAGATTCAGAAACTCAGCCCACGAAACCTTAACACCCCAAAGCCAATCCATATCCGGTTATAGGCCCATGATCCAAATGTGAAGTTAAAACCCACGATCCAATAAAGAAACGTCATACCCGATCCAACATGAGTTGAGCCCGATCCATACACAAAATTTTATAACCGGTTATATAAATGTCAAACCCCTAATATTTCTCATATTTATCCTAAACCTAATCTCAATCTCACTAAAAAAGCACCTCCCTCACCAACTGCTATTTCCAAACGCAGTTCCCAAGAAGATCTGGGATAAAAGCCATCCATGATCATAAAACAAATAAGCTTCAACCCTCTAATCTCAGTCATCATACATCACCACACAAACACAAACGAACCCTAGATGATGTACTCTATTTCTGCTTCAACCGAATCAAGAAAGCATGTTAAAGTCTTCAAGATCCTCATGGTGGGTCTCGGGTAGGTTTAATTTATGTTATGTGTGTGAGATTTTGAACGAAACCAAGGAAAGGTATAACATACTTGTTGTAAACTTTCTTTGAGATTCGAATATTATTGAAGTTAGGCTTCGAAAATGATCTATGAGGACAAGGTTCAATTAAAAAATTTGTGAAAGATTCAATACAAGTGGAACCGAATCTGAGATATGATGAGTTTTTAAAGACCATTTGTTACAAACTGTTTTTGCAAATGTAGTCTAAAGAAACATGTTACAAACTATTTCTCACACGAATAGGAACAAAAAAATATTTCCGACCATAAAAAGTGATAAAAAAAAACATTTTTAAACACGAGATTTGAGCCACAATAAATCAATAAACACAAACAACCATGGTACGAACCACACAAATCAAAGATAACACAATAACCATGGCTCTTGATTTCAATTGGAGGATCGTAATATTTATTGTGTTTGATGATTCGGGTGGTCTTGGATGATGGAAATACATCTTAACCATATTGAGAGAGAAAGTAGAGAGATGGGTGTTCTAGTTAGAGAGTTGCTTTGTAAATTATGAAAGGTTAGATTGAGAAGCACCACCCCTTCCATGGATGGAAGGGGTATTTATAGTTACAAGCATAACGTCCTCCTGACGGACTGTGGATCAGGCATACAGTAGGTAAAGACCCGTCCTGCCTCCACGGTGTTACACTAAACTATTCTACGCTACAAACTAACTAATAAACTACTAAATAACGTAAATAACTACACGTCTATGAGCTAACATATGCTAGACCGTAATTGGGGTGACCGACACTTTAACATGGAATTTCCAATTCCTAACAGAATGACTACTGGAGAACCTATTGCACTAGAAACTCAATTTGACCTATCGGTGAAATTACTTCCAGGAAAGAAGTTGGGTATGCGTAATCACCTGTAAAAATGGTCATGTTTAGCCTTAATTGAGCACCACTAGTAATAGTCTCATATTCATTCTCCAACTTGAAAATTTTGTATTCCTATACTTGCCTAAAGTAAGTTTTAAAATAGTGATAGTTTGCCTCGCCTTAGGAATACTAATCAAACAAGTAGTAGATAGGACTTTTCTTTTAAAACCACTTGCATTACACATACTTGTGTTGATTACATGTTCTTGTTTAAATTGTTCATATGTCGTGACATTATCTTGGTGTTTAATATCTACTTGATTAATTGTCAAATGTGTAAACCCTAGAAAGGTTTTGTCTTTGTGATGCTTTATGCTACTTAATGTTAAGCGTAAACATGATTTGCATGATATTTACAGTTGAAGCAATTATGTCCTCTAAATAATGTTTCGCATGACTAATGTGTTACTAGTGATATCTCACTTTGTTATGAATGTATCCATGTTTGAAAGCTATAATCTTTTGTTGACATTCCTTAAAATCTATGCATAAGATAGTCTAAATGATACATGCTCCTAAATGTTATAATTTAAACATGCTTTGCATGAATCTCTCGTCTTGCTTCTTTTGCGTCTTTGTCAGACTATTTGTTTGCTACGTGTGTACTTATAATTTTTCAAAGTGATTTTGGTAAGATAAACTTTTAGAAGTCTTTTTATCCTACAATATAATCACATAAATTGTCATACTTACTTATAGCTAAGTATATTAAATGGTTAAGCCTAACGACAAAACAATCTAAAAATAAAATGTCTCGAATAATGTTGCATTCTTGCAGAATATGATTGTTTGTCTTGATGCTACCTTGTTGTGTGGTGATTTCTTGTCTACTAAGTGGAATGTGTTGTTTTTGCTTATATAAAATGTTATCATTTGATTTCTATCATGTTAACATCTTTTGTCACTAATAAATTTGTTTTGTAGATTGATAACAAATTGCTAGTTATCTCACTTCGTTCTAACTTTTATATGCTCATTTAGCATAATCCCCTTATTGCTACGTAGATTAGTAATATGTTTTATAGGACCCTTTAAACTTGTATATAGTTTTAGAACATATAAAATTTAGTGATTTGGCATTACATTTTCATATCATTCAACCGACCTCTTTCCGAATCTCATTATTGCTTCCGCTTTACAAAAATTGCCTCCACCACTATTTAGCTACAACAATACATTAATTACATCATCCACTCCACCTCCTATGAGGAAACCACATGCCTCGTCATACGATCATCTCATATTAATCAAGAAGAGGTACGTGACTTTAACGATGAAGTTTATTGCATGCTAACCATCGTCCATAAAAACATCACTAAGCTCATCTCTTTCGTTAACCCGAATAACCTCCTAAACACTTTGTTGTCATTCTTTATTTGATACATTACACATTATGTTGGATGTACACCAACTAAGGAGGAGAGAAATCCATTCACATAATTGTTTTTTGTCAAATTTTATGTCTCTTACACCCTAAAATACCAACACATAGGTGATAACGCTACACGCTCGCTCGGGGTCAAAGGAACTTCCTTTTCTTCGAGCAAGTTTTATAACACCCTAGGCAAAGGAACCTAATCGTTGTAGTGTAGTATTAGGGTAAGCCACGGTATTGATATCGTTCTCTAGGGAATCGGAATGCTAGTGAGAAGTTACTACGCTAAGGTTGGGGTTGAGGAGATTATTTTTATCTTTTTATGTTTTTTAGGAAATGGAAAAGTGCGAATCTCGGGTTTGATTTGGGGTTGGTATTGCTACCGATTACTTTACTTATCTAATTATCTAATCTAAGGTGTATGTAGTCTATGTCTAATTATTGTGTGCTCGTATGATAGTTTAAAGATGTGTTTACTTAGGTTTTACTACTCCTTAATTATTTCCTATTGTTGGTTGAATTGTCACGTCCTTATTCTTAATTGCGTTGTGTGTCTAAAGTCGTAGGGTATGCGTTTATACCTAACTCTTTGAACTTACCAAAGGGTCTCGTCTAAAAAAACCGCTAGGGATCATAAACACTAACTCTAAGGCCTCTTTGGATAGTTTAGCTTACAACCGCTCAAGGTGCTATAACCTAAGGTTCACAAAGATTAATCAAGCATTAAGTACACAACGAATGACCTATCGCATTACTAGATCATTAACAATTAAGATAAGAGACAACCAATCAATATTCAATAATTAAGTTTCATATTCCCTATGAAAACACACAAGTAAATTAGACGGACATGGAGAACATGCAAGCATACACACAAATAATCAAAGACATAATTGAATTAATGAAGTAAAACACTTATCTTGGTGTAAGATAGGGTTTGGAACCCTAAAATACTGTACAAGACAGCCTTGGTTCGGTTTAGGTTCCTACTCCAAAAGACTACACACAAATACTGAAAATTTCGGATTCAATATATAAGATTACATATGCGACGGCGTCACCTTATGTTTTGTGACGCCGTTGGGTCGCCGTCATTAGGGTTTCTTCAACACGTTAGTCTTGCGACGACGTCACCTTGTGCTTGTGACGCCGTCTTCGACTTCGACCGTTCGATCAAATCTAGGTCGTCCGAGTTGCAACGGCCTACTTTTTAAAGCCCGACACCGTCACTTGAAAATATGAATTTTGGCTTCGTCCCATCACAAAATCCTCCGACGGCGTCATAGCTTAAGCAGATGACGCAAATACCTTGTATTTTCAAAGATCTTGAGTGTCTCGATTCTTGAATTTGGCCATTTTCTTTGTATATCCGCCTTTTCGTCCAAATAAGTGCCATTACAGCAATTTGCCTTCAAGAGACCTAAAAAGTGAAAAGGAACGATATTAAGTAATAACGGATACAAAAGTGATCAAATAAGGGCTTAAACGACCCCTTAAAAAGGTACATTTTAAAACCTTATCAATAGGTAAACATCACTTAGCTAAAACAGGTTCACGAAACCACAACTAGTTCAACCTTTTTAACCTTATATCATAAGTTTGGACCAATACCTCATCAAGTGAAAAACGCATCATGTGTTTTACAAACTTCTTCATCTCCACAATCAACAAATCTAGGATTTTCCTTAAACTATCACCTTACAACTTCACTATCTAGAACACCATCATAGGATCTTATCCTTTTCTCGCTTGACACATATCATGCATGTCATTGTCAGTGCAAACGATATATTAATCAAAACCGCTATTCCCAACACTTTTTCAACACGTTTGTCTATCCAACTCTCTCTCATAGAATGTCATTCTCATCCTCATATAGGTATTTATTATTTATTTTTTTGGTACATATTGTCTTCACTTCTTTTCAATGTCATAATCGTCCATGTCGGTCAAAATCATGTTAATACTATCTCTCCCATTGTCACCTAGCATAGGTCATTTTTATAATTCGTGTCAATCAATGAACGAATTTACCTTCATGTTATCACTTTTATATTTATGCATTTTCTTTGGTATCTTCATTATAACATTCTTAGATAGAACGCATTATTGATTACTCTCGGCTTGAAGTATATAAGAACTTGTTCAAAACAATAGGTTGTTAGCATCAATAAATCATTCAAATCATAACCCTTATGCATCATTAAATTGCAATGTCTATTTATATTTTTTCTTCCTCTTAGTCTTGGTCACTTGACATTACGAAAGGATTGCATGAGTCCATATTCTTATATTATTTTGCTATACATACGAGTTTCTAACTCCTTAATAGTTTTCTACGTTATCACCACCACCTTCCATCACCACTTTCACTAATCATCACCACCACGGATTAGCGAAAACTTACTTTTATAAATCTTGAGTCATCTACCGAGTTATCATCACATGAATCCTACTAGTAAACCGACACCAACACTAGCACCACTCGCTTTAACTCTTTATATTCCAACTTCACTTCATATCTTCTTTCCAGGCACTATTTTGTAGGCTCTTATCATATTATATTATCGTTTTTCTTATGATTATAATTCTTATTAGAAGACTATATTTCATGAGATCTTTGATTATATCATTTATATATCGCATGTATACATCTTATTTTTCCTTGTCAAAAAGATGAAATATATTGCACTAACTCCTTCATTGTAGGTTCATCATCATATACACTCGATTGCATATAACTTACTCATCTAAGGATGAAGTTTGCATCAATTATTTTTCTTATTTTAGGTGCTTCTTGACACCCTCGATCAAGGAGGAATCCATCAAGCAATCATATTGCATCGTCTATACACTTGGTTGTATATGACAATATTTGTCTAACAAAGCTTCAATTAAACTAATATTTGTTTTGTAGATTCATCTTGATGCCCTACAGCAAGGGGAGCTTCTGTCAAGAATTTATTTAATATACACACTTTGTTGTATATCATATACTCGTCCAAGGACGGATATTGTTTTACACTAATATTTGTTTTGTAGGTTTTTAATCATACCTTGATGCCTCGATCAAGGGGGAGCAACCGTTAAGGGGGAGCATGCACGCTTTCATAATCATTCTCATTCTTCATCAAGCCTTTGAGTTTTGACAAAAGGAGGAGAAGATTATCTAACAAAGCTTACCCATGTGTATCGTTTGCTACATGCATTTTCCTCATCATGCATTTCTAATATATATTTTTTTATGTTGCACAAAACTAACCTTGATGTAGGTTAAGAGTCTAAATTTGATCCATGGATCCGCTACCAAACAAGGGCAACAACCTAGGGGACGCAACAACCATAGGGGATTGGAGTAAAAAATTTAACTTCACAAGGGATGATACAAGCTCGCTTTTTTGGGAGAATGAAGGACACACCCTTTTTGTTTCGACAAAAGGGGGAGAAGCGTGTAAACGGAGAAGGTTATATAAAGGTAGTACGGATACAAGTAACTTTTTACATTTTACTATCTATTACGTTTACATATTTTTGTCATCATAAAAAAGGGGGAGATTGTTAGTGCAAATATTTCGATATTTAATATATACAGTGTGACAATCGTAATTTCAGGTCATTTCTCAAATTTACTATTCATCTCGGGAATTTACTATTCACATATTACTATTCATCATTTTACTATTCATTGAAGTCAGTTTGCGACTTTGAGAGGTTATTTTAAAATTTTACTATTCACGAAACACTATTCATTCCTGGAGAAAAATCACTATTCATGGTTACTATTTATCATTTTTCGTAAACTAGGTTTATGAGTATCAAATACGCGTAACCGTGAGGGTTAAGCTGCGTATTCATGGAACATCATTGACAACATTACATATAGACTAGAGTTAGTCTATATATCATCAGTAACATCATTTTCATATTAGTTCATGCATGGGTTTGCATATTTCATTAACGTATATTTATTTATCAAATAAACGCTGTCGCACGATCATTTAATTTGAATAATTGATCCGACACTTCCGACAATTTCCGATATATTTTTATACTCATTTTAAGACTATAAAAAATTTATCGCTTTACCCGATGTTTTGAATTTATTTTGGTATATAAATTGTTATATATATATATATATATATATATATTTACGACGGTTTTCAGAATTTATTCGATATTTATTTATTCACTCAATACTTGAGAGAAATGCATTTTTATAATTTTTATGACTTCGATATATTTTATTTTGTTCCGTTAAAATTGATTTCTAGCTAACGCTACACTAAATAAGTAATTAAATGTACAAAACATACAATATACTTAACTTTAGATACATTTAACTATCAAAAATACACCTCATACCTTCCCATTATGCCCTTGCCGACCCCCCCCCCCTTGTCATCCTTTTTATGAAATATCTTGACCAAAAATGTACACATACTCATGTTTGAATAGATATTTGTATTATACAAATAGTTTATTAATCTAAAATACATAGTATCACATACTAAAAGGTGTAAAAATGCAAGAAACCCTCTCATCCCTTTGTTGATGATCGGCCAAGCAAGAACAAGAAGAAGAAACCATATTTTTTCAAGATCAAGTGTTAAACGAGTCCTATTAGTAATCTAGTTAGGGTTTTGAAATAAAAACCTCAAGATTATTAGGTATACTTTGCTCAAAAATTCATCATCACCCAAGTAAGCTAGTGATATATTTTTCCTACTCTTTTGAACTACTACTTGTTATATTTTCATGATCTATTAGCAAAAACATGCAACTATGTTATAAATCATACCACTTTTTACTTGTTTTTCTACTTATAATGAGTTTTAGCTATCCTATATTTATTCCCATGAACCCTATCATTTTTGGTGAAGTTTAGGAACCCATGACACCCTAAGAAGGTATATGGTAGGTTTAGAATAGTTTTGGTGTTGATTGGAATGGATTGGTAAAAGACATGAACTAGTAAAAATCGTTTTTGACAAAAATAGTTAAAGGGCTGTCCATTTTTTATAAAATCTGAAAATTTCAGTAGGTCATGGATTATTTTGGTTTATATTTTCAGAAAATAGAATTAAAAATGAAACCATGGCCGCTTGAACGGGTTAAAACGGGTTTATAACGAAAAAGATACGTTAATTTTAAGTTTAACGACGAAAACTAATTTTCTAAAATAATACAAGCTGTCAAGGGATTTTTAAGAGGCAAAACCGAGTTTTAAACATAATCTAAATGAATTGATTTATCAAAAATATATTAGTATACATTAACGCGAAACCAAGATATATAAATCGTAGAAAACGGACCTATAACTCTCAAGATATACGTATTTGAATTACGACAATCACAATTATTTTCTTCAACACTAACACTCAATATTCACTATTTTGCGACTAAGCTTCGTGAGGTTACTTAGTCATTTTCATGAGTTGTCAAAGTATATTATTTCACGACGAAAAACTATAAATTCTTGTTCTATTTCTAAACGACTATCGTGGGATGTTGTTTCAACCTATATAAGCGTAAAGTATTTTATAACTTGGCAAGACGTTATAAACTTATTTTTCGACGATAAACATTATTTTCAAATGTACAAGTGGTATGCATATCATATAAGTTTGCATGCACAACATTATATCATGACTTATATTAGATCATATCATTCATAATAGGTTGCAGTTAGAGATTGCGCCTCATTTGAGTGTATCCAATTTTGCCATCATAATCATTGTATCAAGTGAGTTTTCATAGCCCCGCTTTTCAAGTTTATAATTCATTTCAAACCTACGGGGGAGAATACATTGCACATCATTTTATTACGAGCCCAAGTATATCAAATTCATTTACCTCATTGCCATATTAATGTCCCCATTTCATTATCATGAACCGTTAATTACAGAGTAAGCGAGAGTGAGTGAATAGATCTATTGAGGGTGACTCCTCCATCCGGGTTGGTAGTTCCAACTGGTCAAATGGATGCATTTCATTTAATATCAGAATGAGAGTTGTTTGGCAAACACTCTATTGGGGCGAACATCATAATCAGTCTAGCTTCGGTGTCATGAGCTTATAGCAATTGTATCATTTTCATGTGGCATATTTGTCATACATAACTTATACTTGTGGTAGTCGATAAAACATTTACATAAACCTATGAACTCACCAACCTCGTGTTGACACTTTTAGCAATGTATTTTCGTGTATCTAAAGCATATACTTCATGGCATACATAAGGAGTTATCATAGAGTCGCGTGACGACGCTGTCTCACATGGGTTTTATGCACTTTAAAACATCGTTGGATTGTAACAAACTTATTATCGCATATGGATTGTCATTTGGGACCTATATTTTGTAAACTCGAATGTTTTATTATATCAAACGATGTGTTTTCAAACGACACTTTAGGTCGCTCAATATAATCAGAATCGTGAGGCTATGGCGCTCATCCCCGTATTCCATTCACCGCAAAACATGTAATTTGAGGTGTGATGATTGGTATCAGAGCAAAGGTTATAGAGAATTAGGTTGCATCATTGACCCTAGACTATAACTACATGTCATAGCATTTCATCATTTCATCATAAGTGCATATTCACTATACATGCGGATTCGTACGCACATTATGCGGGTTATTTACTTTCATTTCACGTCGATTGTCACAGAGATGTCTTCAGATACCCATCCCATCATCACTTCTTCAGACTCTGACTCTAACATGGAGGATGTCTTGTCATCTCCTATTATAGACTCTGACATGGAGGATGTCTTGTCATCTCCTATTATAGACTCTGACATGGATGATGTCTCGCCACTCCCTACTATAGCCTTAACATCAGTTGGCTCTACACCAGACTCACCACTTATATTATCCGATACTAAGACTGAACCCTTTGAGGAGGACGAAGTTGCACCTACACCACCACTGTCACCATCGATTCGTCAGAGGAAGCAGGCAATTCCTAAAATTCGTCAGACGATCATACCATTTGGTAGGACTTATAGGCTTAGTCCTAATAGACCTATTTGGATGCTTACTGCAAGGAAGAGAGTACATTCTCTTACCCGCATTCTTAGATCACCTTCTACTCATGTACTACAACCACCATCAGCTACTCATACCACTATTAGTCGTCTAATAGTGTATACTCTAGTTTTACCTCAGAAACGTCGTAAGACAACACCAAAAAGGGTAGTATTTCATTCATCATCATCATCATCATTTTCATCATCATTATTACCTAGAGCACCATCCGTACCATCACGTCTCATAGACGATACTCATACATCTGACTTGTAGCTTGGGAAGCGTGCATAATTTGACACACCATTACCATCTATCACTAAGACTACAGACACTACACCATCTTATAGGTTTGAGGACTGTGAGAGTTCTAGGGCTGTTGCTGCTAGATAGCCTACTACTCCTACACTTGAGACACGATTAGACCATCATCATGAACAGATAATAAGTACCTTTCTATCTAATGTAATCTTTATCCTTTATTATCTCCACGATAATCACAACCTTTGTTTATTTCATTTCCTATTCCAATTGCCCAATTTTCAATCCTTTCACAACAATATACCGCTATCTTACTAGGGATTAGGCCAACTTTATTCTTGACCAACTAGGAGACTATTACCATTCTATGAGGTTCTCTCATGTATCCTACAAACCATTCAACAAATTTTATTTCAAGTTATTTTACTACCACTTCATGAAATTATTTCATATAATTTTATTTCAAGCTATTTTACTGCCATCTTAGGAAAATTGTTTCACAGAGTTCTAAAACAAGTTGTTTTGTTACCACCCTCAAAATTGATTTTCAGTCATTCTATCAACTATTTACTACCATTACGCGAAACGATTTTCATGTTACTCTGAAAAATTGTTAGGCCATTATCTTACAAAACAACACGTTGAATACCATCTAAAACTTCGGAGAAACATAATACCATTTCAACAAAACCAAGCATCACATTATTTGTCCTCGATTATACATAGCCTGATCACCTATGTATAATTCAGGAAGGATTATGTCATGAAAGAAAGAAGCATCTTTTCAAACTTCCTAAAACAATCTTCATTGAAAAACAAAGCTTTGTAATCAGATAAATTTTTCATAAACATCTCTTTTGTTAACACTCTATTGATACATACGCCATTCATCACTCACTCAACCGATAAGTTTAAATTTTACCAGTGACCTTTTTAGGAAATACTTTCCATACCATCTATGAGGAGGATTCCTCGATAGAAGAAAACAATGAAAGGATTTCAAAACTACCAACAAGGACTAGAAGTATGTAGTAAGATGTTTCAAAACTCAATAGAAATCTTAAGACATCACGAGATAATCTAAACCACTAACTTTCGACTAGAAGCCAAATTCTATCATTTCAAAAGTACCAGTTGGACCGAGTTATACGAATTTGTACACAGCAAATACCCACTAAGTAACACTGTAGAAATAAACCAAGTCTTCTAACCAAGACTGCAGAACATTTCATTAAACATGGCCTCAGCAATATGTGAACTTCCCTACAATAAGTTTCCCTCAAAGGAAAAATTGAGTTAAGTTAAGGTTATCGATATAAACTATCCCCACGGCATTGTGTTCTCCAGAAATTACAGATAACCTCACTTCCATATCAAGAGAGGAAACAGGCCTGAACAAATCAAACAATCAATGACTCCCCATCTACATGTGAAAACAGAACAGATATTCTTCGACATAGTATCAGCTGATATCTACGTTTCTGCCAGCATGATAAAAATCTCAGTGATGAACTATTTTTAGAAACACTCAAGTAAGATTGAATAACTATGCCTTTAGATTTTGCCTAACATTGACTGATAGACATTATCCAACATTAGAAACTGTTAGGAATTGGAAATTTCATGTTAAAGTGTCGGTCATCCCAATTATGGTCTAGCATATGTTAGCTCGTAGACGTGTCGTTATTTACGTTGTTTTGTAGTTAATTAGTTAATTAGTAGCGTAGTTTAGTTTAGTGTAACACCGTGGAGGAAGGACGGTCTTTACCCATCAGATGCTCGATCCACATCCGATAGAGGACGTAGTGTTCAGAATTATAAATACCCTTCCATCCATGGAAGGGGTGGTGCTTCTTCCATAATCTAACCTTAACCAAGTCTCTACCAAGAACACCCATCTCTTTACTTTCTCTCTCAAATGGCTAACATGTATTTCCATCATCCAAGACCACCGAATCATCAACACAATAAATATTACGATCCTAAAAATGGTATCGAGCCTAGGTTGTTGTGTTTTGATGATTTTTTTGGTTTTGATACTTTTTGAAAATGTTTTGTGTATTTGTGTGGTCGAATATTTTTATGGGTAAACTGTTCTTATCAAGTTTTGTATCCTCTTTGGTCAACAAAGTTCATATTGTTCATTCGGTGTTAATATCTCTTCGTCAAATACTTGTCCAAACAAAGAGTATCTTAGGACATTTGTTTTGTACCAAAAGCTGAGTATTATGGTGGTCAAACAGTGGTCAAAACGGGTCTAAAAGGATGTCCTTTTGCAGTTTTTTGTCTGGGTTTTTCTGGTCAGTTTCAAGAGGTCAAAACAGATGCAGTCTTATGCAGTTTTTCTGGGTCATTCTTCATAGCGAGTTGCTTATGTTTCTTCTTAGCGAGTTGTGAATATAATTACTTAGCGACTTGTCCTTTTTTAATGGTAGCGAGTTGATGACTATTAAGTCAAAAACCAAGCGAGTTGTGCTAGCGTGTTGGAATCACTCCTAAACTAAATCTCAAGTGTTAGTAATTAATATGTAATAGTTAGCTTAATATGGCTTTTATGTTAGTAATCATGCCAAGGCTTATGTAGAAAGCCCATGAGCCTTGGCCCAAGCCCATAAAGGAAAGGAAGGAAACTTGCATGTTGCCCTAGTTACTTCCTATAAATAATCCTTGTAAACCCTCACTTGAGGGTTGGTTGTTCAATTCACACATTTACTCTCTACGCATAACTCTTCAATATTCATACGTGTGTGTATGTGTGTTTGTTCATTAGATCAGTTCTTTTCTATTTCTTCTATTAATGCTTGTGTTATGAATATGGGAACCTAACAAAGGGTATCATTCGCCAAATAGTTGGGTGAAAAGGTTTTGTTTTTGAAGTTGTTTTGATCTTCACAGAACATACGGTTTTCAAACTTTGTCACGCTTTAAAACTCATTTTTACACTTTTCAATCCAAGATTCATGTACTTTCAAAGTTTTAGGTGTTCAAATTTCGCTTTTAAGCAAAAGTTTCAAACTTTACGTGTACTTCTTTTTTTAAGCTTGGTTTTATACGTGGATTTCTACATAAGGTGTTTCTAGGTTTTGGATCATCACGTTTACACTTTTATGTAATTTTGGTGATATTGAAGCGGTTTCATCTCAAAAATCTGGTTTAGAAACACTTTGGGCTAAAATCGCTTTTGGTTAAGTTTTACGCAGAATAAAACCCTAAAGTTACGCATAACTTTTCCTTGGATAGATCTTCATGAATTGGTTTACTCAAGATTTTCTTGCTTGGATAAGCCTCGAAAACACTTCGACTTTTGATATCGTTTACACTGTGATAGTGTAAAGGATTTTTGGGCAAAATCCTAATTTTACGCATAAGCTTAAACTTACGCGTAGAACTCTTTACGCCTAAGATTTTTCTTACGCCTAAACCTTGTCTTATGCATAAGCTAATCCTACGCATAAGTTTTCTACGCCTAACTTTTAGTTTACTTCTAATCTTAGTGTTTCTCAATTCTTACGCGTAAGCTAATCCTACGCGTAACTATTGTTTTTACGCATAAGTTTGGTGTTTTTACGCCTAAGTGTTGTTTTGCCTAAACTTGGTTTTTTACCCATAAGGATACTTCATCAACAACGTTTCATTCGACTACAAAGATCCATTTTACAACACAAGTTTTCAACATGTCTCAACCGCCATACTATAGCTACTTTCCGTACACGTATCCTCAACAACAGCAACAACAACAACTAAGTCCACAACATCAACAATTTAATCAACAACAACAAATTTTTCAACAACATTATCCACAATAAGGAGCAATTCAACCTCAAATGGTTCAACCACCACCTAGTTTTCAAGTACAACCTTACACAAACGTTTACAATCAACATCCATCCAGGAACACTATGAAGGAACCGCCTTGGTTTGCAAAGATGTGTGAAGCTTTAAGTAGCCAACAATCAATTCATGAGGCAGGATCACTTGATAGACCTCCAATGCTCACTCACAAAAACTATGATCAATGGGTAATTAGGTTCTTTAGGTTTTGTGATCTAAAGAAGCCACATGGAAAGTTCTTAAAGAAGGTTATATTGGAAGGTCCATTCCAGATGCCTATTGTCGTTACACCCAGAGATCCTAATGTTATTCCACCAAGAGATGATCTCACAAACATTGCAACTGTTATTGACCTTTCTGGTGATGAACTTCTACACTACGAAGCTGATGAGCTAGCAATGCAATATATCCTTTTAGGATTACCCAATATAATCCTTCGAAGTGTTGATGCTCAAAAGACTGCTAAAGAAATATGGGAACATATTCATCTTCTCATGGAAGGCACTGAACTCAATCAAGAGGATATGGAATCCAAAATTTACTTGGCTTATGAACACTTCATGATTGAACCAGGAGAGACATTAGAGTCTTATCATCATCGATTCTCAGACATCATCAATGATTTGGATAAACACAATATCATCATGCCAAGAATTGCAGTCAATACTAAGTTCCTAGGTAGTCTTGGTCCTGATTGGGAGAAGTATGTCATTTTTATCCGTCAAGCTAAGAATCTTCATCATGCTACATACGGATTGTTGTACGACTATTTGAAGCCTCACCAAAAAGAAGTTGACAAAGAAAGGGCTATCCGTGGACTCCCGACTCCACCGTTACTTCCGGACAATCAACAACTTGCTTTGTAGGCTCAAACTAGTTATCCTCCTCAACCAGCTCCTCAACCAACTGCCACAATTACGCCATATGATCCATCACAGCAATAATCTCAACAAACTCAATTGGTTCCATACAACAACAACAATGATCAAGCACTTTACGTTGAAACTAATGAGGACTCAGATGCTTTCGATGCATTGTAACAAGGATTTGTTATGATTGCTAAAGCTTTTGGTCGTTATACAAACAAATCCAACAATCGCATTCGCTCCTCATCAAACACAAGGAATCGGGATGTTGTGAACAATGGATGAGTTGAAGTTCGTAATCGTGGTTATGGTCGCCGATGGGCGGTGGTCAAGGATTTAATGCTATGGGTAGGAATAACATGGGTGCTCCACAACAACAGAGAGCTCAAGTGGTTGAACAGGTAATGCTCGTAATGGGATGAATGGTCTTTGTTGCTACAAGCTGTAATGAGAAGGGTCACTGGCTAATGCATGCCCAAAGCCGAGGACTAGGGGCGTGCTTATCACAAAGAGGCTTTACTTTTGGCTCTTAAGGATGAAGCGGTGGAACTCTCACGACAAAGAACAGAGCTTTATGGCGTATGAAGACTTAGATGATGATATGGAGGACTTGTAGGCTAATGCGCAGCTTATGTTGATGGCTAATATGCACGAACTCCACATGAGTGACACAGCTCGATGTATGACATCGATGGCTTGTCTCAGTACCGAAAAACCATAGTCATCTCGATCTACTATGTCACCAACATCCGATCCGACGAGGCTCAGAATGTTCAACATGAGTCGTCCATATCTCATTTTGAAGATTCTCAACTAGACCCCGTAGTTACATTTGATGATCAAGATGATCTTATGGTTACCTTTGATACTCAAATTGACTCCGTGGTTATACTTGAGGATCTGAAGAGTGATCATGTTGTGACTCACATTGAACACACTGAACCTTTGCCTAATCCAGATATTGACCTCTTACTTAAAGACTATCAATCCCAAATGGATGAATGTCGCTCATTAAATCAACAATTACACAAAGAAAATGCATCGTTAACTGTGGATATTGAATGCTTAAAACGACAACTCAATTTTTTCAAAACTCAAGAAAAATGTGAAAAAGGTTTTGGAGTCGCTTTTGCTAAATCACACCAAAACGAAAAATCTTTAGAACGACAGATTCGTGATCTAGCCGCATTGAAGAATGCTTTGTTGTCTCAAATAGAACAACTGAAACATGAACATAAAAACAACTTAACGCCTTACTTTGAAACTCAAAAGCAAGGCCGAGTTGTTAAATTGTCAAAAGCAGTTCTCTGCGTACAAAAAGCATTCAACAAAACGAATAGATGACCATCTTGAAGAAATTTTCTACTTACAAAACAAACTCAAAGAGTTTCGAAATGTTGTTTACAAAATGGTGAGTCAATCACAATTATTCAAAAGTTTACTTTAAAACCCAATCCAAATGGATATGGACCGAATCTTGTTGACATAAACTAAAGCTTTCAACCAAAGCATTCAAAACAAATCTTGAAGTTTCCAAAGTGTAATACAAAATTGATGATTCTCATATGAGTGTTGTTGAATATCATCGTCAAGAGGAATTAGATGCGTAAGACGAGAGTCGATCAAAATTAGAAAATGTTATTTATAACAAACCATTTAACTATTCAAAAGTCGTCACTTTCGTCACACCAAAGGATTCTTCTAACACACCCAGGATTATCACAAATATGTCTGAGTCTTCTAATGTTTCTCCCCAACCAAATTATGCGCACAAATTTATGGTCCTTTACCTTCACTCAGTGAAGTAAAATCAAAACCCGAAAATCGTCAAATTCTTAGATATTTTGATATTTTCACCTCTGACCTCAAACTTTTAGAACGTGAGATTGAATTTCATTCTGAAATAAAAGTTGAACATTTTCAATCGCCTCAGCGCGAGAACAAAGAGATATTTTTAGAAAAGAATTTTACCTCATGTTAAAATTTTGAAAAATTGTGTATTATATTGGAAAAGGAATTTCTTAAGGAACTTGGATTGATGAAAATCGTTTTCGAGAAAATAGAAACATCTATTTCGAATACAAAACGTAAAAGAAAATGTTATGAAAAGATGTTGATCGACTCTTGGAAGATGTTATCTCGTACGATATCCATAATGTTGTGTTATTGCTTTCTTTTCCATATGCATCCGATTATATCTCTCGTTGATTCTATTGATTCTCGTTGAAATTGTTGAGAATACTAATAATGTGCATCGTAATCTAGTCTTTAAAAGTTGAAAATGAACGATTGTTAAACGAGCTTTCAAATGCAAAACGTCATCTTCAATGGTGTCAAAAGTTGTCAAAATCGTGAACTTTCGTGCAAAACAAAATCAACCATTGCATTCCAAAACTTTTAATCCAAAATTTGAGCAACTGGATGATCAAAACGCCTTTGAAATGTCAAATCTCAAAATATGAACAAGAACTTGCAAAAGTTAAACAGAATATGGTATCATATTTGATTTACTCAAACAGACTCGTGATGAAGCATCAAACTAACTTGATCAATATCTTGCACACACAAAAGAAGTTCGAATTTTTCGAAATCTTCGCTCAAAATCGAGATTTGTTGAACACCATCATTGAGTTAAAGGAAAAGTTAGGAAAGTATGAACAAGTTCAGATTAGCAACATTAAGAAACTTGCACCGTCACACTTAGAAAAGTAACCCTCGAATGCCTACCGACAAACCACAAGATACTAATGTGCTTCCTCTACGGAAACAGAATAGTTGCCTCTTTTCCAAACGTCCGCATTTCACAAACCTAGGAGCAATACAAGGAAGAATAGGAAGTTGCGACCTAAGAAAAGAACAATAAAGAATGTCAAGTAGAAGAACACCCTAGACTTTGAATAAGACTCAAGTTGCACCCACTTTAGATATTGCGCCTTACAAATGTAATAGAAAAGTGTTGTAATGAATGTTGAACCTATAAGTACTTTTGATATTCAGTCTGAAGCTTCTTGTGTTATTTGTTGTAAAAGTATGCTTTCTGATTGTCATGATAAATGTGTTGCTAAAGCTATCTTGTCTCGCTTATGGAATCCTAAGAAACGGAATACCTCTAGGCCCATAAATGCTTCTAAGTCCGTGCTTGGTAAACCACCCAATTTAGATTCTAAGAAATGCATTGATGTCCCCTGTAGCTCCAAAGATCACCTCCAAGGAATGTAGTACCACCTAGTGCATTCACTAAGACAAAAGCAAATCTCGGTTGGAGATGGCGAAATGGATACATAACACACTAAGATTTAAATGGATGCCTAAAATCATTGATGTGTGTATTTCTACTTTAATCGCTTGAAACCCTCTAACTCTTCGGGTTCCACATCTACTTATATTCCATCTATGTCGCTCATGTAATGCAGTGATACAAATCATCCTTTGGATTGTTGATAGCGGATGTTCCCGACACATGACAGTAATCTCAAACTATTATCAAACTTTATTGCAAAGTTCATTGGCACCGCCGATTCGGAATGATCACTCAGCCTATCATTGGCTACGAGATTACATCAATGGTAACATCGAAATTAGCGTAGTTTATTATGTGGAAGGCCTCGGTCACAATCTCTTTTCCGTTGGTCAATTCGTGATGGAGATTTGGAAGTTGCTTTTCGGGAGAAAACTTGTTTCATTCATGATCTACAAGGAAACGATCTTATGTCTGGCACTCACAATTCTAGTTTGTACACAATCTCAATGCAAGACATGGTTTCTTCATCTCCCATTTGTCTACTTTCAAAGGCAACATCAACAAAATCTTAGCTATGGCACCGACGTCTCTCACATTTAAACTTTCAAACCATAACCAACCTTGCTCGATACAAACTTGTTGAAGGTCTCCCGAGATTCCGGTATTCTAAAGATCACCTTTGCTTAGCATGTGAACAAGGGAAAAGCACTCGTGCTCATTTTCCTTCAAAGGTGGAACACAACTCTCAGCATGTACTTCATCTTCTTCACATGGATTTGTGTGGCCCGATGCGTGTGCAAATGATTAATGGCAAACGCTACATCCTGGTAATTGTAGATGACTACTCAAGATGGACTTCGGTCTATTTTCTTCGAAGCAAAGATCAAGCTCCACAGATGATCATCACCTTTCTCACAAAAATTCAAGTTCAACTCCGGAACACAATCAGACAAGTCAGAACAGACAAAGGAACTGAATTTGTGAATCAAACTCTTCAAGAATTTTATGAGAAAGTGGGAATTGAGCATCAAACATCTATTACATGCACACCGAACAAAATGGAGTTGTTGAAAGACGGAACCGTGACGTTAGTGGAAGTCGCAAGAACAATGTTAATCAACGCTAAACTTCCAGATTACTTGTGAGCTGAAGCCGTATCAACTGCATGCTACACTCAAAATCGCTCAATGATTACTAAATGCCACAACAAAACACCTTTTGAGCTTATCCATAATAGAAAACCGAATCTCAAACACTTTCATGTTTTTGGATCCTTCGCTTCCCAAATAATGATCGTGATGACTTTGGAAAGCTCAAAGCCAAAGTCGACATTGAGTCTTTATTGGATATTGTGAGAATTCTAAAGGTTACCGGATCCGAATCGTCAGACAAAGCAGGTTATGGAAATGATTCATGCAAGTTTCGATGAGCTTACGTAAATGGCTTCGAGCATATGACTTGGAACCCGTCACAACCGCTTAAAATTCCTCAAACCCCATCATCGCCTTACCCAAGCCCTCACTTACTCACAACAAATGGAAAACTATTTGCTCCATCGCTTAGTGATGACATTGATGAACGTGCTCCGTGTGTATCCGATGTTTCGCCGCTCAACCCGATCATGTTCCAATACCGATACACTGCTACAACAACTAATGTTGAAGAAGCACCACCATTGACTCTACAACAACAGCTTGAACAAACTGCTTCCAACGACGCCGAACCAACTAATGATGTTATGAACAATGAAGTACCCCACCGCAGATTTTGATCCAAATGCGTTCTTTAACCCGCTTGCTAATAAACCGCCGCACCGATGTAGCGGAATCATCTACAAGCCATTTGAATCCTCAAAATCGCACAATGTATACCAACATCAACCTCTACACATCGTTGGACAAAAGACCATCCTCTTGAGAACATTATTGGTAACCCGAACCAACCGGTCATAACCAGACAACGCCTTCACACGATGGTGAACATTGCATTTATGCACTCACCGGTCCGCTAACGAGCCTAAAACATTAAAGACGCAATGACCAAAGACAATCAGATTGAATCCATGCACGAAGAACTCAATCAGTTCAAACGCCTTGAAGTATGTGAATCGGTTGAAAGACCAACAGGGTCTACGTCATTGGTCTCAAATGGATTTGGAAGAACAAATTGATGTCAAGGAACGTAATCGAAACAAGTCACGCCCGGTGGCTAAGGGTTATAGATGTGAAGAGGTATTGACTTTGAAGAATCATTCGCACCAATTCTCGCCTTGAGGTTGTTCGGATATTTTAGCATTCGCGACACATTAATATAACGGTCTTTCGGATGGACGTCAAAACCGCTTTTCGAATGGGCAACCAAAGAAACGGTTTATGTCACCACCGTAAGGATTCACGATCCGAGTTCCCGAACCATGTTTACAAACTGAACAAAGCTCTGTACGGACTCAAACAAGCTCCTCAGGCATGGTACGATAAGTTATCATCCTTCCTCATTGCCAATAATTTCACCAAAGGTTCGGACGACCCCACTCTTTTTATACAATATCACGGGGCACACATCTTAATTGTTCAAATGTACATGGATGACATCATTTTTGGGTCAACGCATAAAAAGTACTCAATCGCTTTTGCAAAACTGTTAGGATTTAGCAATTCCAGTTATTAAAGAGTCGGTCACCTCAAGTATATGTAATCGTTAGAAAGCTCGTAGTCGTAGATTACTTAATGTTTAGTAGTATTTAGTTAAGTAACACCATGGAGGATGGACGGTCTTTACCCATCGTATGCCCGATCCATGCCCCATTGGTGGCGATTTGTGTAAGACTATAAATACTCTCACCTCCCAAGGTAGAGAGTTGGAGCTCATAATAATACTTTTACTTTCTCTCACTAAGTTCCCAAACCTCTAACTCTTTCTCTCTAAAACCTCATCTTAGACGCCTCTTTGATTATGGTTTGATGTGTTTGTGAAACCAATATGTTACAAATGGTATCAAGAGCCATGGTTTGATCATTTCTCTTTCATATCCTTGGATTTCTAGTGGTTTTAGATGGTTTTGAGTTTGAAAAGTTTAGTGGTTTTTTGCATCATTTAGATCATTTCTAATGTTAAAGTTTGAATTTTGGGTATACTTTTGTGTTTAGAATCATTGTAAGTGCTTGGGTTTTGATTTGGTAAGCTTGAATCATCGTGGTTGAGCTTGTTTTGGATTAAAAGTGTGTTTTTGAAGTTTTTCTTGCTAGCGACTTGGTTCTCGTAGTGTTTTTCATCGTAGCGACTTGCTTCAGTAAAAGGTAGCGAGTTGTAGTGTTAACTGTTAGCGATTTGGTCCTAGTGACTTGTCTATTGAGACAAGCCGACAAACAGTACTACTTAGTGGATTCTCCACTACGGCTAGCGACTTGGTGAAGTTAGCGACTTACTTTCAATTTTGTTAGCGACTTGTACTTAGTATTCTTAGCAACTTGGTGTTAGCGACTTGGACCTTAGCGAGTTGCTCTTTAGCGACTTTGACCGTGTAGCGACTTGGTACTTTAGCGACTTGTGTCCAATGACTGGGTCTTAGCAACTTGGGCTTAGCGACTTGGTTCAAGAATTCTTAGCGACTTGGTTGATTTTTGTTTGTAATACTGATTTTCTCTTGATTTAGTAAAACCGTGAAAGAATCTATTTCCCGTTTAATCATAGAGTTATAAAACTCGTGTAACTGTTAGCATGTCTACCAACGTACTCTACAATCATCTCCATCATTCTTGAGGATGTTCAAGCAAATGGTTCGGGATACTCGCCCACCCATGCTTGATGAACCGACTACGACTCTTGGGCTCAACGAATCGATTGTCTTGTCTTGGAAAGGAAAATGAGGTCAACATTCTCAAATCCATTGATGAAGGACCTTATCAGATTGAGACTACAAGAGACTTAATTGATACAGCTGCAGATGGAACAATGATCTATTGATTAGACAGACCAAAGACGTATGATGTAACATATTGGATTTCACAAACACACTAAACCATAATCACAAGTAGGCGTATAAGAGGTTTTAGACAGAGAAAGTAAGAGGTTGGGAACTTTAGTGAGAGAAAGAAAAATCTTATTATGAGCTCCAACTCTCTACCTTGGGAGGTAGAGAGTATTTATAGTCTTACAATAAAATGCCACACAACGGGTCAGATCGCATACATGGTAAAGACCCGTCCGTCCTCCACGGTGTTACTTAACTAAATACTACTTAACATAAAATAACTACGACTACGAGCTTAACGATTACATATACTTGAGGTGACCGACTCTTTAATACCGAATTTCTAATTCCTAACAATCTCCCCAAGGGAGGTCACCTCAAACATACATTAAACTTACATTGAGTACAAACAGATATTAAATTATAAATTTTTCTTGAACTCTTGATGTATTACTTTGCTCTGAAGCTCGTAGTCATTGATTCTTCACATTGCATGTTTGGTTAATCCAAGTGGAGGTCTTTTACTGATCCACGTGATAATGAGTTTTGAGCTAGCTTTGAGATCATCAGCCACTTTAAATCTCTGAATCTTCCTTTGTGGTGTTGATATTATGTGATATTGTGACATTTGGACCGACATGCTCACATTCTGGATCGTGATATATTCTCATCAGAGTAGCGGAAGCTTTTGTTGATTCATGATATTGGCGCAGCAGAAAGCGAAGCATGGAGTGATAATATCGAGTCATTGATGCACTTATCATGATTTCTTTTGAGATGAATGTGGTGTGTGAGCATGCGGCTATGGATTGACCGCTTCATTCGATCACCGCAACGCCGGCATACCGCATACAATGATTAGCAACAAAATGCGCGAAAGTGTCTTTGATCACTTTCGTTGAATTGAGGTACACGCCCACGGTTCCTCGTTGATCAAGACAAGTATTTCCTGTGATCGTATAATTCAAGAATTTCCTTGACAGGTTTCGTAGTCTGCTCTAGTCGTTCTCAAACCGAACGTCTCAAAGAAGACAACACGGAGTGAGTGAACCAAATGAATAGAGATTCACCGATTGATGAAAAGAGATTTGAAAAACAATCGTGTATCGCTCAATAGAAATTGTTTTTACAATACAACGAAGGTTTTAATGAAAATCAATTATCAATCATAAACACCTTTTATTTTGAAATATTAGACACGGTCGATGTGCTAAAGAAAAGAGTTTTAAGCACAACGACCGGTTTTCAAAGGTATCCGTCAATCCATAACTCGAACCAGATTGAATTCAAAAGATTGAATCGCCCACCGTTTCGCTCAGTTGTCACATGGTTGATCTATTGGATAGATCTCACATGCCACCCACTGTGAGCTTGTTTGATGATGGCTCCGAAGGCTTTCCATCTTTATTGTGAATATGTTTGCATATCACTCAAATGTTCGCAATACCACAAGGATACTGCGTGGGACTCATAAGATATAATCTCTCTTTCCACATTGTGTGAAACAGAGAGTCTTCATTGAAAAGTGTCCTAATGAGATTTATTGATGATCTCGTGGCTCTAGACTCAATTTGTGCATATTTGGATCCTATATCGGAGACTAGGAGAGGGTCTCCTCCTTCAATATCAACAATCTCTAAGATAAGGTCGATAGATAATGTTGGTTCCCGTGAGAATGAAACAAGTCCTTTTAAGAGGAACTTGAGTAGTTTGGGAAGTTTAGTGCGGTGCATCATCGGGTCCATGACGCCTTGTCTTCAATACCGATGTTGCCATCCGTAGCATATGAATTGAACCCGGTTTCGCCCTAAGGTTGAATAAATGGAGGTTATTTCTTTTCACCCTTTTTCACATTCAATTCTTTTCATTCTTCAACCCCTTCATGCTTACCGAAACTTCATAACTAGAACCTTGTTGGGTTTATTCCAAGACTAGCTCGGCCAAATCCGCACTCTTCCCATATCTCATTTTCTCCTTTTATCATCATACCTAAGAACTCTACACTAACTAGTGGATAGTCCCTCGGTAGATCCCTCCGGTTCAGCGGATCATGGAACACATACCTAACCTTATCGTCCTTATATCACCATACATAATGTCAAGTTGGTCGGTCTTTTTGGTATTGTTCATCCGCCATAGGAACCAATTGAAAACTATTTGAAAATCAATCCGGTGCTTGTGATATATTATCAAAGCATTTTGCACCGAATTGTTTTTGATATTTTGAAAAAGAGCTCCCCTCAACATGTGCATCATGTATTTGAAATCGCTTAGCACACGGAGGCGTGGAGGAAGAATTAACTTTGATTTCCATTTTCTAAATGATATCAACATCACTTCCTTATCAAATCAAGTGGATAAAGCATTTTGGAAGGATGAGGTTTTCAAAGTTTGTTCCCCTCAATATGTGCCTTGACGCTTGAAAGAGTTTTGCACATATTAGAAGGAACTGCACATAGAGACAATTCAATCACGCTTCAATAATTTGAGGTTTAAGATAGATACTCCCCTCAACATATGCATGGAAAATTTGAAATTGTTTGTCACATACGGGAGGATAACTTGTACATCCTTATAAAACCATTTACCGAATCATCGCTTTAAACCAATTTAAATCACAAATTCTCCCCGATCACAATTATCAAATCATTGAGATTTGTGATCTCAGAGATTTAAATTGATTTTGAAAGTTTTAGGAGAATTGTGACTTGATTATGGAAACGTTTTAACCGATAAGGATCGAATTTTGAGACTTTAAACTCCATTGATTAAACATGCATGATTATCTTTTGAAAACATAATAGTAACCAAGGTCCGGTACCATTGTTTGAAAATACACTTTTGATTTAATTGAAAATCATTCTCCCCTCAATCAATGACATATGTTGTTGATTGAGAGATAGATATTTTTGACAACTGTTAAGTACAAATGATTTTCAAAAATTGAGTCCGAGTAATTTTTCAAAGCAATTAGTTTTCATTAGATAGTAGGTGATTGTTTTATAGAATCGGAGCATGAGATTTGAAAACCAAGATAAAGCATGGCTCTGTTCTTTCATTGAAAAGCGGGTTACTGCCTGAAATGACAATAAACCATTATTTCACTTTCTCCCAAAAATATATTTTGATTTTTTGATTTTTTTTTTTTTTTTATAAATTCGAACAACATCTAAAGTCCCGTGTCAATCTTTGAATGACAGCACAAAGACCGTAGATATTTTCGAATTAAGGAAAGCATGACAAAAGGACAATATTTTTGGAATTTTTCAAGATTTTTCAAATTTTTATGGATTTTTGAAAGTTTTATATTTTTCTATTTGCTTTTTGAAGGTTTTGTAATTTTGTATATTGTTTTTCGAATAACTATTTACAAGAGATAAATTAGTTTAAGAGGATGATGAAATGAGTACCGAGATAAAGATATCGTTCAACACGTTGTAGAAGAAAGGAATCAACATCTCTTAAACTTTCGCTACCAAAGCATTCGAGGCTTCTAAGAAAATCGTCTGAACATGAGCCTTCTAAATCTGAATCTTTGGTAGCTTCCCCCCAAACCGACAAACATCAAATAAAGACCATTTCCCCAAGAACTAGAAGTGAATAAAATGGTCTCATTGAACTAAGCTCAAGACCAAGAACACGAGAACACCAAAGAAACAAGTTGAAACATTGATCGCCTCGGTGGTTATCAAATCCGGAATAACGATGAAGACCGATCACATGAACTCATAGCGCCCCCTCGATGTACACAATACTCTTCGAGATTGACCATTGTCTATTCGGGGAACAATACATCAACATCTTCATTTTACCGAGTGCATTCCAGTTATCTCCAATATAACCAATCACCCATAATGTACACACGCACATCCAACCGTAGTAGAGACAATGACATCACAAGAAATGGTTGAATCATCGATCTCCTTATGGATGTCAACTCCGAATAATGATTAAGCTCGATCATGCGAATATGTTGTGCGACCTTTATGTACACATATCTCTCCCGATGGTTGTGATCTCATTGGAATCATCATTACATTGTGTACATGAAGCACTAACTGTAAGCACTTTATCATAAATCATATAGAAGATGTCGATAAGCAATATCATCTCACATACCAAATATTCTTCTCACATTTCTTCCAACCGAACATCAAGTAACACATACCAAAAGTCTCCAGAGACCATTTCCAAATAGTTGAAATAATGCATCCTTCCCCAAATAGTTGGAATAATATATCCTTTCCCCAAATAGTTGGAATAATACACCAAAGGTAACGAGTTAAACACCGAATTTCTACGGTTATGACCATTGTCTTTCCGGATAACTTCATTCGGTATAAGTGTTAAGTTCATCATGTGTACTCGTTGTGCTTTTAGATATATGTCTCCTTCCCCTTGCCGGTTTTGATACCTCGTAATCAAGAAACATAATATACCCATAAACATGAAATCTTGTGAGAAGAACTCAAATAGCCCAAATGAATCTGTGAGAATCAATCGCATGTAAACTCTCTTTGACTATCTTTATCAACCCATATGTAGACAATTTGAAGTGACCATGTTGAAGAAAACCCGATATACCAAACTTGAGATCAAGTCGAATTCCCGATTTGTATCTTAAGCTTGCACTTAATGATGGAAGAACGGGTCGAGAATCTATGCTTCAAGCAAATCTCTATACTCACTACTCAAACAAAGTATGAGACATTAAAACTTCTTAAGATTCTCCACATCGTCATCTGCATGTGACACCGAGTAAAACAACGAACTCCTAATAGTGATAGGTAACCGTGTCTTTAGCCAACCACCTCGATCACGGTAACTAGATAAACCAAGTCTTCAACACAAAATCTTAAGCCCGAGCAAGTTATCAAATAAGAACACGATTTGTTGAAAGTCAACTTCAATCTCAAATAAGTGATAAATGATTAACTCAAGTCATCAACTTGTGTCAAATGCCCAACAAGTGAAAACAACATACAATCGGATGTACATTGACCCACTAAATGAACCGTAACAAATGATTCCTCAACTTCAATGCATTCTTCATAAAGGTATACATATAGAGACTGATCTGGAAGATTCACCAATAATGTCTTCGAGCGGATGAGGTAGTCATTTTCCTTAATGTTCATGTGGTTGATTTATATCATGCATAATGAGAGGAACAATAATCCGTGAAGATTTGGCAAAGAAATACCAAAGAGCGGATCATTATTCAATAGTGCAACTACAACATCATGATAGTCATTATCAACGCCTTGTGAAGTAACTGGAGATAAGGTTTCTAGATTAGTCTGAGTACTACTTCTTAGATGGAGAACCAGTTGAGTCAGAAGTAACCGGAGCAGGAGCTTCAGGAACTAGATGATCAACATTCGCTAGCAGTTGGAAATACTCATCAAACATATCTTGAAACAATGAATCCCAAACAATAAATCCCAGTTAACATTCGGCATTGGAGGAGAGTCGATGACCATAAAGCATCCATCAACATGTAGTATATGCACTTTTCCCCTCAAAATTGCATTCTGGTTGCCATTTTGATTTAACCAAGTGAATAAGAATATACACCAATGAACGAGATCCACTTGATGACCGAATGAGCATGGGAGAAACATGAAGCTTTTGATGAAGAATGTCGATGAGAATGGACATAAACATGAAGATTTCTCTTCTCAAGATAAAGCGCATCAAGCGTATACCTTTCTTTTCTATGAGGAACGGGCTCAAGTGTTATCTGCAGACGCCATAGTGTTGAAGAACGAGGCCCGAATTGATGTGAACAGACGTATAGTGATGAATATCAATGTTGAGTGACTTGAACCCGTGAGTTATGAGATATCAATCCTTTTGTAATCCATACTTTAAGCCACCCATGTATTGAAGGATCAAGTATCTCAGAATCGAGTAAGGACTACCCGCACTAATATTACAAACTTGATTGCATATATTTTGGTTAGTGACATCGTGATCCAAATCCTTTGGGGTTTCACGGTCAACATTGAGATTGCCAATGGTAAACATCTTTCCGTAGGAATCCACCCAAGTCTAGCATCCTTAAACATTCTACCGATGGTATCCACTTATGGCAAGGTCTAGGATTTTAGGCTTCTTATGCACAAGTGGAAGACTTATCGATATTCCTAGACTCCAAAGATTTAGCAGCTGGTATCCATCAAGGCAAAGTTTTTTGTTCGTTTTGCTTCATAACATGTTGAACCATAGTCACGTTAGTAGTCTTAGTGGATTGTACCTTAGCATGTGAATAAGGAGAATGTGTCTTATTCGGAAAAGACTTAGAATTTCTAGTTTCATTTTCAACATGCTTAACATTCTTCTTCTCATATCTACTCTTAGATAACAGCCAACCCCTAGTCATTTGAGTGTTCCTATGTAATGGTTTACAACTACTAGTAGTGCCTTGAAAACTCATAGAATTCCTCACCCTAGGTCTTGCACCTAAAATTCCGTCTTTTTGAATCTGCCTTTTTCCTAGCTTCTTCTAGATAATAGTTCTTCCACAAGTCATTCATATTATATGAATTCGGGTTTTAATGCTTGATTTTGACACTATTTTCTAACTATTCCTAGTGGTGCCGGGAGTAGAAGTGGCTACTTGTTGAGGGTTATGAGTAACTAGAAGCGTTATTCTTTGGTAACTCGTGAAGTGGACCGGTTTTGACAAAACTTTTATCGCATCAACTTAGGAGGCAAACCGTGTTTTTGAAAATTTTGGTCTTTCGGATATAAACGCAGAGGTCGCCTAACAACGGACCGGTTTCTAATGGGATGAGAAACTAGTTTCCCAAGGTTGATGGTTTTGTAAACTTAGTGTTCACACTTTTCCCTACAGCTTTCCTAAGCTCATTTTTAAGGCAACAATAGCTAAACTCTTTTCCTCAAGTCGAGCTTTGAGTTCATCAATTTTAGCTATCAAAGAGTTTGATTGTTCCATTGACTTAGTTCTAGCTTCATTGATGAGTCACTTAGTTCTATGTGATGCTTTCTCAAAGACTCATTTTCCTTTAGTAATTTGGCCACACAAGCCGCTAATTCATCATTTCTCATTCAATATCATCAATAACATTAACATCGTAATTACTTGTAACCAAATTACTTTTCACATGCATATCGTAGATATGTTTCTTCAATTTGTTGATAGTTGACTATTTGTCTTGAAGTCGAGCTTTCAAAGTGTTAATTTCAAAAATTCACGAATTCGTGAAGTTCCGAGTTTTACATGGCTTGTTGTTGAAAACTTTTTCTTTACTTTGTATTGCAATTTCAAGTGAAATGCAATGTTTTCAAGTTTTGAGAATTTGTTTGAAAGTTCATCAAAGCCTTTTGTCAACTGCTGATACAAAAGTTGGGCTGCCTTGTTTGGGGCTCCCGCCTCGCACTCAATTGCGATTGTTGCTCGAGACCTTCGCACCAAGAGATGTAAAACACCGTTAGGCTTACCGTGGGATTGTCTCCTACGATTATCCTCCGCGTGAGAGTAAGTAATCGGTTTAGGTTAAAGGAGAGTTAGGGTTTTGTAGATCGTACTTTACCGAGGGATGGATTCCTTTATATACACACGAATACTTGTTGGTTCCGTGTCCTCAACCTTCGCGATCCCGCCTAAGTCGGTTGGGAATGGTTATTCCATAATTAGGAGATATCCGACATCTATTCCGTGAATAGCTTTGGGTTTGGGCCTTCGTGAGCCCAAACATTCATCGACTTAGCCCAATTCAGACGGGCTAAGTTAGTGTTGATTTTAGCTCGGTTCGCGACCCTTGATATAGACTATACGTCATCATGTCCCCCTAGTCTAGTATGCGCAGTGACTAACTGCGGATGCTAGACTAATAATCGTAGTCAATGAAAAAACTTCAAAGCGTAGCCAAGAAGCCATAAAAAAGATACCCGCCAGTACAGTGTATCTAGACATGAGATTAAAAATGGGCGCCTCGTAAGTCGGGGGAAAGTAACTACAGTAACGTCCTATCAAGCAATCTCAGCCACACAGTTAGTGTTAATGGTGTCCACGTGTCACTCATCGCGTGGATGAGAAAAATTATATAACCCATCGCTTCATTTCCACTGTGTTTCTCACAGTAAAAAGAAAACTCAATCCGCCATTGTTAAGAATCCTTGCATTTGCAATCCAGAAAACCACCTATATCAAAGGTAGCCGTGCGTGCGCGTTCTAAATAATACCATGGTCAAACAGTTGTCTAATTTCACCTCCGATCTCATCGAGAGCGATCTTCTAGAATTCACCTCGGATTACTTTATACCCTTGACGCATCCGTTGTTCCAAAAGCGGCCTCTATCATGGACTTCGATGGGAAGTGGGGTATATACACATTTTTCGAATTCGCAAATCAACGTATGCCCTATCCCGATTTATGCGATGTATTAAATTATTACGCTCAGACCTATCTCACCGCACTACATCGGTGCGGCTAAAATTACCAATTTTGAGGTGAATTGCCGCATCGCGCTAACCCAACTATCAACCTATTCCGCGATTTTACCACACGACATGGTCACATGGGCGGTAACCTTTGCTAAGCGTCCGGTAAACCCGCTTTATAATCGAGAAACTAGACGCGCTTAGAAATTGGAGAGAGTCATTTTTCTGGGTAGACGACACATGCTTTCCGTGGCATTATAATTTTTATACCCGGGGTACGCTGCCAAGGGATGAGTGCCCTTGCCTGGATCATATGTCGCAGAGGATGCGGAACTGATAAACGCTAACCGCATCCCCATTAGTTCCTATCCTGAGGAATTTTTGGTGCATATGGGCATCAGCCATAATTATTTTGGTATGCCGGATGAGGTGCCAATATTCTTAGTCGCCAATGGCCAGGGTGGGTACTCGTTCTTCCGCACCCCCTTGTATAATTAATGTAAGAGCTTTCTGTCCTTTTCCGCACATTATATAACATGTGTTATTTGTTGTCTTATATTGCCTAGAGATGGATCTTTTCACCGTTGTGCACCTAGCAAAGCCGGTTGAGGTGAATGTAGGGACGCGGGCCCTGAGAGAAGAAGAAGAGCCCATACTAGCTGCCACCGCAGGGCGTACCCTGGAGATGAATCTAGGAGAAGCAGGAACCAGCTCTTCAGTTGCAGTGGAAGCGACGCCGCTTCAAAGCGTGCCAAGCCCCAGAGTACCATCTCCCATAGCGCAGCCGCCACCGGTAGCAGTGGTGCAGCCTATGGAAGAAGAAGAAGAAGAAGAAGAAGAATCTGGGCTAAAACGCAAAAGGTCGCTCTGAGATGATGGCGCGAGTTTATCAAGGAAAAAGCGCCCGTGGTCCGTGACTGCGGAATCCTCCACCTGACGCTGGCGTGCCGCACCCATCTCACGATATTTCGGTTCCCGTAGTAATGTCGTCAATATATATATATATATATATATATATATATATATATATATATATATATATATATATATATATATATATATATATATATATATATATATATATATATATATATATATATATATATATATATATATATATATATATATATATATATATATATATATATATATATATATATATATATATATATATATATATATATTTATATATGGCGACCCCACCGTATATGAGTAACTAATGATTCCCTGCTTGTGTATGCGTGTTTCAACAGATCATGGAGTCGCCGCCCCTAAAAGTCCCTGTATGCATCAATCCTCTAAACCAAGAAGCAGGACGGAATCATCAAATCCCGAGAAAGCACCAACGGAACAACTTATCGAGGAGTCGAGTGTTGTCGCAAAGACATCGTGCATCCTTAATCGCTGCTAAGGGCTAGTTACCCGGGAAAGTTCCTGAGAATGTGCGAAGGACGAGCGATTGCTCAATTGAGGCCCAGTTGGTCAAGCAAGATGGAAGCAGATGCTATGGGCACGATGCCCGTAGACCGGCCGATGAAAAATGTTGTTGCTGAGCCAAATAAGTCAAGAGCGTACCGCAACGGTAGAATACAAAGCTTCTTGTATGTGGGCACTAAAATATCTTGAAAAGGGCAAGGATGAATTAACCTCGCAACTGGAAGAATTTGGCACTACCATGCGTGGTGCTTTAGAAGTGCAGGAGGCGAAACTTCGTAAGCTCAGCCTGGAATAAGACGAGGAGTTATACCCTCAACTTCTTTCTACAATCACATAGCGTAGGTGGCTGATTGGGCATGGTTTGCGACTTGCCGCGCTTGGTACTCGGAACCCGGAAGTTGTGGATGCCTTGGGGCAAGGGTTCAATGTGCCTTAGCGGGTAAGTCGTAAGCGGCCGAGGAGCTTCATAGGGCAAAGTTATTGAATGTGTCCATTGATAAAGTACTGGGTATAACGCGAGCGTATGATGAGTCGGTAGTCGCCATGGAGAAAATGAAGTTAATGGAGCGCCAGATTTTCGCCAGAGCGTGATCGACTATCCTATAGGGTTATTATGGAGGGTTGACCTTAGCGCGACATTGTGGTGGGATGCACCGCAAGGCACACCTCTCAAACCCGATGTTTCTCAACCCACGTGCTCAGATTTGCTCGTCCCAAGGATATCTTGAATCCTTTTGCTTGGAGAAGGAAGTGCCTCAAGCAAGTTCTCGAAGCGCATGCGACGAGACTTGCCAAAAAGAAGGGTTGGGGTAAGGGCATGTCCGTGTGGCTTGGGCGCGACATCTCCCCAGATCCGATGGGATACCCGTTAGTGTCGCAACCGTCTCGCTTCAAGATTTCGACCTCCTGAAGAGGCTGAGTGAGTCTAAAGATGCAGCCAACCACGTGGGTAGCTCATCTCTTGAGCGGTGTAGTAGTTGGTAGGTTTGGTTGTGAAGTAACAATCCTTTTGTAATAACTCGTAGTTATTAATAAAAAAATCTTCTTTTGCTAAGTTCGTATGGATATTGTTGCAACTTCTAATGTACGTATTTGTCGGAACGTCTTTGCCTAAGAGTCAAATGTGTACACCAGCGCGAATAATGTAAGAAATTCATTGTCATGCATGAGGATCATATTATACATAAAAAATAAGTTCTAAGTATTTGTTTATCATAGTCGTGTATGTTATGATATGCAGCGTACTGTAAATATCACATTAAGGAAGCAAGGGTCTTGGTTCCAAAGTTGTTAAACGTGCACATATGTGTTGTTGCGCAACCGTTGTGGGGTGCGCGCGAAACTTATTCCAACGTCTTGAGAACAAGGTGTTTAACAAGGATACGTGATCCAGCGTTGATGGGTTTTCAACCCTCTTACTCAACAAGTTGGTTAGTAGGTTAACTTATCCTTTTACCATCGTGGGTATATATTAGTGCATGCACGCTGGTTGGCTCCAAACGGTCTATCTTTTATTAGTCAAACACTTGTGAATGGTCAACCATAAAAGTCAAACAATTCGTAACAAAATGCAATTAAGTCCGAGGAGTTTAGTGTTTCTCCGGTCGTTAAGTCCCAACGAGGTGTGAACACCGAATACAACGAATCTGTGATCGTGAATATTGAACAGAAAGGATTTTGAGTGATTTATACTAAGGAATAAAAGAAAATAGCTTAAACAAGCTATAAGAACAAATATGTGAAAGCAAAATACTTAAAAACGCTTAAAACCTAAAACGCGCGACGCATCGAATTTTACGTAAACGCATAAAATAAAACGTGAATCCCGTCAATATAAATCCCACGGATGTGAAAATTATATTTTTAGAATCCTAATAATAAAAGAAAATTTTAAGAAAAAAAAATAATTTATTACACTATTTATCTAATTATTATTAATTAAAAACTATTTATTAACTAATTAAACTAATTTAAATTATTAAAAATACTAAAATGACTTAGATAATTAAGAAATTTTTTATAAAACTACTTAACCATTACAGGAATCCTAAAAAATTATAAAAACTTTATAAAATTTATTATTAAACTATTTTATTAATTATTAACTTAATTATTAATTAAAAACTATTTAAGCTAATTAAATTCTAGAAAATAGAAGATGAACAGTAAAAATTATGAACAATTTCCTAAAATTATTTTATATTATATAAAAGCTAGGAAAAATATAAAAAGATGGTTCACTTAATTAAAATTAATTTTACTACTTAATACTTTAATGTTAATTAATTATTAATTAAACTATTATTAATTATTAAAAATACTAAATGACAAAGGAAAAATCAGAAAATTCCTAAAAATACTTTAAGATGACAAAACTTAAGAAAAATATAAAATGTATAAGTGCTTAATAATAATGTCGAAAAGAAAATTAAAAGCTAAATTATATTAAATAAACGCTTATCACTATTTTTAAAGTTGATGTTTTATGTTTTTTATTGTTTAAACCTATTATACTACTAATTGTATGCAACTTTTACAAAGACAAACTTTTTGGAACTTGAAAATAAGCAGAACAAAAGCTTATGAGCTAAACAGTTGAGCTTTTGGCTCAATTTGATTTCAAAAGCTCTATTAAGCTTTAAACTGGGAAGCAGAGAAAAAAGAAATATGCAACTATGCTAAGATGAATGAAAACAAGTGATAAGTACCAGAAATAAGCACTGAATAAGCCAAATGAACCAAATAAGCATTCCAGTCAACCTGAATAACCAAACAGGCTTTTGGACAACTTTGGAGGCTAATTTAAACTTATGCAATAAGCTGATAAGCTCAATATAAGGAATGAGTTAGCAAGATGGGTTGGTGGGCTTTCCAAAAGTCCAAGCTCACACTATGTGGTCCACTATTGAGCTTATGATAAGCTTGTGAAAAGCTTATAAACACCGAGTGATCAAGTGTACTCAAGAAATGGGACAAACAAAAGCTAGAAGCAATTTCAACCAAATAAGCTAGAAATGGAAAAATAAGCACTGGACTAAAGAGACAGCTATGAGAGCTTTCCAAAAAGCTAAGGTTCAAGCCCTGGGTCCCACTAAAAAGCTCTACAAAAGCTTGTGAATGTGGATCAAAATCTGGGTGCAGAGCATGTTTCAGACAAACAGCTTAAAAGGATCAAGTAAATAAGCAATTTAACTAGCAAATAAAAATTAACTATAAATACAATGAAGAAGATAAGCAGTAAGATTTTAATAGTTCAAAAGCACAAGTCTTCACTCCTAATATTAAGTCCTACATGAAATTCACAAGTTTATTCAAAAATGACTTAAGCTGAAATTTGACTTTTTGAGTTTTATCAAAAGTTGACCAAAATGAATTTTGATTCTAATTTCTCAACTGAAAATGATGAAATAAGCTATAATAAAGCTAAATTAAACTACTCCTATGAATTCTAAACACAATTCAAGCTTATGATTTCTAAAATCCTAACTGATATTAACACAAAGAGTGATCTAAGCTTATTTTGACTTATAGAGGAATAGAGTGCAAATAGTAAACTGTTTTTGAATCTATTATACCTAGATAAAGCTTAAGCAACTGAACTTATACACTAATCTATCCTCAAACTAAGATGTGAACACCTGATCCAAACACACTCTTAGAATCTGAATTTGCAGTCTAGGCCCGTTTAAGCAAAATTAAACCACAGATTTTACTAAACACTGATTGACTAACATATATTAACACTAAAGAAGCATTTTCTACAATAGAAATAGCACTTAATAAGCTAAATTGAATTATGGTTTTTTTATAATTTTTTATGAGTTTTTCAAGAAATAAAAGCAAACAATATTAAGGGCTGATAAAACTACAGAAATACACTTACAAATTGATATTAAGCAGATAATCACTAGAATAAACTAATAATAAGCTATGCTACAGTAACATGGAAATTAAGAACAAAACTGAAAATTGCTTACAAAGATTTCCAAGCACAAATCAGTGAACCAAAGGCCAAATACACTTCCTAAAGCCTCCCTTGAGGCACTAATACCCTTGCAATCCAAAATCAACCATGATTCTCGCTTCCTTCTTCTTTTTCTTGATTTTGAATTAAGGACTATTTATGTGGTATTTTGTGATTATAGAGTTTTCACAATGAAACTATGTTTTAGGCTTCATCGAGCTATTAGAAACTAGTTATTAGGCTAAAATGAGTGTAAGAGAATAGTTAACAACAATTTTCAACAACATTAAATTAAAACGAGATTTTCACTAAATATGGTAGAAACCGAATTCGTAAAGAAAGCTTGGAATTAAGGTTTGAAATAAGTCTCAAATATAATTTAAAAGCTTAAAATTACACTAAAACGACAAACTATACTACACTAAAATTAACTACTACTTTTCTTTTCTATTACAAAGCCTTATAAATTCTAAATATTGCTTGAAACCCTTGTCGACATCTCGATCAATCCCGCACCCTTGATGACTTCAAATCAATCTCACTGCTCAAACTACTTTTGGCGCCAAAATATCAAAAGGTGTTTTTTTTCAATTAAAGAATTTTGGGTGTTTGTGGAGGTGGAGGAGAGTAGGTAGACAGCTGGGGTTGAGGTGGAAAGGTAGTGGTGAGGTGGTAGGAGCAGGTAACCAGGTGGAGGGTGAAGACTGGTTTTGGCGGGGTTGTGTGAGAGAGATGAACAGGAGACGGTCAAACCTAGTTTGACCGTTTTTATTAATAAGGGAGGGGTTCAAAAATGGGGGGTTCACGGGTTTTGGACTGGCTCAAGGGTCAAGGTTCGGGGTTCAAGGTTCAAGTTGAGTGGGTTGGGCTTGTGTGTTGGGCTGCTGGGTTTGGGATTGGGTAAATAATACAAAGGGTCCGGTTGTTTTTTAGAAATTTAAGCCCAAGGACCATTCTTGTAATTTTCTGAAAGTATAGGGGTTAAACCTGCAATTTTTCCAAAGTTAACACAAGGACCAATTATGCCATATATGAATAGTACAAGGGTTATATTTATTAATTTTCCATTTTAAATAACCCAGGGACCATTTTTGACACTTTTCAAAGTTGAGGGACCAAAGTTGTAAATATGCAATTTTAACTTCAAAGGACTATTTCTAACAACTTGTGAATCCCCAATGACCTTTAATGATATTTTACAAGTTTTGAATTATCGTGGACTAGTTTTGCTAATTTATGAAAGTTTAGGACCAAACTCAAATTATGTAAACTTTGTTGTTTTTCATCGTTTTCAATCCTTTTGCACTTATAACACATAAAAACACATTTCAATGATATTTATAGTATTTTGTGGCATTTCCGAGTGTTTTCAAATATTTTGCAGCTTTAAATGGAATAAATGATGAGTATTTAGACACTCATCAATCCCTCAAGATTAAACTATTGCTAGTCCCTAGCAATCTTTTGAGAAAATTTAATGGATTTCATCTCTTTACCAAAAGCCATTACTTCGAGTAGCTAATTGTTTCGGTTCAAGTAAGAACCTTGGTACAATGATAACCAAATGATTTTGAGCAAATCACCACTATAAACGGTTTTGATTTGTCTTTACCAAGCCGCTTGCTTCGGACTAGCCAACTCTTAGATAAAATATCTTTGGTGAGTCGATTACCAATTATGGCTTTCCAACCGCTTTTACCACAAGCCATAAACTTATGGGCTAGCCAACTCTTCACTAATTAAAGATATGGTGAATGAACACCATACAATTTTGGGCAAATTGCAAGTCGTCAACGGATTTGAGATATCTTTACCAAGAGCCTTTTGCTCCCGGATTAGCCAATCCTTATGTGGGTTAGACATGGTGGATGATTACCATTTGTTGTGTTTAGTACATAGTACTTCCACTAAAAAAATTTTAAAATTTGGCCATTTTGGGGAAAAGTGGACTAAAAGGGTACATTTATGATCAAATTCGCTTAATTTCCCCACACTTAGAAATGAATATTGTCCTCAATATTCAAAGTACCGCGGTTATGCCGAATCCTTGAACGTAAAGAGATAACATTACTAGCTAAGTGTAGAAACACAACAATTATCTCTTTTTAATATTTACAATTTTCATTATTTTTAGATCTATATACAACATGGGGCATCTCCCCACACTAGTGTGGTACACACGGGTGAAAACCCATGTTTAACCATCGTTTTTGATTACCGAGTCGCTAGCTTGACTCGACCTCGAATTAATTTGTTCATGGGAAGTAAGTGGAAGAGAAAATCTCCATCGGACTTTCATTCAAGATGTTTGTATAAACATTGAAGCACGCGAAAGTTCCACATCGATGAGATATTTAGAGACCCGGCTCACAGATGATAAATGAAAATGTGGGGTCAAGATAGTGTCTTCATTCCCGAAGGAGTGAAGAATGAGAAGTCACCGATAGGTGAAGAAAAGAAAGAAAATCATGATAAAAATTATGACTAACTCATCATTATCGTAAGGAGAATTCATGATTTCGGATCATGAATCTCATCATTGAAGCTCATTTGATCAAGACATATTCCGGTGGGAGGATGGATTTTGATATCAAGCAAGTTCTCATGGTTGAGAACATTTCCTCCGAACACAAAGATCATTTTGTCTTGATCAAAGTGGAAGTTATCATACCGGTGGAGATATGATATGAGTGAGTTCAAAGGAGAACTCCTCGTAAAGAGAATCATTCACGTGATGTAAGTCTGTGAACCCTTGTTCTATTATGGAATCATCACCTACCTCGTTCTGAATATGAAAGAATGAATTATCAGAAATTAAAGTGAATTCAGATTCGAATTCAAATAGAGGATTGGTGAAAGTAGCTTTGAATGCTTCGGGAACAAGGTGATTAACATTCTCTATTGGACTGTTAGGGTGAGAAGTGAGTGAACGATCATTACAAAGGAGACTTTCAATTTCTCCTAAGTTGGCTTTGAAATCAAAGAGATCATCATCACTTTCCGATGAAAGTGGAATGATGTGAGCGAGTTCATCGGTGAACTCCTCA
Source organism: Chrysanthemum lavandulifolium (assembly GCA_022545495.1). Classification (NCBI taxonomy): domain Eukaryota; kingdom Viridiplantae; phylum Streptophyta; class Magnoliopsida; order Asterales; family Asteraceae; genus Chrysanthemum; species Chrysanthemum lavandulifolium. Next base: position 30,792,021 of record CM040244.1, on the reverse strand, counting down.
AGAAGAGGATCGATCGCTGGGAGTGATGCCTCAACATACCGATGTTTCCATAGGAAGCACAATCGTCGCTAAGATCGTAGAAAGTTTCAAATGATCTTTGAACACTCAAGAGGGAAAGAGAATCACACATATGATCGAAGTTCCCGTGACTCTCTCGGGATTGGGACAAGGTTCTCAACACTAGACTTTATGAATTCGTCCGATTCCTTTTCGTGAACAAGGTCAAGATGCTCATCCCCATGTTTAGAGAGTGAGTGGGAATATCGGGTGTGATAACAACGATCGAGGAGTTGAGAAGGACTAGCATACATATGTTTTACACTTTCCATTTGTTATTCTCGCTAGTAATTCCATCATAGTCTTTTCTCCCGCATTTTCATGGAAGGAATTTCAACCGATGAACTTGATGAACCCGCATAAAATTGACGAATATCAAGGGTAACTTCATCATCATCTTCATCAGAATGAAACGGAATCGAGAGCTAGATTTGGCTTCTTTTTGTATTTTAATTAATTCCCTAATAGAGTTTTCACCGGCAACTGGGAATCTAATTTAGCAACCGCTCTTCGCCTAACAATTCTTCCATGGATTTTTGATTTGGATTATCTTGGGAATGTTTATATTCCTTCAAATCTTTCACTAAATCCAAAAGATCAAGGAGAAGATTTTGAGGAAGTGGCTTAGGTGAGGTGGTGCTCGATTCATTTAGTGCATCAGAGGTTGGTTATGATACGAAGAGTCGAATTGTTACAAGGAAATGGATTCCTTGTTTGACAATCGAGCTAAAGTGTGGACCTCCACAAGATTTTACAACAAAATGATTGTTGTGGTCGGTCATGTGAATAATATGGAATTGGGTCATTTCAAAGTCCCGAGTGTTACCGAAAACTGTTCATAGACAAACGTGTTCCCGGTTTGACACTAAAATTTTGATGAGGACCTCCACAAAATTCACATGAATATGTCTCAATCTCATGATGTGGTAGTCGATGGAATAAGTCACCGTGTCATGGTAAGAATAGGATCTTGGTTATAGATGCACCCATTTCCCGACTCTACCATGCTAAACCGAGACAATTATCATCATTATGAGGCCACCACACCATTGACAACCAAGAAGGTGAGGATAAGACATAGAAAGAATCAAAGGGTTCCAGAGTGTAAGAAATGAAGAATCAAAGATGTGAGAGGGTAAAGATGGATATTTTGGATTTTTGAAAACATGTTGTAAATATAAGAAAGAAAATCTTTTGGTTTTTGTGTTTGTTGAAAACTCGATTTTAAAATGTTTTCGGAACCGCTTTGTTTATATAATAATAATAAGAAAATATGAACAAGGATGGTAAATATACAATGGATGTATATTCAACAACACCGATGCTTCAAATTGTGAGTACGCAAAGACAACTCCCCAAGCGGCGCCTAAATTTGGTTGGCTCCAAACGGTCTATCTTTTATTAGTCAACCACTTGTGAATGGTCAACCATAAAAGTCAAACATTTCGTAACAAAATGCAATTAAGTCCAGATGAGTTTAGTGTTTCCCGGTCGTTAAGTCCCAACGAGAAAGTAACATCAGAATACAAACGAATCGTGATCGTGAATATTGAACAGAAAGGATTTTGAGTGATTTATACTAAGGAATAAAATAAAATAGCTTAAACAAGCTATAAGAACAAATATGTGAAAGAAAAATACTTAAAAACGTTTAAAACCTAAAACGCCAGACGCTTATCGAATTTTACGAACGTACAAAATAAAACGTGAATCTGTCCAATATAAATCCCACGGATGTGAAAATTATATTTTAGAATCCTAATAATAAAAGAAAATTTTAAGAAAAAAATTATAATTTATTACACTATTTATCTAATTATTATTAATTAAAACTATTTATTAACTAATTAAACTAATTTAAATTATTAAAATACTAAAATGACTTAGATAATTAAGAAAATTTTTATAAAACTACTTAACCATTACAGGAATCCTAAAAATTATAAAAACTTTATAAAAATTATTATTAAACTATTTTATTAAATATTAACTTAATTATTAATTAAAAACTATTTAAGCTAATTAAATTCTAGAAAATAGAAGATGAACAGTAAAAATTATGAAAATTTTCCTAAAATTATTTTATATTATATAAAAGCTAGGAAAAATATAAAAACATGGTTCACTTAATTAAAATTAATTTTACTACTTAATAATTTAATATTAATTAATTATTAATTAAACTATTATTAATTATTAAAATACTAAATGACAAAGGAAAAATCGAGAAAATTCCTAAAAATACTTTAAGATGACAGAAACTTAAGAAAAATATAAAATAGATAAGTCTTTGAATAATAAGCTGAAAAGAAAATTAAAAAGCTAAATTATATTAAATAAACGCTATCACTATTTTTAAAGTTGATGTTTTGTGTTTTTTATTGTTTAAACCTATTATACTACTAATTATATGCAACTTTTACAAAGACAAACTTTTTGGAACTTGAAAATAAGCAGAACAAAAGCTTATGAGCTAAACAGTTGAGCTTTTGGCTCAATTTGATTTCAAAAGCTCTATTAAGCGTTAAACTGGGAAGCAGAGAAAAAAGAAATATGCAACTATGCTAAGATGAATGAAAACAAGTGATAAGTACCAGAAATGAGCACTGAATAAGCCAAATGAACCAAATAAGCAATCCAGTCAACCTGAATAACCAAACAGGCTTTTGGACAACTTTGGAGGCTAATTTAAACTTATGCAATAAGCTGATAAGCTCAATATAAGGAATGAGTTAGCAAGATGGGTTGGTAGGCTTTCCAAAAAGTCCAAGCTCACACTGTGAGGTCCACTATTGAGCTTATGATAAGCTTCTGAAAAAGCTTATAAACACTGAGTGATCAGTGTACTCTAGAAATGGGACTAACAAAAAGCTAGAAGCAGCCCAACCAAATAAGCTAGAAATGGAAAAATAAGCACCGGACTAAAGAGACAGCTATGAGAGCTTTCCAAAAAGCTAAGGTTCAAGCCCTGGGTCCCACTAAACGCCTACAAAAGCTTGTGAATGTGGATCAAAATCAGGTGCAGAGCATGTTTCGCATAAACAAATTTTAAAAGGATCAAGTAAATAAGCAATTTAACTAGCAAATAAAATTAACTAAAAATACAATGAAGAAGATAAGCAGTAAGATTTTAATAGTTCAAAAGCACAAGTCTTCACTCCTAATATTAAGTCCTACATGAAATTCACGAGTTTATTCAAAAATGACTTAAGCTGAAATTTGACTTTTTGAGTTTTTATCAAAAGTTGACCAAAATGAATTTTGATTTTAATTTCTCAACTGAAAATTATGAAATAAGCTATAATAAAGCTAAATTAAACTACTCCTATGAACTCTAAACACAATTCAAGCTTATGATTTCTAAAATCCTAACTAATATTAACACTAAGAGTGATCTAAGCTTATTTTGACTTATAGTGGAATAGAGTGCAAATAGTAAACTGTTTTTGAATCTATTATACCTAGATAAAGCTTAAGCAACCGAACTTATACACTAATCTATCCTCAAACTAAGATGTGAACACCGATCCAAACACCCTCTTAGAATCAATTTTAGCCTAGGCCCAAGCAAAATTAAACCACGATTTTACTAAACACCCATTGACTAACTTATATTAACACTAAAGAAGCATTTTCTACGATAGAAATAGCACTTAATAAGCTAAATTGAATTATGGTCTTTTTATAATTTTTATGAGTTTTCAAGAAATAAAAGCAAACAATATTAAGGTCTGATAAAACTACAGAAATACACTTACAAATTGATATTAAGCAGATAATCACTAGAATAAACTAATAATAAGCTTTGCTACAGTAACATGGAAATTAAGAACAAAACTGAAAATTGCTTACAAAGATTTCCAAGCACAAATCAGTGAACCAAAGGCCAAATACACTTCCTAAAGCCTCCCTTGAGGCACTAATACCCTTGCAATCCAAAATCAACCATGATTCTGCTTCCCTTCTTCTTTTTTCTTGATTTTTTGAATTAAGGACTATTTATGTGGTATTTTTGTGATTATAGAGTTTTCACAATGAAACTATGTTTTAGGCTTATTGAGCTATTAGAAACTAGTTATTAGGCTAAAATGAGTGTAAGAGAATAGTTAACAACAATTTTCAACAACATTAAATTCAAAACGAGATTTTCACTAAATATGGTAGAAACTGAATTCAGAAAGAAAGCTTGGAATTAAGGTTTGAAATAAGTCTCAAATATACTGAAAAGCTTAAAATTACACTGAAAATTGAAATTACACTAAAAACGATAAACTATACTACACTAAAATTAACTACTACTTTTCTTTTCTATTACAAAGCCTTATAAATACTAAATATTCTTGGAAACTCCTTGTCGACATCTCTCGATCAATCATGCACCCTTGATGACTTCAAATCAATCTCACTGCTCAAACTACTTTTGGCGCCAAAATATCAAAAGGTGTTTTTTTCAATTAAAGAATTTTGGGTGTTCATGGAGGTGGAGGAGAGTAGTAGGCACTGGGCCGAGTGGAAAGGTGGTGGTGAGGTGGTAGGACTGTAACCAGTGGAGGGTGAAGACCGGTTTTGGCGGGGGTCAGAGAGAGATGAACAGGAGACGGCCAAACCTAGTTTGACCGTTTTATTAATAAGCGGGGTTCAAAACGGGGTTCACAAGTTTTGACCTGCTCAAGGGTCAAGGTTCGGGGTTCAAGGTTCAAATTGAGTGGGTTGGGCTTGTGTGTTGGGCTGCTGTGTTTGGGATTGGGTAAATAATACAAAGGGTCCGGTTGTTTTGTAGAAATTTAAGCCCAAGGACCATTCTTGTAATTTTCTGAAAGTATAGGGGTTAAACCTGCAATTTTTCCAAAGTTAACACAAGGACCAATTATGCCATATATGAATAGTACAAGGGTTATATTTATTAATTTTCCATTTTAAATAACCCAGGGACCATTTTTGACACTTTTCAAAGTTGAGGGACCAAAGTTGTAAATATGCAATTTTAACTTCAAAGGACTATTTCTAACAAATTTTGAATCCCCAAGGACCTTTAATGATATTTTACAAGTTTTGAATTACTGAGGACTAGTTTTGCCAATTTATGAAAGTTTAGGACCTAAACTCAGAATTATGTAAACTTTGTTGTTTTTCATCGCTTTTCAATCATTTTGCACTTATAACACATAAAAACACATTTCAATGATATTTAGAGTATTTTGTGGCATTTCGAGTGTTTTAAATGTTTTTGCGCTTAAATGGAATAAAATGACGAGTATTTAGACACTCATCACACGCCATGTAGGCAAGAGATAAAAAATGTTAAGACATAAAGTATATGGAAATAACAAATTAAATGTGTCGCGGAGTTAGCTAGGAACCGCGTCGTTTTATTAATACTTGTAAGTTTGTATGAAAGAAAATAAATAAGACCTATGCCTAAGTATAAAAAGTAAATACACATAGCTTTATTGGGCACTTCACTAAGGTGCCGGAGCGTCTGTGCGCTAGACCGTAGCCATTCCTACAGGTAGCACCTCTTAAGGTTGCAGATGTTCCATGTGCGTGGCAGTTCACGACCATCCAACCCTCGTAGCTTGTATGCACCTGTTCCTAACGCTTCAGTAACCTCATAAGGTCCTTCCCACTTTGGTCCAAGCTTACCTGTATCTTCTACATGGCTCGCATCATTGGCGCAGTAAACAAAGTCACCTGGTCTGAATGAAACACTGCGTACTTTAGCGTCATAGTATCCTTTCATTCTTGACTTTGATTTCGCCTCAGATAGTCGCTGCGTCGGCGCCTTTCCTCTAACAAGTCTAAGTCGACACGCTCTCGTCATCATTGGTTGCCACATTGATTTCAAAGAAGGCGGATAGTTGGCATTCGATCTCGGCCGGTATGATGACTTCCGTCCCGTAGACTAGAGAAGGCGTGTCCTTGTGTTGGTTTTATTGAAGTGCGGTGCGCCTAAAGAACATGCGATAGCTCTTCTACCCATCTTCCTTGCGCCCAAGCGTGCTTTGATTCCTTCACCTGTGCTTCGATTCGCACGCTCAACCAAGCCGTTAGTTTTGGGTGTTTAATCGACGCTGGCGTCAGGTGATGTTTAGCTTCTCGCACCTACCCTTGAAAGGATTATCGCAGTAATTGTTTCCGTTGTCCGAGATGATTTCCTAGGTAGACCAAACAAAGATACAATATTTTCCCATATAAAGCGTTCGCCACCCGGTTGCAGTGATTGTTACCACCGCTTTGCTTCGATCCACTTGGTGAAGTAGTCTATGGCGACTATGAGGAATTTTAATCCTCCTACCGCGATGGGAAAGTGGACCCGCAATGTCAATACCCCACTTATGAAATGGCCATGGTGCCGTAATCTGAGTTAGCTCTTGTTGTGGTTGGCGAGGAATGGGTATGTGAACTTGGCAACCGCACTTTCTTATTAAATCCCGTCGTGCGGTGCATGGTGGGCCAATAGTATCTTGACCGTAGCGCTACGCCACTACTGCATCGTGGTCCGTAATGCATGCATCGCATGAACCTTCGTGGATTTCTCGCAGACATATGTTGCTTGTGGGGACCGACACAATGAGCCATGGTTGCAAGAAAGAGCGCCGACACAAGATGTTGTCCTGTTCAAACCTTTATACAGGCGCCTATCCTTCGGGTTTCTTCGCTCCGGGTAATACCCTTGCTTATGAAATCTACTATCGGTGTCATCCACGAGGTCCGCCTTCCTATTATTGTAGATACTTCCATTTCGAGATGGATTTGCTTTTCAATGTTTCCACCAACACCGCTTCGATAGGCGAGCAAAGTTTGTGGATGCGATTTTGCTTAATGCATCCGCTTTACGGCTTTTCCGCTTGGAACCTCGCTTGATGGTAAACCCACAAAGATTTGGATTAGCTCTTTGGTTTTGTCGAGGTATCGGATCATGTTTTCCTCTTTGGCTACGTACTCACCCAACACGTGGTTGGCTACTAGTCCGAATCCACATTCGCCTGTCAGTTGCGCACACCCATTCGAGATACAATACGATTCCAAATTATTAGGGCTTCATACCGCCTTGTTATTTGTTGTCAGAATTAAACGCGTGCGTAAGTGAATTCCATTCCTTCTGGGTTTGTGAGGATGAGGCCTGCTCCTGACCCATCTACGCATGAGGATCCATCCGTGAACAAGATCCATGGATCTCGTAGTTCCTTTGTACTAGGTGCTCGTGCATCATCAGTGTCTGGTTTTTCAATGATAAAGTCTGCGAGTATCCGCCTTTAACCGCAGTCGTGGGTCTATAGGTGATGTTGTGCTCTCCTAGCAAAGACACTCCATTTTTGCGCCGTCCCGATGCATCGTGCTTCGAGATGATTTGTTTGATCGGTTGGTCCGTGATTATCGCTATTGCGCGCTGAAGTACTGTAGCCGCTTAGCAAAGAAACACCAATGCCAAAACTAATTTTTCCATGGCGCTATAGTTCATCTCCGTCTTCTCGAGCGCTTTGCTTACAAAATAGACAGGGGTTTGTATCAATCCCTATCCGTTAGTAATATCGCTACCGACCGCTCCATCGATGCGGATAATACATAATCAACTCTTCCCCGGTCGAGGTGCGATAAGTGTGGGGAGCGTTGCTGTGTTGTTTAAGCCGTGTGAAGGCCTCTTCGCCTCCGTAGTCCATCGAAATCACCCTTTTATACACTTCTTGAGTGTTTTGAAAAGGGTAATGATTTGTCCTGCCGACTTAGATAGGAACCTCGCTTAGGCCGCCAACTTTCCATTGAGAGATTGGACTTCCTTCAACGCGCGGTGAAGGAAGATCGATGACGACCTTTAGTCTTTTTCCTGGACACGGCTTTATGCGTCAGTTCTATCAGTATCCAAGGAACATGCCTTCAAAGAGCTTCAAGGTACATTTTTGTGGTTTAGCTTCATGTTGATCTCTTGTAGAGTTTTGAACGCTTCCTCCATATCGCAGACTAACTCATCTTCAAGATGGCTCTTTATGACTAGATCATCAACATAGACCTCTAAGTCATGCCCAATTGCTTTTTGAAGGCATTGTCTACTAACCCGATAGGTGGCGCTCAGATTCTTCAAGCCAAAGGGCATTTTGTGTAACAAGAGACACCTTGGCTTGTGTGAAAGGCCGTTTTTCCTCGTCCTCCTTAGCTATCCGGATTTGATGATATCCTTTGTATGCATCGAGGAAACACTTTAATGGATATCCACACAAAGACTCTATTTTCTAGTCTATCTCTGGGAATGGGTAGCGCCTTGTGGACACGCTTTGTTGAGATCGGTGAAGTCCACGCACATTCGCCACCTACCATCGCTTCTTTACCATGACCGGGTTGGAAAGCTACCATGGTTGTAGACTTCCGCATGATTCCTCGTGATCTACTAGCTTGTGTACCTCCGCCAGATTGCTTGCGCTGGCCCGAGCCCGGCCGCTTCTTCCGGCGATGGGTGAGTATCCTTGTCTGACCGCATTTTATGCTCGTGATTGAACGCGTACCCTACTCATGTGTTTTGGCCCCATGCAAAATGTCCAAGTTCTTTGCAAGAGCGCATACACCGCTTTGCCGTTGTCCGATAGTGACCTCCGATGGATATTTCTGCTCGGGTATTCATGGTGAATTGCAACCCGGATTTGGAACTTTGGTTGCGAAATGCTCGGGATCGGTGCGTTTGCCGCATGCAATCGTGTTACATTCTCTATGCAGCAAAGGTGGCATTGTAAAGAGTAACAATACCACCTTCCACCGGAATTTAAGCATCCCGCTTGCCGTTGATGGCATCGCAAGATAGTCGAGTATCCTGTGTCTCCGATAATGCCATTGTATGGCGAGGAGATTTTATCACCATAAATTCAATCCAGCCGTCATGAGTGTTTGTCGTTTCCGGCGTCGACTAGTAATCGATTTTGCCCATGGGCCATATCTTTCACTCAGAAACCGGTCATTGCTCGATCGGCTTAATCGATCGCGATTTCGTGTCGCGATCACTTAAAGCAAGCTGCTCATACATGATGTCCACAGATGCTCCACCATCACGTACATGCGCGGATGTCATGACCCCGCACTTATCTCTATGGCGAGTGGTTCCACCACGCGTTGTCACCGCTAAGGTGGGAAAGAGATTTCACTTCCACGAAAACTCTTGGTCGACCTTCCGCCTAGTGACCACCGCCATTATTGTATCATGTAGATGGTGTCACTTTGTCTGGGAGTTTCTTTCTTGTTCCCACTCTTCCGCTATCCTTTCCTTCCTTGATGTTTTGACCAAATGGTCCAATCGTCCTCTTTAACCATTTTGTCGATGAGTCATGCAGCTCGACACATTCATTAGTGGGGTGGCCCTTCAGGCTCGGTAGTCACAAGATCCACTCCCGGTGCGCCGATCCTTGGAGTGCGATTTGCGGCGGTCTTCGAAAGTTCGCACCTTCGTTATGTAGTATTTCCTTCGGGGTCTTGGTCAGTGTATTTGTCATTATCCTTCGCCTCCCCGATCGCGATAGCTCCTATTATGGTTGCTACTCCGGCGGTGGATTGTCTCCTGTGTTGTTCTTGTGAGCGATAGTTCGAGTAGTTTCTTTTGCTATCCGGCAGTTTCTCCTCGACGTAAGGACCGAGAATATTTCATGAGTTCATCAAAGGTCTCAAGAATTTTGTCGCTCAACCTCTTGATGAGTTTCGATTATTAATCTCATTCATGAAGCCGTAGATCTTTAGCACTTGTGGCATGCTTTAACTTGTATGCATTCGCCTTTGAACCGCTCCATGAATGCGCTTGTAGATTCTCCTCAAGGCCGCTTTACCTCGGCGAGTTCGACAGATTTTTAGCTCACTTCTTCCGCCGAGTAAAGTTTAGGCGAAACGCCTTTCTCAATTCCTCAAAGCCATTTATGCTTCTACGTGGAAGCTTGTCGAACCAGCTGCGCGCTTCCCACCAGCGTGGAGTTCAACATGTGGCACCATACTGTGTGCGGGCCGCCAATTGTTGCGGCCGATTCAAAAATTTTGAGGTGATCGCCGTGATCACCCGTCTGGCCATAGGTTTTACGCTAAGTGCATACGCCTCCTTTGTTCTCTCGAGAAGTCACCGATGCGCCGAGCGAACGATCCACCTTTCGACGGCGCCACGGAGAGATATATCTTCATCCTCCCGGTCTTTATATCTGCTTCGACTTCCTGTCCAGCTTTTGCTATCCTCGTTGTTCGAGGAATTTCCGAGGATGAATTTTCTCCTTCGCGCCATACCGACCGTCCTCGAGTTTGTACTGGAAGGGCTTTCACTGAGGAATACCCGCCCAAGTCTCGCCCTGTGATTCTCGCGGCTACCCACCTGTATGGACACCTGTACTGCTCATCCTCTTCACTTCCTTCCAGATGTCGTGAGTTGGATGTTTCATCATCCTCAACTCTCCTCCTAATTCTGTTAAATACTTGGGGTCGGTGACTATCCCTCCCGCGCTTCTCCTCCTGACGGCGCGGTGGGGATATCTCAAATTCTGGGCCAAAATCGAGTCGGGCATGCAGACTTCGACCTGACCTCTTCTTTGCTTCCTTTTGCATGAGCGCAACCAATGTTTCGTAATTTTGTGATACGAACTCGTCTGGCGCTAGTTCTGACACAACCCTTCTAGAGTAGGAGTATCGCCACCACTATACCCTTATTTTTATCGGGTGCATCGTGCTTTTGTGGAGTTTGTCTCACCACCGTTTGGAAGCGGAGTGGCAAAGGAGCGCGCAGCTGGATCTCCTTCGCTAGCGTTAGTTGCCATAGCCTGGTTGTCCCCGAGCATGGTTCCACCGTAGGAAGACCAAATCTTGGCATGATCCTTGTTTTTAGCAAGACCGGTTGTCCTGAAGTTTGCTTGAAGCCGATCCGACATGCGGCTTCTTTCCCGTAAGATCTGCTTCGATCACGATTTCCATGCTTCGTCATTCTAGTTTTTAGTTCTTAGTGAATGGTCCCACGGATGGCGCCACTTGTTGATACAAAAGTTGGGCATGCCTTGTTCGGGGCCCGCCTCGCACTCAATTGCGATTGTTGCTCGAGACCGCGCACTAAGAGATGTAAAACACCGTTAGGCTTACTGAGTGGGATTGTCTCCACGATTATCCTCCGCGAGAGTAAGTAATTAGTTTAGGTTAAAGGAGAGTTAGGGTTTTGTAGATCGTACCTTTACCGAGGGATCGGATTCCCTTTATATACACACGGAATCCTTGTTGGTTCCGTGTCCCTCAACCTTCGGCGTATCCCGCCTAAGTCGGTTGGGGAATGGTTATCTCCATAATTAGGAGATATCCGACATCTATTCCGTGAATAGCTTTGGGTTTGGGCCTTCGTGAGCCCAAACATCTATCGGCTTAGCCCATATCGTACTAGGCTAAGTTAGTGTTGGATTTTAGTCGGGTTCGTGACCCGGATATAGACTATACGTCATCATCAACCATATCATTTGTTTTGAAACTATTAGACTCAACCTCAACCAAGGAACATTTATCGAATCATGTTCAAGATTAAGATCAAGATGTTTAGGTACATTAGAGATGCACTATGTTGAATAGCTATGGTACCTCATCACATGACACCGCTCAATTTCGGTCTAATATCCGCATCCACATCATGTGTAACAAGAGTCACCGACCACCGCCATGTCAAGCTTATCTATCTCTCGAGCCTCAGATTCAATGTCAATCGATCCTTCATCCGGTGCTTTACCCGACTCATCATTATTTGTTGTCTCTCGACATTCTCGATTCAAAGAACACCGATTCTTCAATGATACATTACCCAACTTATCACAACAATCTTTCAATCGCACCGATACTCATCCACATTATCATATGTCTAAGTAACTTCCTCAATATACTTCTCCACATTATCCATGAGATGGATAAGTGTCTCTATGAACACGCTAATTTCCATTCCAAATGTGTTTCTTGAAAGATACTACCATGTCTTGATCATAATCATGTAAATTCCTACTTATGAATGATCAAATTGGTTGTGGATCACTTGAAGTGCAAAGACCGAACAATCCTTTTGAACCTTTTCTTTATCAAGTTGTTGTTCTAATTGTTCTAAGTTCAATAGTAATGTTCCTTAATGTGGATAAGTCTTGACGGAAAATGGCAATGCATGTTCGCTCCATTCTTATCGGTGTGAGTAACATGAGGTGTGAGTGAAGTTGTTGATAAGGTTCAATGCTACTTTCCTTTGCATGGCATTCTCGAGTCTCTAGCAGTGCAAATCTTTCTCATGGACTCGTGAGCATGAAGAACTCAAATCATCATTGATTGATTCAATCATCTTTAATCGCTCAAAGGTAGCATACATTATCATTGTTGTCCACAAAGATCATACAATTTAAGTACTTCTCAAATTATTGGGTCAAGAGTAAGACATGATGTGGAAGGATGCACGGATTTTACAAATCTATGATTTAAACCGAGAAATAGAATCTTTAGCGGATTTTACAAAATCAAGAAGAAACCGTTACAATGACCAAGAGAGTGTGTTAAGATGATGATGGAACGATACAATGAAAGACGATTGTGTGATAGGACTTTAGATTGTTAGTAGGAAAAGTCAAATGTTGATTGGTTGAGAATGGATTGGTTGATGCACGTTTTTACGGAGAATTTTGGGTCAAAAACTTAAAACCTCAATAACTTCCTTTCGGAGGATTTGGGCCTCAAAAATCGTTTCACGACTTTGTAGTGAAACCTCACAATATTCAGCCTGCTCCGGTCATTTTGACAGTATTTCATCGAAACGGAGTTACGGATCAAAAGTTATGGCTGCTTGAAGTTTTGACGAAAAGTCAACTTTGGTCAAACCTCTTCTTCGTAAAAATCAACCAAGTCGCTATAACCCTTGAACCAAGTCGCTAAGTATTGTGAAATCAAGTTGCTATAATGCCAAGTCGCTAAGACACAGTCAAGTCGCTAGATACCAAGTCGCTAGCAAATTTTGACAGCAAGTCGCTAAGCACCAAGTCACTAAGTGGTCAAGTCGCTAAGTAGCAACTCGCTAAGGTTCAAGTCGCTAACACCAAGTCGCTAATAAGCTCAAGTACAAGTCGCTAACTAAATAATAAGCAAGTCGCTACCTTCACCAAGTCGCCACCCGTAGTGGAGAATCCACTAATGTACTGCTTTGTCGGCTTGTCTCACAAGACAAGTCGCTAGGACCAAGTCGCTACAAAATCACACTACAACTCGCTACCAACTTTCAAACCAAGTCGCTACCAAGAATAAGAATCCGTGGCTCAAGTCGCTAGCAAGAAAAACTCACAAACGCCACTTTTCAATCCAAAACAACCCAACCACGATGATTCAAGCCTTCTAAATCAAAACCTAAACACTTGTGATGATTCTAAACACAAAAGTACAATCAAAATCCAAACTTTAACACTAGAAATCAACCAATGATGCAAAAACCACTAAACTTTTTCAAACTCAAAACCACCTAAAACCACTAGAAATCCAAAGATATGTAAGAGATGATCAAACCATGGCTCTTGATACCATTTTTAACATATTGGATTTCACAAACACACTAAACCATAATCACAAGTAGGCATATAAGAGGTTATAGAGAGAAAGTAAGAGGTTGGGAACTTTAGTGAGAGAAAGAAAATCTTATTATGAGCTCCAACTCTCTACCTGGGAGGTAGAGAGTATTTATAGTCTTACAATAAACGCCACACAACGGGCATGGATCGGGCATATAGTGGGTAAAGACCCGTCTGTCCTCCACGGTGTTACTTAACTAAATACTACTTAACATAAAATAACTACGACTACGAGCTTAACGATTACATATACTTGAGGTGACCGACTCTTTAATACCGGAAAATTCCTAACATATGATGAGCTCAATGATAAGGAGAAAAGAGATTCGATGTCGATATCGTGGCTTCTAACATTATACTCGTGGTCTTCCAAAATATATCTACAAGCTTATCAATCACAACACTGAAGCCAAGGCGGTTTGGGATAATGTCATGATGCTTCTCTCGTGTTCGAATTAACCAAGGAAGACATAGAATCACAATCAGATGATGATTTTGAGCACTTCAAGATGAAACCCGATGAGAGTGTCTATGAGTACTACGAAGATTCCATAAGCTTGTGAATGATATGAGGAACATTAAATGACCATGCCAAATATTCAATTTGAACTCAAAGTTTGTGAACAACATGAATCTCGAATGGCACAAATTTGTCACCTTGTGAAGCAAACCAAAGGATTGAAGAATACAAACTATGAGCAATTGTATGCCTTTCTTCTTCAAAATGATGTATATGCTATGTTTGAAAAATGATTCTTGAACAGCTCAAAACCAACAAGGAGAAACAAGTTCTTCAAATGATTCAACGACCTTTTACACAAATGTTGGAATTACCACCAAAGCTTCTCAAGTTATACCCACGGGTAATGGTAATCACAAACTCATTCCCGATCCAATGTTCAAACAAGCCGATGCCGATGCAGTCATGGGACATTTCATCAATCAAGCGGCTCTTATGGTTAAACAAAACTTGACTCTCAATCCACATACCAACGCCTTCACACTAACAATGAGATCGAATCGCATCCAACCTTCACAATCATGCGGTGGTCGAGATGGAAAAGTTATGGTGCAACCAATTCAAGGAAGGAAATATGAACAGGAAGAGGTGGAGTAGGTGGAGGTTATATTGGAAATCGAATCGGGAAGGAATGGAAATCAAGGTCAAACAAAGCCAATTAAGTGCTACAAGCGTGGTGGTGAGGGTCATATTGCTAGAACCGCACATCTCCAAAACGCCCACGGAATGCGTAATAATTCAGAGACAAGATGTTGCTTGTGCAAGCTCGGGATAATGGAGCAACTTTGGATGAAGAGGAGTTATTGTTTCTTCGAGGAAATGCCCGAACCTATGATCTTGATGTTGATGAAGCAACCAATTCAAGAGATAGGTCATAATCATCAAAATGCATTTCAAGTAGTCGATCGTGATGCATTTGACTGATGTCGATGATGAACCCTCGCCCAAACAATCTTCATGGCTAGCATCTCACCTATGGTCTCTCCAAAGGTCTCTTCACCACAACAGTGGCCCATCCAAAGATTCAATCATTTCGCAGGTATTAAAACTATATGATGATGTTGATGAGCAAAAGATGCATAATAAAGTACAGCCTCTTAAAACTTTGAATCGATATGGATGATGAGGGTAATAGTAATATTGTCCCATATGATCAATATGTGAAGCAAAGTGAAAGTGAGATTGTACCAAGTAATGCATCTTCCGCATCAATGATGATTATGTTTTTGATGAATACACCGCATGTGCCTCGATGATTCTCATACCTCGAATCGAATGCCTATAAAGAACAAGTTGCCATTTATGAACAACGTGCTAAGTCCGAGTTAACCACCCGTGAGTAGGAAATGGATGACCAAATGTGTACAATTATTAGAAAAGTAATTTTAGAAGAAGTATTAAAACAAGAGTTAAACTCCTTACAAGAAAAGCTTTCTAAAGCGCTAAGCAAAAACAAGAACTTCAAGAAAATGTTAAATGCTTAAGCAAGAATTCAATGCTAAGGAATCAAAACTTTTGAATGATTTTTCTAATCTAAAGACTTTGAAAACAAGCTTGAAAATAAGTCGACGCACAAGGAATACCATTCAAACTTGCTCACTTGATCACTAAGCATAGTAGTCTTAAGCGATAAGTTTAGCATTCCATTGTTGAGGAACCAAATCCAGAGGTCATTAAAAGGCTAGAGCGCTAATAAGGTACTTTATGATGGTAATGAAATCCTTAAGCCTAGGCGCAAACCTAGTTCTTACCGAGTGCACTAGGAGAAAATGAATAAGAAGCTAGAAGATCGAGTGTAAAATGAATAAAATAACGATAAAACCCCATGATTACAAAAGGAAAATTGGATATCCTTAAACAAGTTTAAGCCTCGTGACTAATTAACCCCCGAACAAGTGTTCGGAAAAGGATATGGATATGCAAAAGTCGAAACCTTGTTGAAAAGAATCCCTTGTAGGAAATTGCCTCAAGCAATTGTGTATCCTCCCAACACACTAATGCACTTAGTTCCTAGATCTATTGCCACTAATACCAAGACCTTAATCAAGATGTATGTTGTTTATCACCGTTTGTTGATTTTGAGAAAACGTAAGAAGAGAATCACACCCATGTGGATAAGCGAGGGGAAAGGGTTTTGAGCAAACTAAAGAATGTTATTTAACCGAGGTCATGCCTTTCTTGAAACAATTAAAAGGTCAATTGAGAGTCTTCAAAAGGGATAAATTCGGATATTAAAGAAATGGAAAAGGAATTTGATGCAATGATAGTTGAGGTCAATGATTATGAACAGGAACTCAAATATAATGAAGTTGAAAGGAAGAACTTGCACATCTTAAATGAGAATTTGATTTCGAGTTGTGTTGCTCAAGATGTGTTTTATACTTTTACTAAGCACTCTATTAATGCTTCTCGATTTCATGAATTATCTATTGCATTGAAAGTTTCCCATGATCGTTGTTGATACAAAAGTTGGGCGTTCCTTGTTTGGATTCCGGTTCTCGTACCAATTGAATCTTAATGCTTGAGACCTGTGCACTAAGTAAACAGAAAACACCGTTAGGCTTATCGTGGGATTGTCTCCCACGATTATCCTCCGGCGTGAGAGTAAGTAATCGGTTTTATGGTTAATAGGAGAGTTAGGGTTTTAGATCGCACCTTTAATGAGGATGAGGTCCCTTTATATACACACGAAATCCTTATTGGTTTCAGATTCCCAACCTTCGCGATCCCGCCTAAGTCGGTTGGTAAACGATTATTCCAAAGTTAGGAGGTATCCGATATCCTATTCTATAAATAACTTTGGGCTTGGGCTTTCTTGAGCCCAAACTGTTATTAGATTATCCCATTCAGAATGGGCTTGCTATTGGCATTCATTGGTCGGGTTCGTGACCCGAATACGGACTATACGTCATCATGTCCCCCAGCCTAGTATCGCAAGTGACTAATCATGGATGCTAGACTAAGAACTGTATCATTTAAATTCCTCATAGCGTAGCGGAGAAGTTTCCCGCCTTGGAGAATATACGGTGAATCTAGTCTAAATATCTTCAAACAAATGCCTCGGAATTCGGGGGAAAGTAACTGCCCCTTGTCACCTCAACGTATCCTACCACTTATTCAGAGTTAGTGGGATCCACGTGTCGTGCATCGCGTGGATAACAAAAACTATATAACCGTCTACCTTCCTTTTACTGTGATTATCACAGTAAAAAAAAATTTCGCCATTGTTAACAAACCTTCAACTTGCAACCCAGAGCACTCTTATTATTCCAAAGGTAATCGCGCGTGCGCCATAAAAACTTTACCATTGTTCGAGGTTTATCTGATTTCATATCCGACATAACTGAGGATGAACTTCTAGAGTTCGCTTCTGATTATTATATTCCCCTCGCTGTGCATCTGAAAGTTCCGGGTGCGAAGGCGTCGAATGCGGACTTCCCCGAAGGGAAAATAGGGGTATACACACGGTTTTTCAAGTTCGTGAATCAACGTGTGCCCATATCTTTATTCTTGAGCGACGTGTTAAACTACTACCGTCGCATATATCCCAGCTGCACTGCATAGGTGCAGCAAAATTAACAAACTTCAAGGTTAATTGCCGATTATTGGCGATTAATCCCACCATATACCTCTTCCGCGCGTTCTACCACACAACGTGGTCCAACGGGTGGGTTTCGTTCGGTAAGCGCGTCGGGGGTCCACAATGTTATGCCGAGAAACTGGACACGCTTAGGGACTGGAGGGAGAATTTTTTCTGGGTCGATGAAGTGGTATTCCCATGGCGCTTTGATTTCTACACCCAGAGTTCACTGCCAAAGGATGAGCGCCCCCTCCCTAGTTCATACAGTGCGGAGGATGCAGATACAATAAACACCAATCGCATCCCCATCAGTTCCAACCCTGAGGAATTTTTGGTGCACATGGGCATTAGCCGCAATTATTTTGGTAGACCTGATGAGGTTCCAATCTTTTTAGGCGCGGATGGCCAAGGTGGGTTCTTGTCCTTTTGCATTCCGTTGTACTATATTATCGTGAGCTTTTTCCTTTCTTCTTTGTACTTGTCGTAACTGCTTTGTTGTTTGTTTTTGTTGCAGTAAATGGACCTATTCAGTCGTACCGCTTGCCGCCGCCAAGTTAATGTAGGGACGCGCCCGCTGAGAGAGGGGGAAGAGCCCATTCTAAATGCTATAGCAGGGCATACCCTGGAAATGGAAATGGGAGACGCGGGGGCTAGCTCATCTGTCGCACTGAAAGCGACCCCACTACAAAGCATGTTGAGCCCTAGGGTGCCGACTCTATTAGTGCAGCCATCACAAGAGGTAGTGGCGGAGCACATGGAAGAAGAGGAGGAGGAGGATGACCAAGTGTTGAAGCGCAAGAGATCGCTTGGAAGTGACGGCGCGAGCTCATCGAGAAAGAAGTGCCCGTTGTCCTGGTGGAATCGCCATCGAGTGACGCTATGTCGCCTCCCCTTCTACCGATACCGGGTCCACGTAGTAATATCATCAAAGTTTTTTGCATCCTCTGCTTATGAGAAACAATTACTAATTCCCTTTTCGTATGCAGTTTGAACACTCATGAGTCGCCCTGTGGATAGTCCCAGACGCCTGCATTTTCCGAGCCACACAGCCCAAAGCATTGAGCCATTGGCGGCTAGGATGCGCCAATGGACCAAATTTTGTTGAAGAGATGGTGTCAAGCGGTGCGCATCAAGCTTCACTGGTGGAGAAACTAAAGGCCAAGCACTCTGGAGAAAGCAGCCAGAGTGCTCAAAAAGATCAACAAATTGCGTTGCTGGAGGCGCAGTTGGCTAGTGCCAAGGTTGAAGCAGAGGGCCTGAGCTCGTACGCCTAAAAGCTTGCGGAAGAAAAGATGGCGCTGATGGGTCAAATAAATCAGGAGTGTGCTGCGTATCTTGAGAAGGGCACTGAAGTATCTTGAGAAGGGCAAGGAAGAGTTGGTCTCGCAGTTGGAAAATTTTGGTGCCACTGTGAGCAGTTCATTGGAAGCGCAGGAGATGAAGTTGCGCAAGCTCACCGAGTATGATGAGGAGTTATATCCCCAACCCCGCTCTACTATCGCCGAGCGCAGTGGCTCATCGACCATGGTCTCGCGACTTGTTGCCCTCAAGACCTTGGATTCACAGTGAAGTAGTGGACGCTGGGGAGTTGTTTCTTGGCGTTGGCGGCGGGGTAAGGCGTGTCGCTGAGGAGCTTCAAGAGGTCGATTTGTTGAAGGTGCCCACCGATAAGGTGCCCGGTTATAATGCGCATTCATACGATGATCTAGTGGCTGCTATGGAGAAGATGAAGTTATTGGACCTTCCTCTGATTGCTGAGTTAGAGCGCGACCGGGATTATCCCATAGGGGTCATTATGGATGGGTTGACCTTAGCTCGGCATCGCTCTAAAAATGCGGAAGCGCAGCTTGACTATTTTTTGAAACCCGATGAATCCCAACTTCAAGTGCCTGTGTTTGCTCGCCCCAGGGATATCTTGAATCCCTTTGACCTGGAGAAGGAAGTGCCTTTAAAGCAAGTGTTGGAAGCGCATGCTACAAGACTTGCCAAAAGGAAGGGATTAAAGGTAAGGCCATTTTGCGCGGTATTATGGCATGTACTCATCCCCGTGATCCGATGGGATACCGGTTAGTGTTACACGGTATCTCGCCAAGACCGACCTATTGAAGAAAGTGAGCGAGATTGGGGACGCCGTAAGTCGTGTGGGAGTTCATCTCTTAGACGTAGGAGTATGTAGATAATAACTTGTATTGTAAATATCACTTTGTAAGAACGCATGGGACTTAATGAAATATTACTTTTGTTGAATGTTGTTGCGACTTATAATATTTGTACTTAGTTACTTGTCTTTCCATGAAAAACGTGCGTATTGTCTAAGAAGCAAACTGTCGTATAAGTGCGATTAATCTTTGTTGTTCATAATTGTTTATGAATTATCAGACTTATGAAATTTCAAGTATTTCTAACATAGTCGTGTATGTTATTACACGCAGCGTACTGCAAATATTATAGTAAGGAGCCAAGTGTCTTGATTCCTAATTTGTTAAACGCGCATAGTATGCATTATTGCGCATCCATCGTGGGATGCGCACCTAGCTTATTCCAAAATCTTGAGAATAAGGTGTTTAACAAGGATACGTGATCCACCGTTGATGGGTTTGCAACCCTCTTACTCAACGATTTATTTAGTAGGTTTACTCATCCTTTTACCATCATGGGTTTATTAAGTGCATGCACGCCATGTAGGCAAAAGATAAAAAATGTTAAGACATAAGTATATAGAGATAACAAATTGAAATATGTCACGGAGTTAGCTAGAAACCGCGACGTTTTATTAAGACTTGCAAGTTTTTGTGAAAGAAAATAAATAAGATATTGCCTAAGTAAAACAAAATGTAAATACACGGATAATTATTGGGCACTACACTAAAGTGTGGGAATGTCCGTGTGCTGGGCCGTAGCCATTCCTAGAGATAACATCGCTTAAGATTGCATATGTTCCATGTGCGTGGTAGTTCACGACCATCCATGTCTCGTAGCTTGTACGCGCCTATTCCTAATGCTTCAGTAACCTCATAGGGTCCTTCCCACTTCGGTCCAAGTTTGCCTGTGTCTTCTGCGTGGCTTGCATCATTGGCACGGTATACAAAGTCACCTGGTCTGAATGAAACACTTCGCACTTTAGCATCGTAGTATCCCTTCATTTTTGACTTCGATCTTGCTTCACATATAGCTGCGCGCTCGCGTCTCTCTTCCAACAGGTCTAAGTCGATACGCCGCTCGTCCTCATTGGTTGCAACATTGACTTCAGCAGTGCGAATAGTTGGCATCCCAATTTCGGCTGGTATGACGGCCTGTGTCCCATAGACTAGAGAAAAGAGAGTGTCTCCCGTGCTAGTTTTGATTGAAGTGCGGTGCGCCCACAGAACATGCGATAATTCTTCTACCCACCTTCCTTTGTGCTTGTCCAGACGTGCCTTAATTCCTTCACCCAGACTTCGATTTGCACGCTCTACTAAGCCGTTGGTTTGTGGATGTTTAACCGACGCCAAGTGTGCGTGATATTCAACTTTTCACACCGGCCCTGAAGGGGTTGTCACAAAATTGTTTCCGTTGTCCGAGATGATTTCCTGTAGTCCAAGCGGCATACAATATTTTCCCAAACAAAGCATTTGACCCGATTGCCAAGAATTGTTACAACCGCTTTGCTTCGATCCACTTGGTGAAGTAGTCTATGGCCACTATGAAACTTCAATCCTCCCGCCGCCACGGGAAGTGGACCGCGATGTCGATACCCCACTTGTAGAATGGCTATGGCGCCGTGATAGGCGTTAGCTCTGCTGTGGTTGGCGCGAACGGGTCTATGAACCCCGATCGCCGCACTTTCTTATTAATTCCCGCATCACGGTGCATGGTGGGCCAATAGTATCCCGATCAGAAGCGCGCCACCACGGACCGTTATCCCGAATGCATGCCGCATGAACCGCGTGGATTTCCTTAGTACATAATTTGCTTGTAGGGGCCGACGCAATGAGCCATGGTTGCGTAAAGGAGCCGATATAGTACACCGCCTCGAATTTGAACCTCGTGATGTGCGCCTGATTCTTGGGCTTCCTTTTGCTCTTGGGGAAATACGCCCTTTCTTATGAATTCCATTATTGGTGTCATCCACGTAGGTCCCTCCTCCTCTATTACTGTGGATATTTCCATCTCTGAGATAGACTTGCTCTTCAGCGTTTCCACCAATACTTGTTTGACAGGTGTGCAAAGCTTGTGGATGCAATCTTGCTTAGCGCATCCGCCTTTCAATTTTCCCCCCTAGGGACTTGCTTAATGGTAAACCTGTCGAAACCTTGAATTATTGATTTGGTCTTGTCTAGGTATTGGATCATGTTTTATTCTTTAGCCACGTATTCGCCCAACACATGGTTGGCCACTAGCCGAGAATCCACATTTGCTTCCAGGTTGCGTACGCCCATTCGAGCTGCAATGCGTAGTCCGGCAATTAGGGCTTCATACTCTACCTCCTTGTTTGTCGCAGTGAATTCAAAACGCAGTGCGTAAGTGAATTGAATTCCTTCTGGGTTTGTGAGTATAAGGCCTGCTCCTGACCCATCCACGCATGAAGATCCGTCCGTGAACAAGATCCATGGGTCTTGTATTGCCACCTTGCCTTGTAAAGGTAAGTCTTCGGTATCCGGTTTTTCGATAATGAAGTCGCTAGTATCGCCCTTTAATTGCGAAAGACGTGGTCTCAGAGGAGATGTTATGCTCACCTAGCAACACAATCCACTCATAGCTTTTCCCGACGCGCCGGGTTTGGAGATGATTTGCTTGATCGGTTGGTGCATGATCACCGCTATGGGGTGCGCTGGAAGTACTTGCAACCGTTTGGCATGCGAACACTAACGTCGTGACCAATTTCTCCATTGTGCCGTAATTAATCTCCATTTTTTAAGCGCTTTGCTTACAAAGTACATAGGTATTTGTATTGAATTTCTATCCGCCGCCAGATCGCGCTAACTACTCCATGAGTCGCAGATAAGTACATAATTAATTCTTCCCGGTCGGGGTGCGACTAGTGTGGGGAGCGTTGTGTGTTTTTAAGTCGTGAAGGCTTCTTCGCCTCCGTAGTCCAAATAAAATCTCCTTTTTATACACTTTTGAGTGTTTTGAAAAGAGGAGAGTTATTTGTCTGCCGATTTGGACAAGAATCTATTTAGGCCGCCGTTTTCCATTGAGAGATTGACTTCCTTCAACGACGCGGTGAGGAAAGTTCGATGTGACTTTAGTTTTTTCTCGGCATGGTTTAATGCCATCTGGTTCTATCAGATATCCGAGAAACATGCCTTCTGTAGCGCCAAAAGTGCATTTCTTAGGATTTGGCTTCATGTTGATCTCTTTGAGAGTCCTAAATGTTTCCTCAATGTTTCGCACCAATTCATCCTCAGTATGGCTTTTTATGACCAAGTCGTCAACGTAAACCTCTAGGTTGCGGCCCACCTATTTTTCAAATGCATTATCTACTAACCGCTGGTAGGTGGCGCCTGCGTTCTTCAAGCCAAAGGGCATTTTAGTATAGCGAGACGCCTGGCTTGTATGAAAGGCCGTTTTTCCTCATCTTCCTTAGCTATCTAGATTTGGTGGTATCCTTTGTATCGCCTAGGAAGCATTTAAGTGGGTATCCACACAAAGACTCTACCTTCCAATCTATCTCCCAGAGTGGGTAATGCCTTGTGGACATGCCTTGTTGAGATCCGTGAAGTCCACACACATCCGCCGACTACCGTCGCTCTTCTTCACCACACCGGGTTGGAAAGCCACCGTGGTAGTAGACTTCTCGCATGATACCCGCCCACAAGTTTGTGTACTCGCCAGAATTTCTTGCGCTCTCGGAGCTTGGGCCGCTTCTTCTCGGCGACAGGAGTATCCTTATCGGATTCTCGCCTGTGTTCGTGATCGAGCGTGGTACTCCATTCATGTGCTTTGGTTCCCATGCGAAGATATCCGTGTTCTTTTGCAGAATGCGCACACTACCGCTTTGCCATTATCCGGCAGCGATCCTCCGATTGATACTTCTTGTTCGGGTAATCGGTGAATTGCAACCTTCGTGTTTGGAACTTTAGTTGCTGCATTGCTCGAATGGGTGCCGCCACATGTAATCGTGTTACATTCTCTATGTGGTACAAGCATGGCGTTGTAGAGAGTAACAATACCACCTTCCACTAGGAATTTGAGCATCCCATGTATCGTAGACTGCATCGCGCATGGTCGATATCCCCGGTCTTCGATAATGCCATTGTATGTCGAAAGGATTTGATCACCATAAAATTCATCCAGTCGTCGTGAGTGTTCTTTATTACCCACACCGACTAGTAGGCGATTTGCCCCATAGGCCATATCTTTTCTCTCAGAAACCAACAAGACTGCATGACCGCTTAATCGATCACAGATCTCGTGTCGTGATCGCTTGAAATAGTGTTCAGACATTATGTCTCGCCGATGCTCCTCCATCAACATACATGCAATGGATATCGCGACCCCGCATTAATTTTAATGGTGAGCGGCTCTACCACGCTGTTGTCCGCAACAAGGTGGGGAAAGAGATTTCACTTCCACGGAAAATTTATGGTCGACCTTACGCTTAGTTACTCGCCGCCATGATTGTATCATGTAGATGGTGTCACTTTATCTTTGTGTGCCTCTTTCTTGTTCCCGCCTTACGCTATCTTTTCCTCCTTGATGTTCTTGATTAGTGGTCCAATCTTCCTTCTTTCACTAGTTTATCAATGAGTTGGCATAGTTGGACACATTCATTGGTGGTGCGGCCGCTCGTCCATGATAGTCACAGATCCACTCCCCACGCCGATCTTCCGGAGTGCGACGGTGAGGTCTTGGGAAGTTCGCGCTTCCGCGCGAATATTTCCTTTGGAGTCTTAGTCACGGAGTGTATCTCGCTATTATCCCGCCCGCCCCCCGCCACGGTGGTTCTTGTTATGGTTGCTATTCGGTGGTGGATTGTCTCCGAGGTTGTTCCGTGACCGATAGTTCGAGTAACCTTTCTTGCTATCCGCCGCCCGCTTCTTCTTGGATAAAGGACCTTGTACGTTTCATAAGTTCATCAAAGGTTTGGGGAATCTTGTCGCTCAACCTTTAGATGAGTTCGGGTTATTGATCCCGCTCATGAACCCCGAAATTTTTAGCACTTCGAGCATGCCTTAACCTCGATGCACTCATCTTTGAAGCGCCCACATAAGCGCTTGTAGATTCCCTCGGCGCTGCTTTCACCCGGGCGAGTTCGCGCAGGTTTTATCGCACGTCTTCCGTTGAGTGAAGTTTAGGCGAACGCCTTCCTCAACTCTTCAAAGCCATCAATGCTTGCGTGGAAGCCATCAACCCGCCCGCGTTTCCCACTTGTGTAGAATTGAACATGTGGCACCACATGTGTGGCCAATTTTCAATGGTAGCGGTGATTCAAAATTTTAGTGATCATCGTGATCACCTGCTCCATCATAGGTTTTACATTGGCGGGCATGCGCCTTCTCTTATCTCTCGAGAAATTATCGATGCGCCGAGTGAATGCATCCACTTTTGGTGGCGCCACGGAAGAGACATGTCTTCCTCCTCCCGGTCGCGATATTTTCTTCCGGACTTCGGTGTCCTGTTTCGCTATCCTCGTTGTCCGAGGAGTTACCAGAGGACGGATTTTCCCTTTTTCGTGTTTGCGCCGACCGCCCTCGTAACCGTGCACTGAAGGGCTTTCACTGGGAGTACCGCCTCCCAAGTTCCGCCCCGGACCCGCGGTCGCCAAGCCTAGCATGGACGTTGGTACGCCGTCCATCCTCTTCGCTTTCTTCCAGATGCTGCGACTTAGCTGTCTCATCACTCTCAACTCTCCTCCCAATTCTGTTAAACAATGGGGGTCGGCGGCTATCCCTTCCGCGCTTTTCTTTCTGATGACGCGGCGGAGATGTCTCGTATTCTGTATCAAAATTAAGTCGGGCTTGCAGGCTTCAACTCGACCTCTTTTTTGCTTCCTCTTGCATGAGAGCGGCCAAAGTTTCGTAATTTTGAGATACGAAATCTCCCGGTGCTAGTTTCGGTGCGACCCCTTCTATTGCAAGGGTGCCTGTTTCTACCACTGGGCCCTTGTTTCTGTCAGGTGCATCTGGTGCATTCGAGAGGTCAGTTTCTAACACTAATTGAAGGGGAGTAGCAAAAGGGCGCAGCTGGATCTCTCTGCTTGGTGGTGGTTGTAGTGGCACAGGTTGTCCCGAGCGTTGTTCCACCATAGGGAAGACCAGTCCGGGCACGATCCTTGGTTTTAGCGACACCGTTGTTCCAGAAGTCTGCTTAGAAGTCGATCCGCTTTGCTTCTTCTTTCTGTAAGGTCTATTTCGATCGCCGATTTCGTGCTTCGTCATTCTAGTTCTTAGTTCTTAGTGATGGTCCCACGGATGGCGCCACTTGTTGATACAAAGTTGGCGTTCCTTGTTTGGATTCGGTTCTCATACTAATTGAATCTTAATGCTTGAGACCGCGCACTAAGTAAGCAGAAAACACCATTAGGCTTATCGTGGGATTGTCTCCCACGATTATCCTCCGGCGTGAGAGTAAGTAATCGGTTTTAGGGTTAATAGGAGAGTTAGGGTTTCACATCGTACCTTTAATGAGGGATGGGGTCCCCTTTATATACACATGAAATCCTTATTGGCTTCGTATTCCCCAACCTTCGGCGTATCCCGCCTAAGTCGGTTGGTAAACGATTATCTCCAAAGTTAGGAGGTATCCGATATCCTATTCCATAAATAACTTTGGGCTTGGGCTTTCTTGAGCCCAAACCGTTATTGGATTAGCCCATTCGTAATGGGCTTGCTATTGGCGTTCATTGGTCGGGTTCGTGACCCGAATACGGACTATACGTCATCAATCGTGTCATTGAGCTTGAAAACAAAAACTCAGAACTAAATGAGAAAATTGATCAGGATGATCACGATAATTTGGTAAAACATCTTTCTAAACTAGAGGTTGAACATTTTGATTTACAACTAAAATATCAACATCTTAAAGAAAATGTCAAAACCTCAAATATCAAGACATCCTCGGATGTTCCGTAGTTTGATCTGATTTTCAGATTAACAAACGCGACGAACAGATTCAAGCTCATTGTAACACGATCGTAAAGTTAAAAGCCCAAATTTCTCAATTAAAGGGTGAAAAGAACAATGTGACCTGGCCCCAAATGCCTCCTCCTCAGATTCTCAGATTCTCAAACTTTTCATCTTCAAAACTTGGTTAATGCTTTACAAAAGAAAACGAGAGTTTTCTAGAAGAAAATGAAAAGTTAAACGACACTTTAAAGAGTTATATGATTTAATGAAAGTCACCGTGACAAAAAGAACGAAAAATAACGCCTTTACAAAAAGAAATTGAGAATCGAGGAGTCGTGAAAAGGAAACTTCCACTTGTCTTTAATGAGAATGTTGCATCAAAGTCATCCTCGATCGCAAATATCTGTGGATCATTAAATGCATTCTCCTCATCTTAGGAATAATGAACTTGTGTTTCATAACTATTGTTCTCACCTTAAGGATAGTCTAGAATGTCTCCGTGAGATTGTGGAAGAGGATTTCATAAATAAGCCTCTTGATAGAGAAATTAGGTTTGCTTGCATTCAAAGCCAAACGATCTCGGGAGTCGCTAGAATGTTTAATAGCAACATGTCCTAAATCCTTAGGTGCAAAAGGTAAAGTCGTGTCGCCTTGTTCTATGCCTAGTGCCTAGCATATAAACCATTCTATGCCCAGTTTAAGAAAGTAAACACTAATGTGCCTTCAAGTAGTTCGATCCCCGCACTTCTAATTCAAAATGCAAAAGTAGATCAACCAACTAATGTTCCCATAATTCCCTCTACAGAGTAATCGGTGACAATAAAGCAAGCGGGTCAAAGCCTCCGTGCAATACCAAGCAAGATAGGACCTCGCAAGCTAAGAATGTGCATTGGAAGAGAGTAGAAGATCACCCTAGGAATATTAAGTTTGAGTTGAATAAAACGAATCGTGTTAATTCTAGTATTAGTCGTAAGCGTCAGTAATTAATTCGATTCGCTATTATTCGCAAACCATGTAATGATGACCGCTTGATTTGCTACTAATCATGAATGTGGTATGAATGTTTTGTCTAATGTGTCAAATGCCCTGTTAAAACTGTAATGCTAAAATCAAGCTAAGAAGGCAAAAGGCAAAGGCGAAGAAAGTTAGAAAGCAGTGGAAACCCGGGAAGGAAATTTAGTAATATAGGTTATCAATGGATACCCACCGCCGTAAGTTTAATGAGTTTTGCCCTAAATTTGCTAAGTCAATGCCCACTAGAAAATGGATGCCTCTTGGTAGAACTATTCCTTAAGAAGTGAACATACTTTGAACAGTCAAATATGGACACTAGCACGCATCTATTTCTAATGATTCCATTGTTTCTACTTCGATGTGGGTGTTCCAATCATCGTTACTAACCAAGTTGAACCCATTATTGCATGGGGTTCCCAATTATCCAGCTTATCCATTCTTGTCTCGTGTTTAACCGCAGATCATTCAAATCGATTACGTGGTACCGGACTCAGCCGCTCCAAGAATATGACCGTGATCGCTCATGACTCATGAACTTCGTGAGTAAATTCATCGAGACCGTTAGATTCGGGAACCACCATTTTGGAGCAATTATGGGTTATGGTGACTATGTAGTTGGCAAAAGTGTAATCTCCAAGGTATATTATGTTGAAGGTCTTGGTCATAACTTGTTTTCATTGGCCATTTCGTGATTACGATCTAGAAGTGGCATTTAGAAAACATACTTGTTTCGTTAGAGAACCTCGATGGTGTGGAACTATTAAGAGGAACCCGTGGTTAAAATATATACACCATCTCTATCGAAGACATGATGAAGTCCTCTCAAATTTGCTTGTTGTCAAATGCTTGAAAACAAAGTCATGGTTATGGCATCGCTGCCTCAATCACTTGAACTTGGCACCATTAATAACCTTTCCGTAAAGGACCTTGTCGAGGCTTACCCAGATTAAAATATGAAAAGATCATCTTTGTTCGACTTGCCAATTGGGAAAAAGCATGAAATATGCCCACAAACCAAAACCCACAAACTCGCTTATTGAAGTTCTTCATACCCTTCATATGGATTTGTGCGGACCAATGAGAGTGCAAACGATAAATGGGAAGAAATACATTCTAGTCATTGTTGATGACTACTCGATTTACTTGGGTAAAGTTTTTGAGGACAAAGGATGAAACCCGATGTCATCATCAAACTTATCAAACGACTTCAGTTCGACTCAACAATCAAGTTAGAATTGTTCAATGAAAATGGCACGTAGTTTGTTAACAAAGACTTAATTCGCTTTTATCAAAGTGTTGGGATCACCATCAAAGAAGTGTTCCACGAACTCCTCAATGTAAGCGGTGTAGTTGAAAGACGAATCGAACTCTTGTGGAAGCCACAAGAACAATGCTAATTTATTCAAAGGTTCCAATGTTTCTATGGGTCAAGCCATTGCCACCGCTTGCTACACCCAAAATCGTTCCCTTTATACATACCTCTCATGGAAAAACCCATATGAACTTGTCCATAAACGAAAACCCGATCTCTCCTACCTTCGTGTGTTTGGTGCTTTGTGCTACCCAACTAATGACGGTCATGATTTAGGTAAATTAAGAGCTAAAGGCGGACATTGAGTTTTGTAGGTTATGCATCTAACAAGAAGGGTTACCGAATCTACAAAGAAAAGAACTCGAGATATAATGGAAACTATTCACGCCACGCTCGATGAGTCGTCAGGGCAAATGGCTCTAGGACAATCCAGCCTCGGACCCGCATCTCAACCTTCATCAAGTAGTCTTATCGGTCTACTCTTGTCTCTAATCCTTCTCCAAAGCAACTCCTTATGTACCTCCATCAAAGGATGATTTAAAGAAATTGTTTGATCCAATGTTTGATGAACACTATGAGCCAAATGCTAATGAAATGTCAATTCCATCAACAGAGGCTGATCCTATCCCTGTCAATGAAGTCAACCCTTCAGTTTCAATATCTTTAAGTCAAGAAGCGCCTGCTGCTGATCACTCTGTCTCATCAACAAATTATCAATCATCGAATGTACATCATGGAATTGTTTCTGGCACCCATGATGAAGTTAATCCCTTTGCTACTCCCAAAGATGCTCCATTTGAAAACATATTTGCTCCTGAATCATCATCAGAACCATCTTCATCAGGAGATATCGACTCTGCTACGTCAGTTCCTCAACTACAACCACATGAACACCTTAGAAAGTGGACACATGATCATCCATTGGACAACATCATTGGAAACCCTTCTCGTCCAGTATCCACATAGAAACAACTTGCAACCGATGCCTTATGGTGCTTCTTCAACTCCATACTCTCTAAGGTCGAACCAAAAGATGTTAAAACTGCCATGAATGAAGACAGTTGGTTCAATGCCATGCAAGAAGAAATTCATGAGTTTGATCGACTAGATGTACGGGAATTAGTACCTACTCCAGATTGTGCTATGATCATTGCTCTAAAGTGGATCTTCAAAGTGAAACTTGATGAGCATGGTGATGTTTTAAAGAACAAGGCTCGATTGGTTGCAAAAGGATACCGTCAAGAGGAGGGTATTGACTTTGAAAATCATTTGCTCCTGTTGCTCGATCGAGGTAAAAAGAATCTTCTTGGCTAATCTTTGCAAGTAAGAACATGGTAGTCTATCGATGGATGTAAAGACGGCTTTTCTTAACGGAGATCTTAAAGAAGTCGTATCGCCGCCCAACCTCAAGGCTTTGTGAATCCAGAGCATCCTACTCACGTCTATCCTTTAAAGAAGGTTTTTGACTTGAAGCAAGCTCCAGGGCATGGTATGATACGCTATCAAAGTTTCTTCTATCTACCGGATTCAAAGAAAGGAGCGGTGATCCGACATTTTTCACCGTAGAGTCGAAAACATTTAATTCACGCTCAAATATATGTTGATGATATTATTTTTCCTCAATCGACCCTAATGAATGTGATCATTTTTCAAATGAAATGGGTTCCAAATTTCAAATGTCAATGATGGGACAAATGTCATTTTTCTTGGGATTACAAATTTCACAAAGTCCCAAGGCATTTTTATAAATCAATCTAAATATGCAAATGAGATTTTAAAGAAATTTGATTTGATTCTAGTGGCCCTCTTGACACTCCCATGATAGAGCGTACTAAATCGGATGAGGACCACTCGGGATCATGGTTGACCAAACGAAATATCGTAGTATGATCGGATCCCCGATGTACCTCACGACCGATGAGACCGTATATTCTGCTCGCTATTTGCATGTGTGCTAGATATCGTGCTAAGCCTACCAAAAGCACCTTGAAGCGGTTAAACGGGTCTTTCAAGATTCCAAGGAACCATCAATATGGGACTTTGGTACCAAGGACACCGGTATGTCACTAACGACCTATGCAAATGCCGATCATGCAGATGTCAAGATACACGTCAAGCACGTCTAGAGGTGCTCGGTTTCTGGGTGATAAGCTTGTGAGTCGGTCTTCAAAGAAGCAAATGAGTACTTTATTTCTCTACAGAGGTGAATACATAGCTATGCATCTTGTTGTGCTCAAATCCTATGGATGAGATCCCAATTATCGACTATGGCTTTGAATTCAACAAAATCCCTCACATCTTGTGATAATAAAAGTGCTATTGCTCTCTCGTGCAACAACGTACAACACTCAAGAGCAAAACACATAGACATTCGACATCATTTCATCAGGGAGCAAGTAGAAAACGGTGTGGTGGAACTCTATTTTGTGAGGACTGAATATCAGTTAGCAGACACCTTCACCAAAGCTCTTCCTAGAGAACGTTTTGAGTTTATCCTCCCACGACTTGGTCTAAAGAGTCTTCAACCGAAAATACTCAAACATCTTCAAGAGGACGACGAGGAGTAAAGGTCTTTCTTCATCCATCTCTTATAAATAGTTATTCGAAAAGCAAAATACAAAATTACAAAACCTTCAAAAAGCAAATAGAAAAATATAAAACTTTAAAAAATCCATAAAAATTTAAAAAATCTTGAAAATTTTCAAAAAATATTGTCTTTTTGTCATGTTTTTCTTGATTCGAAAATATATACGGTCTTTGTGATGTCATTCAAAGAATGACACGGGACTTTAGATATTGTTTGAATTTTCAAAAAAAAGAAAAAAAATCAAAAAATCAAAAATATTTTTGGGAGAAAGTGAAACTATGGTTTATTGTCATTTCAGCAAGAACTCGTTTTTCATTGATGTAACAGTCATGCTTTATCTTGTTTGTCAAATCTCATGCTCTGATTCTATATACAATTACTTACTATCTAATGAAAACTAATGGCTTTGTAAAATAACTCGGACTCTATTTTTGAAAATCATCTGGACTTAACGTTTGTCAAAAATATCTACCATTCAATCAACAACTTATGTCATTGATTGAGGGGGAGAATGATTTCAATTAAATCAAAAGGTTATTTGTCATACAATTGTTTTCAAAATATAATCATGCATGTTTAATCAATGGAGTGTAAAGTCTCAAAATCCGATACTTATCAGTTAAAATGTTTTCATAATCAAGTCACAATTCTCCTCAAAAGCTTTCAAAATCAATTTAAATCTACAGATATCACAAATCTCAAATGATTTGAAAATTGTGATCGGGGGAGAATTTGTGATTTAAATTGGATGTAAACTGATTATTCGATAAATGGTTTCATAAGTGTTTAGCTTGCTTCCCTCCCCACATTTGCCAAACGATTTCAAATTGTCCATGCATATGTTGAGGGGGAGCATCTTTTTAAAACCACAAAGAATTGAAACGTGATTGATTTGTCTCTAAGTGCAGGTTCCCTCTAGTATGTGCAAAATTCTTTCAAACCTCGAGGTACATATTGAGGGGGATCAAAATTATGAAAACCTCATCCTTCCCCAATATGCTTTATCTACATGATTTAATCAGGGAAGTGATGTTGATATCTTTTAGAAAATGGTAATCAAAGAAGTTAATCCTTCCTCTTGCCTCCGTGTGCTAAAACAATTTCAAATACATGATGCACATGTTGAGGGGGAGCTCTTTTTCTAAAAATATCAAAAACAATTCAGGTAAAAAATGCTTTGATAATATATCATAAGTATCTGGATTGGTTTTCAAATGGTTTTCGATTGGTTCCAATGGCAGATGAACAATACCAAATAGACCAACCAAATTTACTTTATGTATGGTGATATAAGGATGATAAGGTTAGGTATTTGTTCCCATGATCCGCCAGAACCGGAGGGATCTACCCAGGGACAATCCAATAGATAGTGTAGTGTTCTTAGGTATGATGATAAAAGGATAAAAATGAGATATGGGAAGAGTGCGGATCGAGGCGAGCTAGTCTTCAAATAAACCCAACAAGGTTCTAGTTATGAAGTCTCGTAAGCATCAAGGGTTGAAGAATGAAAAAGAATTGAAAGTGAAAAAGGGTGAAAAGAAATAGCCCTCCATTTATTCAACCTTAGGATAGAAACCGGGTTCAATTCATATGCTACTGGTGGTTACCAAGGTAATATCGGTATTGAAGACAAGACGTCATGGACCCAGTGACGCACTGCACTACAACTTCCCAAGGTACTCAAGTTCCTCTTAAATGGACTTGTTTCACTCTCACGGGGAACCGCCATTATCTATCGACTTTCTCTTAGAGTTTGTTGATATTGAAGAATGAGACCCTCTCCCTAGTCTCCAGCATAGGAACCAAATATGCACAATTGAGTCTAGAGCTACGAGATCATCATATAAATCTCATTAGGACACTGTCTATGAAGACTCTCTGTTTCACACAATGTGGAAAGAGAGATTATATCTTATGAGTCCTACGCATTATCCTTGTGGTATTGCCAGAACATCTGAGTGATATACTAACATATTCACAATGAAGATGGAAAGCCTTCGAGCCAACATCAAACAAGCTCACGGTGGGTGGCATGTGAGATCTATCCAATAGATCAACCATGTGACAACTAAATGTAAACAATGGGGCGATTCAATCTTTTGAATCAATCTCGGTTCAGTTATGGATTGATGGATACCTTTGAAAACCGGTCGTTGTGCTTAAAAACTCTTTACTTTAGCACATCGATCGTGCACTAATATTTCAAAATA
This sequence comes from Chrysanthemum lavandulifolium, assembly GCA_022545495.1. Taxonomy (NCBI): domain Eukaryota; kingdom Viridiplantae; phylum Streptophyta; class Magnoliopsida; order Asterales; family Asteraceae; genus Chrysanthemum; species Chrysanthemum lavandulifolium. The sequence goes on along the minus strand of CM040244.1, from coordinate 30,758,123 downwards.
AAAAGGTGTTTATGATTGATAATTGATTTTCATTAAAACTTTTGTTGTATTGCGAAAAATATTTCTATTGAGCGGTACACGATTGTTTTTCAAATCTTTTTCATCAATCGCTGAATCTCAATTATTGGTTCACTCACTCCGTGTTGTCTTCTTTGAGACGCTCGGTTTGAGAACAACTAGAGCATTGCGAAACCTCGTCAAGGAAATTCTTTGAATTATACCGATCACAGCAAGACTTGTCTTCGATCAACGGGAACCGTGGGCGTGTACCTCAATTCAACGAAGTGATCAAAGACACTTTTCATGCGCTTTATTGCTAATGTTGTATGCGGTATGCCCGACCTTTGCGGTGATCAAATGAAGCGGTCAATCTATAGCCGCATGCTCACACTACACATTCATCTCTAAAGAAATCATGAAAAGTGCATCAACGACTCTGATATTTTCACTCCATGCTTCTACTACGCTGCTGTCTATATCATGAATCAACAAAAGCTTCCGCTACTTTGATAAGAATATATCATGATCCAGAATGTGAGCATGTCGGTCCATAAGTCACAACATCACATAATAACAACACTATAATAGATGAGTCAGAGATTTACGTTAGCTGATGATCTCAATGCTGGCTTAAAACTCATTATCACGCGGATCAGTTAAAGACTTCCACTTGGATTAACCAAACATGCAACAGTGATGAATCAATGACTACGAGCTACAGAGCAAAGAACTTTAACAAGAATCCAAGAACAATTTTAATGCAATATCTGTTTGTATTCAATGTATTTTGAGGTGACCTCCCATAGGGGGAGATTGTTAGGATTAAGCAGTTCCAGTTATTAAAGAGTCGGTCACCTCAAGTATATGTAATCGTTAGAAAGCTCGTAGTCGTAGATTACTTAATGTTTAGTAGTATTTAGTTAAGTAACACCGTGGAGGACGGATGGGTCTTTACCCACTGTATGCCTGATCCACAGCCCGTTGGTGGCGATTTGTGTAAGACTATAAATACTCTCTACCTCCCAAGGTAGAGAGTTTGAGCTCATAATAATACTTTTACTTTCTCTCACTAAGTTCCCAAACCTCTAACTCTTTCTCTCTCTAAAACCTCATCTTATACGCCTCTTTTGATTATGGTTTGATGTGTTTGTGAAATCCAATATGTTACAAAAACTAATGAAAAAACATTTTGAAATGTCCATGATGGGTGAACTTACATTCTTTCTAGGACTGCAAGTTCATCAATCACCCCGTGGTATTTTCTTGAGTCACCCAAATATGCCCTTGAACTCTTAACAAATTTGGAATGCAAACCTGACACCTATGCCACACCAATGGCTCATACCAAGAAGCTAGACCGATTTACATGGGAAATTGGTGGACCCTACCAAACACCGTAGTATCATTGGGTCTCTCATGTATCTAATAAACTAGCAGTGCCCGATATCGCTTTTTGCCAGATATCTTTGCTCCCGCTATTAATCGAGACCAATCGAAACCCACTCTCCGAGGCTAAAAGAATCCTACGATACATCAAGGAACCATTAACTTGGGATCCGTATTCAAGGATTCGGTTTTGAACTAATAGCTTTTTCAGACACGATCACGTAGGATGCCTAGATTCACCGAAAAGTACTTCGTGAGCATTACAATTTCTTGGTGATAAACCGGTGTCATGGCAATTGAAGAAGCAGGATTGTACATCGCTATCCTCAATGTAAGGTAATATGTAGCCATGTCGGCGTGTTGTGCTCAAGTCATTTGGATGAGAACACAACTCAAAGACTATGGTTATGTATTTGATGTAATCCTATTGTATCGCGACAATCGAGTGCTATTGCGATCTTGTGCAACTCTGCTCAACATTCAAATCAAAGCACATCGATCTTCGATATCATTTCATCAGGAGCACGTGGAATAGGGTTGTTGAATTATACTTTATGGTATCGAATACCAATCGCGAGATCTTCTCACCAAAGCCTTAGCTCCACTAGGTTTAATGAGTTGGTCCACCAGATTGGTATGCGGTGTTTGACTCCAGAGGAACTGGATGAACTCTTAAAACATTCTTAAAACCAGTCAAACACCAAAACCTCTTTAGTAAATATTTTTCAAAAACAAAATACAAAATTATAAAATCTTATTAAACAACAAAAATATTCTTCTATCTATTTTTCTTTTAACATGGCAACTACAAATCTTCCGTCAACACTCTAATCTTTCAAAATTCAGTATTTTTTCGATCAAGTGTTGAGGGGGAGAAAGCAAATATTTTTTCGGTTTCATAAAACCTTGTACTTGCATGTTACCTCATCTCGGTTGTTTCTTTATTAATGGTGGTCACATTTCTGGTTTACTGACACTCCTCGGACTAATATTTATAAAATTTCATTATTTCTTAAGTCGAGGGGGAGTGTCGTCATGTTTTTTTTCCAAAAAACCTTCGTTTGGTAACCAAAATGGAAGTTATGGGTATGGGATGTAAATGGTAAAGGTGGAGGGACTAATTGTGTCAAAATTTCAAAGTATTTTTAACAAAATACTCCACCTAAACTCATTAACTCTTCACATTTATTTCACACCTAACATATCCTGCGCATAAGATTCATCCTGCAAATCCGTGTTTCTGATCATAAATTTGTAAGTGATTAAACGTTCTTTGGAATAATCTAAACATGGGTTTTGAATCATTTTTTAAACCAAGGTTAGATTTTCGTCTAGAAGTGATTTTGTGTTCTACGCATAAGTGTATGAACACACAATCAAGTGTGAGTGTTTGTGGTTGAAATGGTAGTGTCAAAACGTTTGTATAATCTCTATGATACCATTTTTATCATTTAATCTCACCCAGAAACATGAATTGATTGAATTTGTAAATTAGGGTTTATGCGTAAGTTTGGGGTTTTTCAAATGTGAATATTTTTGGATAAAAAGATAGTTGAGTGATGTTGTTTACAAGTTGAATTGACCATATCCAAGCTTAGAACTTACCCAGTAACACTAATTGCATGAAAATTGAAATTTAGGGTTTATGTTCTTGAGAATTAGGTATTTTTTATTCACAAGTCCATTTGTGTTAAAACTTGGATAAAACAACTCAATAGGCTTCCTAGACATCCCAAAAAAATTTTGTTGCATTTTCTATGGCTAAATATCTTAGTCGTAATTCTTGAACATTTAGGGTTTAAGTGTTTACGCATAAGAATCTCTACGCGTAACTGTTTTATTGCGTATTCATGATTTGAACTGAAAAGAATTGAATGTATGTGTTAATATTGGTGTTATGATGAACTTATTTCGTGATTTCTACGTGGAAAACTCGTAATCAAGGTTACTTGAACATCTACGATAAGGATCACCTTACGCGTAGAATGTTATGCGAAGAGAAATCTTCACGCGTAACCTTTACGCGTAAGGTTGTACAATGGGGACTACGCGATCCCGTGAAGGATAAGCGAACAGAACCTCACGCATAAGGTTCACTTCACGAGTAAGCCTTACGCGTAAGGTTCCATATACACTTACGCGTAAGCTTTACGCATAAGGCCCTCTTTTCCTACGCGTAATGTTTCTTACGCGTAAGTCAAGAACCTATGCATAAGCTTACGTTTACGCATATAATCACTCATGTTTACGCATAAGCTTGCAAAATCTACGCCTAAGCCTAGTTTAACCAAAATTATGAATTTTTACGCGTGCAAACTTGTAAATTAATAAATCATAACGCCACGAAACCAATAATGTCACTAATAAGCTTGAATGTTTAATAAGTTGTGAAACATAAGTGAAAACATAGACTTTAAAACTCAAAGTTAATCAACTCACGAAACTTATCACAACGTCTTTGGACTATTAGACTAACAAGTGACATTGGACTCGTAACAATCATCGACATATCACGTTCAATAAATAGAAAATAAAATCAACTGTTGACTAACGTAATGTCTTTCGATATGTTGGTTCTTTTGGCTAAATATCTTTCAGATCACGACATGGACGCTCAAATGCAAAACGTGGAAGCACCAAACGTTCTCACTGTTGAAGATATCTTCCCTCATGGTTATCCAATGAAGATCGGAAAGAACAACCTTAGAGTTGATTTTGATAGTCTCACATGCTCAGACTCTTCTTGTCTGATTGCTGTGGACATTCTGAAGAATCACCCTTATCAGAACATGCTCACCAATTCTGCTACAATGCCGGAGATCTACATTCACCAATTTTGGCAATCAATGCAAAAGATCAAAGGTCAAAATGATGTAACAGTGACGCTCAACCACTAACAAGTCACCATCACACCAGCAGACTTAAGGGCTATTCTTCTCATTCCTGTCATCGAGCCAACTGAATACAATGCCACACCAACTGAAGAGGTTGTTCTGCAATTCATGATCGATATTGGTTATGACGAAGCTACAAGAGTAATCACAAAGCATTCATACGTGGATCTTAAGAATATTCCCCAGCCATGGAGAACCCTCTACATTATCATCACCAAATCCGTTTCTGGACGTGATAGTGGTTATGAGCATCCCAAGCTCATGGAACTACAGATCTTTTGGGCTTTCGTCAACATGAAACATATTGAAGTTGAAGCTCTGATATGGGACGACATGATGTCTTTCCTCAAAAAGCTTGGCTCCAAGATCCCGTATATCAGATATACCAAATTGTTGATCCAAAGAGCTCTAGGGTATAACTCGATATCCCTTGAGACTCAATGACCCTAACAATCACTCCATGTTGTATGAGCCTACACTCACAATCGATTTAAGGAATCAACAACAAAGAAACAAGGTGCAGTGTTGCGGATCACCTTCTAACCGATGCGGTCAAACAACTTTATTCATACAAAAGGTATCTAGTAGCAGTTGATGAAGGCAAAGTAGGCTTTCTTGATGAAAAGTCCTCCGTACACCTACTAGGAAAACCGGAGAGGCGGTCAGGGGAGTGTTACAAGCATCGAGAGTCGAGAAAGTTTCCTAAGAGGTCACATACTCAAAAGGAAAGTTCCTCTAAGGAAGCCATTCCTATTCCCAAGCCCGAACCGCAACAAAAGCTATTGGATGAAAGCTCGAGGAAACCGAATCGACGAAGAGGTCACCTACTCAAACCGCAATCGATGACACTCAAACAAAGAGCTAAACCTCCCGGTCAAAAGTCTGAAAAAGGTAAAGGGAAAACCCGTGCTTGAGCATGATAAGGAAAGTTCAAGAAGAACCATTTGATGAACAAAAGACTATCAAAAGAAGTTGAAGAACCTCGGACTTAAATATCTTGCCGATGAATTCATACTGGATCAAACTCGTGGCCCCGGAGGGTCAAGTGGTGGAACTCAAGCCACACCAGTTTCCGATGAGGTTAATCAACCCGATAAGGGAACTGGTACCACCACCCACGAACTACAACAAAGGCGGATTGAGGACTCTTTCAACTACGACTTTGAGGAACCAGACAAGAAAAAAATTGAGAAAACTCTTGGTGAAGATACTAAGGCTGATGAAACGGCTAAGTCTAGAAATGATGAAGATATTGATTATGATAATTTTCTTCTAGACAGTCCCGCACGTTCCAAGGAGGAAACTTCTGAGCCACCTAAGGACCTTGAGCCACCTCACGACTCCTCATCATCAAACTCGTCTTCTCACTCTTCACCTCCACCATCCAAAGGAACAACCAGATCCACATTTAAGTCAGTGAAGAAACCAACAGACTCTTGGATATCCCGGACTAAAACAAAGATTGCAAAAGCTGTCAAGCAAGTTAGGAAGAAAGACGTGATCAACAAAAAGCTTAATCAACTCGCTGACAGTATCATTCTTCTTCATGACGAGATAGACAAGATGTCTAGTGAAAGGAAGTATGTCTAGAAGATGATGCAACGTGACGTCCAAGGGAAAATGAACGAAATGATTAGGGGCTATACTTACAAGTTTCTACTCGACACTGTTCCTAGAGCTACAAGGGAGATGTTTACCAGACAGCTCTATCCAAATCTCATGAAATTGGTCAAGCAAACAATGCAATCCACTCCGGTAACAATGACGATCAATCCAATGGAGCTGCAGCTCTCTAATGCAGAGTTGATTTCATCTTTGGTGCTACAATTGTCTAAACCATCCGCAACTTTCACCTCGATGAAAGTAAACTATTTGAGGCATTACCGAATATCAACTCAAGACTTCATGCAAGGAGCAAGCTGAAAGGCCTAAGCTTCCAAGAGACGATGATGATAAGGATAAAGATAAAGATAAAGAGCCTAAACGCCCAAAGAAAACTGGTGAATCATCCTCCACGCCACCACCACCCCAAAGGACTCCAACCGCAAAAAGATCTCCACCAAACTCTGCCGACAAACCTTAGGACTCTGAGTTACCACCCCAGACAGAGAAAACCGGTGATCATTTCGAATACACTGGTGGTGACAATGAGGAAGTCCCTGAGCCCAAACAACAACCCACCTCTCCCGCTTCATCAAAGAAACCAGCATCCTCATCTAGGCCAAAGAAGAAGAAGAAGACGCCTAAGGCTGATGTCGTCTCATGGCTAGAAGGTCGAACTTTGGAGCATGCTAAGTTACTTCAAGAGAAGTTTCGGGTGAAGAAGATGACCAAGTCAGAGTTATGACGCATCAAGAATGAAGCTTTTCAATTGCTCAAAGACAGCTCGGAAAGTGCTATCGAAGTTGAATACCATCTTGAAAACATAGCACGAGCCATGTCTAACAACATTGATTGGTTCAACCCTGAAGCAAACATTGATTTCACCAGAAAAGACAAGGCTCCATACTACACCGATCGGACCAGACCTCTACCAACGACACAACCGGATCAACCTAAGATTCCATTCCGCTACTTCTTCAACAATGACACGAATTTCTTCTACACGGTAGCGATGCTTCAAAGAAATACTCTACATCACTTACACTTCCGTTCTCGGCAGCCATATACTCCAACCGCATAGCCATCGAGGAAAAGGCTACTCACATGTTTGTCAATAGCGTGCAACAAGATGACATTGATGCAATGTATGGGATTCACCATTGGCCGGAACGTCAAGAATCTACTACAAAAGTTGCCGTGTTCAAGGTCTAAACATGAAGTGTCTGATGATAAAGGGATCGTTGATGTTAAGCATGTAGCTCTCTCATCTAAATGGGATTACACTTTCCTCAAGAAAATTGTGGTCAAAAGACAAGACGAAAGGGACTATCATTTACGTGAAGCGGACTTTCGAATTTGTCTCTCAACGACATTGAAGATCGTATCTTGCCAAGGTGCGGGGAAGAATGAGACAATTCTCGATCGAAATCCAACATGAATACATCAAGTCCTTGCTCATCTTCATCGAAGCATAGTGATCCAGAACGTGTAGAAGACTTGCAACTTGCCGTTGAATCTTATCGGACACGTGTCAACGACGGACCTCGGCTAGAACTTCCGACATCAACCATCTTCCTCAATACACTCTCATGAAGAAACCCTTTGGCGTAGTCTACCGTAGTGAACTACACCAGAATCGCTTGATGGCGTGTAAAGAGCTTCATAAGTTTGGAGATCACACACTCAAGAAATTCAGGGACGGCTTAGCTTATAGGTTGAAGGAGATACATGAAGGCATTGGGTCAACAAAGAGATGGAATTCTCAGGAGAGACGGGATGTGAAGAGGATCATCACGCGGATTGATGAAAGGTTGTTCAGAAAGGACCAGTTCAGAACTTTAGAGAGCTTCGTGGAGATATTGCTGGACTACCTAAATCCCCTGGTACCCCTTAAGCCGTTTCATTTTCTATATTGATTTGGATGTGTGATTGTTTAATGACAATGGCTTGTGCACACATTACAATGTACAACCCGTTCTGGTAATGAAAGGACCCTGTGGTACGCTTCAGTGCCACAATCCTTATAAAAGGAGCGAAAGCTTCTTACTTTTGAGTAAAACTTATCAAACCTTTCACTTTTAAAAGGTTTTGCTCAAAAAGAACAAGTATTTCCGCTTATGATTTTCAAAACCTCAAAAGTTTATATCACTTGTTGAGCGGGAGTATTTGATTAAAAACTTTTTTCACAAATTGTTCTTCGTGATAATCTTCCCACAAAACTCGAAATGGTCATATTCGATATCAAAATTTCGTCAAAAATAACATTTATATGCCATTTTTTAGGGGGAGAAAAATTATGTGATAAGAAATATGTTGTGAAATTGCAAATGAATCTTTATTCTATAGACTTAACCAATGAATTGATGAGATCCTAAATGTTAGTAACTCGAAAAGACTTGTCCGGGACGGGTAATAATTTCAAGCTAGTTCGCTAGTGACGTAAACATGTCTCGCAAAGGACTTGTCCGAGTAGAATGTACCATTCGAGAAACTCTTGGTAGACATGAACTTTGATGGGTTTGACAACCTTTCGAGGCTTGTCCACACCTTCAAGATAGTTATTAGAGCTAGTTGTCACCTAAAAGCTGACAATGTAACTCTTTAACTATGCAACGTAACCGTGTCTCGCGGGGGATTGTCTATCTTGAGTCGATCAATTCAAAAAAGTGCACGCTCCTCCCTCACCATGCAAATTTCATCAAAACACTTAAGCATGTGTGGAGGAGGAGTATTCTACAAATTAAAACTCTTGAAGTGTTTCAAATGTTTCTTATTCATAAACACTTTGAGAAATTTTCAAGAAATCGCTTTATGGCAATGGAGTTATAAGGTGTTTAAGGTTAGGAATAACTGTCCTATGATCCGCCAGAGTCGGAGGATCTACCCAAGGAGACTACCAATAGTTAGAATTAGAAGTCCTTAGGTATGATTATAAAAGGAGAAAATGAGAATCGGAGAAAGAAGGAGTTGAAGAATTAAAAGAAAAGCAAAGAAAAGGGTGAAAAGAAATAGCCCTCCATTATTCAACATTAGAATGATAATCGGGTTCAATTCATATGCTTGGTTGTCACTTGATGACACCGTATTGAAGATCAAATTCATCACGCACCCGATGGCGCATACACTAAACCTTCTTAGCCACTCAAGTTTCTCTCAATGAAGCTTGTTTCATTCTCACAGGAACCCTACGTAAACTATCGGCTTTCTCTTAGAGATTTGGTTTTGAAGAAGAGACCTCTCCTAGTCTCCGCCAGATAACCAAAGCGCACTATTGAGTCTAGAGCCACGAGATTCATCAAAGATCTCTTAGGTACACTTGACATTTTATCCCTTGTTGTTCAACAATAAGGATGCAAGTGATACATTATTGTGTCCTTCACGGATCTTAGCAACTGTCGAGAACATTTATGAGAGGTTCACAATTGTGATCCTCGTGATTGAATGAAAACTCCCGCCAGGTCAACATCTAACAACCACGACAAGCAGTCACTTCGGTAACTCCCCGTGGATTACGCTTAATGTGTCTCAAACAGGTCTACGGTCGTGAGGTGATGCTTGGTACCTCAAATGACTCATCCGAATCAGAGGTGTACTTGCACATCGCGTTATCTCACTTGTGGGACTCAGTTCAGAACAGCCTTTGTAAGAATTAGAGTTGTGTTTTCACACTATCTTGTTAACACGCTCAAGTTCAAACTTGTAAGTCTTGGAATCCGCTTATCACTAACCATTCTTATGTTTTCTTCTTATGGAAGCTCGGGGGGTGGGTGGCCGTGCAGAATCTTCACATGCTCATACCAACAACATCACTAATGGAAGTTCTCTCAAACGGCAACAAAAAGTCAGAATGATTCTTCGTCAAGTCAAAGAATCTACAAAGTTTAAAGACTAAGAGAACTACATCAGTACTGAAATCCAACGTTAAAGAGCGTGTGGGCATGTTAAAGAAAGACATGGAGACACTGGAGCAACGGAGCAGACCTGATGCAGACAACAACAACATACTATCACTTCCATCACAAAGAACAAAGATCAATGAACAAAGAATATGATGACGTCAAAGTAGAACTTTTCAAAGGAAACAATTTCTCTACACTGGGGAGATTGTTCGAATCAAAGCACTTCTTCTCACAAGAAAGAAGAATGTCAGAAGACGTCAAAGCTACTATTACATCAGCACCTTCAACGTTTATATTATCAATCACTAACACTTAGGGGGAGATTGTTGGAATCACTCCTAAACTAAATCTCAAGTGTTAGTAATTAATATGTAATAGTTAGCTTAATATAGCTTTTATGTTAGTTATCATGTCAAGGCTTATGTAGAAAGCCCATGAGCCTTGGCCCAAGCCCATAAAGGAAAGGAAGGGAACTTTCATGTTGCCCTAGTTCCTTCTTATAAATAATGCTTGTAAACCCTCACTTGAGGGTTGGTTGTTCAATTCACACATTTACTCTCTACGCATAACTCTTCAATATTCATACGTGTGTATGTGTGTGTGTTTGTTCATCCGATCACTTCATTTCTATTTCTTATAGCGACTTGTTAGTTAACAAGGTTAGCGACTTGTGTACTTGAAAAAAGAAATTTAGTGACTTGTCACTATTTTGATAGAGACTTGAGTGATGTAGCGACTTGACTCCATAAGACTCATCTACAATGTTTAGCAACTTGACCTCAAAACCACATGTTTAGCGACTTGACCTCAATACCAAAACAACATCACTCGACCTCAGTGCTTAACATCATCTGTCCGTGAGTACGAAACAATCAACAACTTATCTCAGATTTATTCATGTATTCAAAGGAATACTTCAAGACAATCAAGGGTCTTTGCACACGAATATACATCATCACTGATAACTGTCTCGACACTTAAAAATTATCATCAAATTGATCTCAGAACCGTGGTAATGACTAAAAGCCAACATCCTTTAGGACCAACACGATCTCATCATAGATCTATGACATAAAAGTCTCATCTTCACTATCCGAAACAGAAAATGAAAAGAATATAACAACTATGTTACATCTTTTTCATTGGTTCGTTCAAAGTGAAACTAATTCGGAAACTCAAACAAAAGGGTAAAAGTAATACCTACCTGTGCTCGTGTGTCATCTCATCGTATCATGCCATCCCGATGACGTTAATAATTTGCTTCTAACCATCCCTGTGGTGAGCTCATGCTTGTCATAGGTATTTGATGATGATATATGATGGGGGCAGTCGACTATGGTGAGTGATTTTGGTGGCTGCATTATGTTTACAGAAGAGAGATATGGAGGCGGATTATTTTTGATTGATTATAGGGTTTGGAGAGTAACTGATTTGTGTTGAGATGGGGGCGTGTTATCTTTTGAAGAGTATTTTAGGGTTTGGTGTTTATCTGTGTTGTGTAGTGAGAGAAATAGGTGAGGGGCGGATATATTGAGAGTAATTAGGGTGAATGGGAGGATTTTTAGGGTTGTTATGTGTTTTGTGTGTGTCCTTTATACATCCGAAAGTATTAGGGTATACATTATTTTTCAAAGGGCCGAGCAGCATTCAATTAATTCATGGGCTTGAAAATGAGATCAAATGGATCGTCTGTTATTACAGGCCTCAAGTGTTTAAAATCATATGGATTGGACCGTGTGTTATGGTGTGACAAAAGAGGTGTATATTGGGCTTTTATGTGTGCCTTGATCCCGAATGATTATTTATGTTGGATCGAGTAGTATTTTTTTTAATGGATCGTGAAATACTTCGAGCCCTGAAATGATTTTAGTGAGATTTGGACACCTATTGTTGGAAGTGACTTTAATTAGAATCGGTTTTCTTGAACAATTAGTAAATGAGCTAAAAGGAGATTATTGTTTGGTGAAATGTGTTCAATGGACCGGGTAAAATATTGGAGTTATGGACATGGTTCTACTAACGTTTAAACGGTTCAAAATCAAAGTTGCGGTTAGGCTTCTCAAAATTAGATCGTATATATGAGCTTTGATCATATGAGATTTGGATTTTATGAGATTTGATCATGTGAATTGATGATGAGATTTGTTGAGATTTGGTGTTGGATAATGAACCGTTGATGAACCGCTGCATGTTCCCCTAAAACAGAAATTCACCTCAACCAAAGCTGTCATTACACATTCAAGCTGACATTGTTTACGATTTTGTCTTGATTTTGTAAAATCCCGAAAGAATCTATTTCTCGGTTTAAATCATAGACTTGTAAATTCCGTGACGTTGGAAACATCCTTGTAATTGTAAAGTGCATTTCGGATCTATCTTACGGTTTATTCTTGGTTTTGTAAAATCCCGCGAAGAAACTATTTCTCGGTTTAAACCATAGAGTTGTAAAATCCGTAATGATGGAACCATCTTGGAGAAAGGAAAGTGTATTTCGAGATCTCTTTGACTGGTGCTACGGTTTCGTTTGAAGAAGAGATAAAGGGTGTACTTCATGAATTGGATGTGTGTTTGGATATTCATCATGGCAGTTTGGTAATTACATGGTTTTACGGGGTTATGTGCTTTTAACCATGGTCAGGATGAAACCATTATCATAGTTCACTTAAAACGTAAAATTAGGCCAGATTTGAGATTTTAACTAGAAGATGTGACAACGGCGTTAATTCAGTATTATCTATTTGAGGTTGAAGTGAAAATATCACGGGCAAGTGTACTTAGTATCTGAAGGTATCGGGGATGGTTGGATGAAGATTCTTCAAGATCCTTGTTCAAACTTATTATCAAAAACAAAGACATGGAAATCTATTTATTGTTGGGTGTCTTTTCCTTTTCTTTTACCACTTGGGGGAATTGGGCTCTTACCACCACAAAATAACTATCACTTTAAGGAGTTACGTTGTAGTGCTCAGTGTCACATTCAATTGTGGATTTTCAAGAGGTGATGTACGTCTTATACTTGATGGTTGGTTGGTTGAAGAGTATAGAGTACTTAGAGATACAATGGAGGATGTAGTCTCTGCACCGCTCTTTGTTACATATGTGCAAGTTTAAGTCACGAGTTCGGGTTAGTTTACTTGTGGTCAAATTCATCATATTGGGTTTTCGCATCATTTGTCACGACAAAGAGCCAACCGAATGATAATGGGGTTGATTACAAGTTTTGCCAAGAGAGTCGAAAAGAGAGATTATGATGTATGAACACATCAGTTCATGCCTCGTACTCTAAAGAAAAGAAAAGTGTACGTTTCAGTGCGCTTTATCTTCCAAAGAAGAGAAATCTTCTTATGACGTATGAACACTACAGTTCATGCCTCGTACCCTAAAGAAAAGAAATGTGTACGCTTCAGTGTGCATTATCTTCGAAAGAAGAGAAATCTTCTTATTATGACCATTCTCATCAACATGCTTCATGCTTTTTCCATGCACTTCGGTCATCAAATGAGCGGACTATCGATAATTACTCTTATTCCACTTGCTCAATATAATGAAGATGGCGACATCATGTGCTAATTTTATGGGGAGAAGTGTGAATAGAATACATTTGGATGATAATCACTTGTTTAATCAAGAATGGCATCTCCGTATGCAATTCTTGAGAGGAGAAAAGTGTGAATTTTTCGCATGGTTGATTGATATTTGAGAATATATGGTCAAACGGCTCTAACTCATGTAAAGAACCCGATTTTCTTATCGGATCATCTTCACATGTAGTTTCTTCTAAGAGCCGTTGGTTGACATCTTCACACGGTGATATGATTAAATGAAAAGTGCTTCTAGTTCTTGGGTGATTTCTTTGATGAACATCTTTCGTTCTTGTTTGATTGGGAGGATTTGATTTAAGGGATTTGCTATTTGTAAGTTAACGGAATGCATTTGGTGAGTTGAAGATGTTGACATTTTATTCCCCAATTGGACAATCTTGAAGAAGGTCGAGTCTACAGTCTGTTCTACATTTCTGCTACATGTTAGAAGACTAAAGAAGAGTTGCATTTAACGATCTAAAGACTTCTTCTTAATTCGAGCATTTATCAAACAGATTGATGGTTTAGGGGAGAGCACTAATTGAGGGAGAGTGAAAAGTCAGATTTAATCCTCAATTAGACTTGCTCACATTCTTCAGCAAGTTGATTCTCACAGATATATTTGTGCTAATGGTATTCTTCTCAAAAGATTTTGAGTATATGGGCTTACAATGAGTTCTTGATTACAAGTATCAAAACCATCAAGGGAAGGAGACACGTATCTAAGCGAGTAAACTTGATGAGCTTAATACTTCTAAGTGATTGAAGATATCCCGGAAGACTATGTCATTACCGCAGAGAAACTCAAGGTTTGACTCATGGCGTTTAGTGTTCTTATTCCAACTATGTGGGGAAGAGATGGAAGAGTTAGTTTCGAAGATGAAAGAGGTACACAAGTGTGTGATGATTTTGATGTTATCACAATCATCAAGGAGAGAGATTATGTACATTGGGGATGCTCAACTGCTTTACTTGAGGGCTTAACCATGATTCGAGATATAATCACTTATTCGGTGTTGACATCCGCAGAGATTGTCACCGCAGAGATAATCAAGATTCGCCTGCCTCTTCAATGTTATCGGTTATTCTCTCTTTGGACATTCGGTACTTGGTTCTTGAGCTTCATACACTTTCTTGGGGAGAGAAAAGTATACATCGGGGTTACTCTTTGGCTATTGGACTTAATGCTACTTGATGGTGTAAGTTTCTCCGTCTTCGGGTATATGTGTATTCGGGTTCGTGAGCTCTAGTCTAAGAGAGTGACTACATCAATTCATCTACTTGGGGGAAATTGTTCTCTTGACACCTTTTGGAATGGATCGCTTCAGACTTCAGTGGTAATGAAATATGAGAAGAAATTTAAAGAGTGGGATGATACGTTGCTGTTCTTGTTGATGATATAACCCCGAACGAAGAATCTCGATTTTCATTCTTAAAAGGAGCAGCGGGATTTATGATAATGGTGTGCTTCTTTGTGCACTGGCTAAGGCAAATTTGAAATAGAGCTTGAATCGCTCATCTAATGGATTTTCGGTTTGGGGAAGTCGCGAGTCTCTCTTCTCAAAGGCTCATGTTCTATCTTCTATTCGGAGCCTCGGAAGCTTTGGTGGTGAATGTTTAAGAGATGATGACTTCTATCTTCTACAACGGGTCGCTCGATATCCTTATCTCGGTACTAGTATCATCATCTTCTTAAACTATATCATCTACTCTATCTTTGTAAATATTTTCAAAAACCAAATATAAAAATATAAAACCAACAAAAGAAAATAGAAAATATAGAATCATCAAAATCCATAAAATCGAAAATTTCAAAAATACCAAAAATATGTTTCTCTAGACATGTCTTACGGTATCGATAACATTTGCGGTCTTAGAAATGTCATTCAATAATGGCACGGGACCATAGATGAAGTTCGAGCAGGAGGTGTAAATATTCTTTTCTAAACATGTCAAAAACTATGGCTTACAGTTATTTCAGACTGTAACGCATGCTTAAACCATGGCTTGCAGCTATTTCAGACTGTAACCCGCGCTTAGACCATGGCTTGTTATTATTTCAGATAGCAACCCATTTTTCAAGAAAGGAAAGTGCTGCGCTAAACCAATTTTCAAATATTTCATGCACTTATCCTAAAACTAATTGAGGAAAGTATGTCGAATGACTGCTGTTCCTACTCAAATATTTTTCCTTCTAAAATTCTTTAGAAAAATATTTGTTTTAACAAAATGGTGGAAAATGAGTTGCTTGAAAAATCAATCAGATTCAGAGTTGTTATAAAATTTGCAAACTCAATCAATGAATTCAGCGCTTTTAACCTTTTCAGAAAAATAAGTCATTGATTGAGGGGGAGAATGTTTTCAAATTTATATCATCTAACGGACTTTCTTAATTATCCTACGTGCTTAATTAAAAAATGATATTTGCCTATGTCGAAGGACTAGGAATTTAGGATATGATTGTTAGGATTAGATGATTAGAGTTTGACGAACACATAATTCCAATGCCTTTATATGATCAGATTGATATGTTGGATTGACTTTTATTAGTCGATTGATGTTTGGGTGATGTCGACCACCATATATGTGTATGTGTGTTCACTAACGTATGCAGGTATTTTGGTATAAAAGAATGTTCCCGATCCGGATCCCACAATTGAAGATGATTGGATGCCGAAAGGAAAGGGTAACTATATCTTGGGTTGACAAATGAAGAAACGGAGCTTAATTTCACTTCTATGGAGAGTTGGCATGAAAAAATGCAACGTAAGAGGTCTCACTTGCATCGCAGATGGTTTTCTTCATCATCGAATGAAGAAAGCGGAGCTTAATTGACCTCGGTTGGCATGAAAAAATGCAACGTAAGAAGTCTCACTTGCATCGGCGGTTTCTTCAACCCTACAGCAACAACAAAAGCTTCTCAACCACCTAACGTATATTTTTGCAGGCTAATTGTGATGATACCATTTTTTATTTTATTTTTTTATTTTTTTTTTAAAACAAATTGAATAAATTGTTTTGAAAATGGAAAATATTGTTTTGAAAATTAATTGGACTTAATTTTGAAAATCACCAGACTTCATTTTATCAAAACTTAAGTCACTCAATCATCGACTACGGTCATCGATTGAGGGGGAGAGTGATTTAAAATAAAATATTTTCAAACAATATTTCTTCATAAAAGTCCAGATTGTACAAAAATGTGGTGATCTAAAGATTTAATGTTATGTCATGGTATGATTTTCTTTAAAACCCAAAGATCTTTCAAAATGAAATTTTTTTCTGTTCTTGTTTGATTGTGAAAATGTTTTATTTTACTAAAAGATCTCTTAAAACTATCATATCTGACACTAACAATCTTTAATGTCTAAAATTGGTCCATTTTAATCATTCTTCAAAATTGAATC
This sequence comes from Chrysanthemum lavandulifolium, assembly GCA_022545495.1. Lineage (NCBI taxonomy): Eukaryota > Viridiplantae > Streptophyta > Magnoliopsida > Asterales > Asteraceae > Chrysanthemum > Chrysanthemum lavandulifolium. The sequence continues at coordinate 30,741,354 of CM040244.1, read as the reverse complement.
AAGCCACGTCTTACCCCAAAATTTTCCAAATAATTTAAATCAATCGGGATCAAAAATCTCAATTGGTTTGAAATTTTTGATCGGGGAGAGATCGTGATTTAAATCTCAAAGCGGTTTTAAAAGGGTGATTGTTTCTAAAGCACTCCTTCCTTCATGTGCCAAACGATTTTGAAATACATAATGCACATGATTGTGGAGGAGCATTTAACCATAAACCAGAAGAGCTTTTAAATCAGGCACATATTCTCCCATGTTTTCTAAACCTTATTAAATCACTTGGGATCCAAAATCTCAAAGGGTTTGATATTTTTGATCGGGGGAGAATTTGTGATTTAATAATGAAATTTGATAAAAGATGATCGTTTTGATTCAATGTGGTGCTCTCCCATATGTGCTAAGCGCTTTCGAATCTCAAGCACATATTGAGGGGAGCATTTCTAATGAAAATAAACTATCAAGGTACAAAGGTTTCAATGTTTTATCATAAGTACCTTGATTGAGTTTTAAAGGTTTTCTCTATGGCATCCGTGATCGTGGAAGTACTTTAAAGAACTCCTGCCTCTATGTGATAAAATGATTTCAAATATCCAAAGCACATATTGAGGGGGAGAATTTACCAAGAAAATCAAATGGCTTTTTCTATGGAAATTGTGATCAAGAAATTATTTCAAAGAACTCTTGCCTCCATGTGCTAAACAATTTCAAAATCTTATGCACATGTTGAGGGGGAGCATTTCTAAAATGATCAAAACAATTAAGGTACAAAGTGTTTTGATTTTATATCACAAGTACCTTGATTGATTTTTCAAATGATTTTTCAATTGGTTTCGAGAAGGAATGAACAATACCAAAAGACCGACCAATTTACTTTATGCATGGTGTTATAAGGATGGTTAGGTTAGGTATCTGTTCCACGATCCCGCTTGAGCGGAGGGATCTACCGAGGACAATCCACTAGATAGTGTAGAGTCCTTAGGTATGATGAAAAAAGGAGAAAATGAGAAATGGGAAGAGTGCGGATGAGGCAGAGCTAGTCTTGGAATAAACTCAACAAGGTTCTAGTTATGAAGTCTCGGTAAGCATTGAAGGGTTGAAGAATGAAAAGAAATGAATATGAAAAGGATGAAAAGAAATAGCCCTCAATAATTCAACCTTAGGGCGAAACCGGGTTCAATACATATGCTACTTGGTGGTTACTAAGGTAACGACGGTATTGAAGACAAGATGTCATGAACCCGATGGACGCATCGCACTAAACTTCCCAAACTACTCAAGTTCCTCTTAAAAGGGCTTGTTTCATTCTCACGGGGAACAGACATAATCTATCGACTTTCTCTTAGAGATTGTTGATATTGAAGAAGGAGACCCTCTCCCTAGTCTTCGGCATAGGAACCAAATGTGCACAATTGAATCTAGAGCCAAGAGATCATCCACAATATCTCATTAGGACACTAAATTCTTGAAGACTTGCTGTTTCACACAATGTGGAAAGTAAGTATATATTTCAAGATTCCTACGCATTATCCTTGTGATATTGCCAGAACATCCGAGTGATATGTAAAAGTTTTCTCGATGAAGATGGAAATCCTTCTAGAGCCAACATTAAACAAGCTCTTGATGGGTGACATGTGAGATCTTTTCTAAAGATCAAACTTGTGACAACTGGATAGAAACAATGGGGCGATTCATTCTTGAATAAACCTTGGTCCAGGAAATGGATTGACGGATACCTTTGTAAAACCGGTCGTTGTGCTCAAAAATTCTTTTCTCTAGCACATCGACTGTGTATTAATCTTTTAAAATTAAAAGGGTATTTATGATTGAAAATTGATTTTTCTTATAAAACCTTCGTCGTATTACAAAACACTTTCTTCATGCAATACGCGATTGTTTTCAAATCATTTTGAATCAATCGGTAAATCTCAATTTGTCTGGTTCACCCACTCCGTGTTGTCTTCTTTGAGGCGTTCGGTTTGAGAACAGCTAGAACAATTGCGAAACCCTATCAAGGAGATTCTTAGGAATCCTACCGATCACAAAGCGAGACTTGTCTCGATCAGCGGGAACCGTGGGCCGTGTACCTCAATTCAACAAAAGTGATCAAAGACACTTTCATGTGTTTTATTGCTAATTGTTGTTTGCAGGTACATTTGGACGGTTGAAGCTGATCAGAATTGAGAAGTCAATCCAAAGCCGCATGCTCACAGCATCCACACATAATTGAAGAAATCATGACTGGTGCCTATCTATATAACTTGGCTCAGATATTTTTATACTATGCTTCTTCTACGCTACTGAAAATATCTTGAACCAGTAAAAGCTTCCGCTACTCTAATGAAAAGATGTCATGATTCAAAAGTGTGAGCATGTCGGTCCGAAAGTCACAACTTCACATGATGGCAACACAATAAAGGGTGATCCAGAGATTTATTGTGGCTGATGATCTCAATGAAAGCTCGAAGATCATCAAGATGTGGATCAGTTCAAAGACCTCCACTAAAAGTACAAAATAATCGGACTTTGAAGAATCGCTACAAAAGCACAAAGAATGCAGGACATTGAAGAATTAAAGTCTACGAGCTCAGAACTAAAGACAGAAATAGAATGCTAGGATGCAAAATGTATTTCATGGGGTGACCTCCCTTAGGGGAAGATTGTTAGGAATTGGAAATTCCATGTTAAAGTGTCGGTCACCCAATTATGGTCTAGCATATGTTAGCTCGTAGACGTGTCGTTATTTATGTTGTTTTGTAGTTAATTAGTTAATTAGTAGCGTAGTTTAGTTTATTGTAACACCGTGGAGGAAGGACGGGTCTTTACCCACTGTATGCCTGATCCATAGTCCGATAGGAGGACGTAGTGTCTGTAACTATAAATACCCCTTCCATCCATGGAAGGGGTGGTGCTTCTTTCATAATCTAACCTTTCATTTGTAAACCAAGTCTCTACCAAGAACACCCATCTCTTTACTTTCTCTTTCAAATGGCTAACATGTATTTCCATCATCCAAGACCACCCGAATCATCAACACAATAAATATTACGATCCTACAGAAACTAAACATTCATGCAGACATACCTACCCGACTACTTCATCCTTTATAGTGCTTTCATTTTAAATGGATTTTATTTAAAATGTATTTATATAAATCATATACCTTGTAGGAAATATTTTTTTTTTGAAGTACCTGTTTTAACAAGTAAGTTCTTTTTGGTCAATCTTTAACAAAACCATCGTACGTTAAGAAACGTATAAACATCAATCTTTGATAAACAATCCTATTTTGCATAACTACTAAATTTTGAATCATCAAGAAAAATATTACTTAGAAAGTCGTTTGTTCAAAATTGTAAGTTCATTTCTTCAAAGAAAAGATTTCAAACAAAACACTCAATATCGGAATAAATCTTGAAAATCAACCACCATACCACATCACTTAAATATTTACGGTTTCGTGACTTTACAACATAGAGCATGGAAAAACTTCGATAAGGGAAATTAATAGAGACACCATCAAGCAATAAACATCTTAGTAATGAAGACTAAGCGCCTTAGGCAAAGAAGACTCAAGTCATGACATTCGCTAGAACTAGAAACGTGAGGAATCACAACTGTTACCCTTAATCTATTCTTTACAATAATGCCCTTTTCGACAGACTTGACATTTTGTAATTTGTCATGAGACACGTGGTATCAATTTCAATTATACCTAATATAAGGTATTCGATTCACCTTAGACTTCTGACAATCATTTCAAGATGCATTTGGAACCCAATTAGAGATGAGCACCGCCTATCATCCTCAGCTCAATGGTCATAGCAAGAGAACGATTCAAACATTAGAAGATATGCTCAAAGAACATGTGATTGTTTCTGGAAACGATTGGGTAAATTATTCATCATCGCACAAGTTCGCTTACAACAATAGTTATCACATGAACATATTGACTGCACCAATTGAGGCACTCTATGGTTGAGGTGTCAATCACCTATTTACGGGCCAAAATCAGGAAAGCCCAACTCACTAGTCCATAACTTATTTCATGAAACAACAAAGAAATCGTACATATCAAGAATCAGTTGCAAGCGACAAGAAATTGATAGAAAAGCTACGTCGATATACGACATAAAATATTGGAAATATGTTCCACAAGTCACAAACCATTAGAATTCCAAGTTGGCAACAAAGTTATGTTGAAAGTCTCGCTTGGAAAGGCGTTATATGATTCGAAAAATGCGGGAAGTTGAACCCGAGGTATATTGGACCATTTAAGATTCTGGATAGAATTGATCCTATAGCGTATCGACTTGAACTGCCACCAGAACTCAGCAAGGTACATAGCACGTTTCACGTTTCAAAACTCAAGAAGTGTCTTTCAGATGAATCACTCGTAATTCCATTAGAAGAAATTCAACTCGATGATAAACTCAATTTCGTGGAGGAACCAGCAGAAATCATAGACCGAGAGGTCAAACAGTTGAAGCAGAGTCAAATTCCTATCGTGAAAGTTCACTGGAATTCTCGAAGAGGTCCCGAGTTTACTTGGGAGCGGGAAGACCAAATGCGACTCAAGTATCCTCATCTATTCACAAATAACACCGTAGAAACCAACATGAACTGAATTCAGGGACTGAATTCCTTTTTGGGTGGGCGAATGTGACAAATCGTAATTTCAGGTCATTTCTCAAATTTACTATTCATCTCGGGAATTTACTATTCACAGATTACTATTCATCGTTTTACTATTCATCGTTTTTGAAGTCATTTTGTGACTTTGAGAGGTTATTTTAAAATTTTACTATTTACGAAACACTATTCATTCTCGGAGAAAAATCACTATTCATGGTTACTATTTATCATTTTTCGTAAACTAGGTTTACGAGTATCAAATACGCGTAACCGTGAGGGTTAAGCTGCGTATTCATGGAACATCATTGAGAACATTACATATAGACTAGAGTTAATCTACATATCATCAGTAACATCATTTTCATATTAGTTCATGCATGGGTTTGCATATTTCATTAACGTATATTTATTTATTAAATAAACGCTATCGCACGATCATTTAGTTTGAATAATTGATCCGACACTTCCGAAAATTTCCCTGATATATTTTTATACTCATATATATATATAAAAATTTTCGAAAATTTCCCTGATACAATTTATGACTTCGATATATTTTATTTTGTTCCGTTAAAATTGATTTCTAGCTAACGCTACACTAAATAACTAATTATATATACAAAACATACAATATACTTAACTTTAGATACATTTAACTATCAAAAATACACCTCATACCTTCCCATTATGCCCTTGCCGACCACCCCCCCTTTGTCATCCTTTTTATGAAATATCTTGACCAAAAAGGTATACATACTCATGTTTTAATAGATATTTGTATTATAGAAATAGTTTATTAATCTAAAATACATAGTATCACATACTAAAAGGTGTAAAAATGCAAGAAACCCTCTCATCCCTTTGTTGATGATCGGCCAAGCAAGAACAAGAAGAAGAAACCATATTTTTTCAATATCAAGTGTTAAACAAGTCCTAGTAGTAATCTAGTTAGGGTTTTGAAATAAAAACCTCAAGATTATTAGGTATGCTTTGCTCAAAAATTCATCATCACCCAAGTAAGCTAGTGATATATTTTTCCTACTCTTTTGAACCACTACTTGTTATATTTTCATGATCTATTAGCAAAAACATGCAACTATGTTATGAATCATACCACTTTTTACTTGTTTTTCTACTTATAATGAGTTTTAACTATCCTATATTTATTCCCATTAACCCTATCATTTTTGGAGAAGTTTAGGAATCCATGACACCCTAATAAGGTGTATGGTAGGTTTAGAATAGTTTTGGTGTTGATTGGAATGGATTGGTAAAAGACATGAACTAGTAAAAATCGTTTTTGACAAACATAGTTGAAGGGTTGTCCATTTTATAAAATCTAGAAACATCAGTAGGTCATGGATTATTTTGGTTTATATTTTCAGAAAATAGAATTAAAAACGAAACCATGGCCGCTTGAACGGGTTAAAACGGGTTTATAACGAAAAAGATACGTTAATTTTAAGTTTAACGGCGAAAGCTAATTTTCTGAAATAATACAAGCTGTCAATGGATTTTTAAGGGGCAAAACCGAGTTTTAAACATAATCTAAATGAGTCAATTTATCAAAAATATATTAGTATACATTAACACGAAACCAAGGATATATAAATCGTAGAAAACGGACCTATAACTCTCAAGATATACGTATTTGAATTACGACAATCACAATTATTTTCTTCAACACTAACACTCAATATTCACTATTTTGCGACTAAGCTTCGCGAGGTTACTTAGTCATTTTCATGAGTTGTCAAAGTATACTATTTCACGACGAAAAACTATAAATTCTTGTTCTATTTCTAAACGACTATCGTGGGATGTTGTTTCAACCTATATAAGCGTAAAGTATTTTATAACTTGGCAAGACGGTATAAACTTATTTTTCGACGATAAACATTATTTTCAAATGTACAAGTGGTATGGATATCATATGAGTTTGCATGCACAACATTATATCATGACTTATATTAGATCATATCATTCATAATAGGTTGCAGTTAGAGATTGCGCCTCATTTCAGTGTATCCACTTTTGCCATTATAATCATTGTATCAAGTGAGTTTTCATAGCCCCGCTTTTCAAGTTTATAATTCATTTCAAACCTACGGGGGAGAATACATTGCACATCATTTTAATACGAGCCCAAGTATATCAAATTCTTTTACATTGCTTAAGTTACCTCATTGCCATATTAATGTCCCCATTTCATTATCATGAACCGTTAATTACGGAGTAAGCGAGAGTGAGTGAATAGATCTATTGAGGGTGACTCCTCTATCCGGGTTGGTAGTTCCAACTGGTCAAACGGATTCATTTCATTTAATATCAGAATGAGAGTTGTTTGGCAAACACTCTGTTGAGGCGAACATCATAATCAGTCTAGCTTCGGTGTCATGAGCTTATAGCAATTGTATCATTTTCATGTGCCATATTTGTCATACATAACTTATACTTGTGGTAGTCATATAAAACATTTACATAAACCTATGAACTCACCAACCTCGTGTTGACACTTTTAGCAATGTATTTTCAGGTATCTAAAGCATATACTTCATGGCATACATAAGGAGTTATCATAGAGTCGCGGTGACGACGCGTCTCACATGGGTTTTATGCACTTTAAAACATCGTTTGGATTGTAACAAACTTATTACCGCACATGTTGATTGTCATTTGGGACCTATATTTTGTAAACTCTGAATGTTTTATTATATCAAACGATGTGTTTTCAAAATGACACTTTAGGTCGTTCAATATAACTGTACCTGTGATGCTATAGCAGTCATCCCCCAGATATTCCATTCCGCTGCAAAACAGGTAATTTGGGGGTGTGACATACAGTCTCGTTTGTTTTGATTGAAGACAGACATATAACTTGTAAATACATAACGTAAAATGTACAAGTTACTCGTAATCATATTTTTTCTCAACATACATTCAACACCTCTTGATGTCTCAAGTCCTCGTATGTTACAACACATGTTCGTACATATTTGTTATGTGGTGTTATGATCAAACCCCTTAACAAATCATTTAGAATGTTGAAAATACATTCAGAGTCACTAAGTATTTGAATAGATTAACCATTCTACTTTGAACCTCATTTTACAATTTTTCATTCACAAATATTTTATACAAATACATCTTTTGTAAAATGTCTAACAAATATATACTTTTATTTGTACAAGTAAACTAACTATAATATTCATACAAGTATTAAAGTTTACTTACACTTGACAAAATACATTTTATTTTGACAAGCACTCAACTAGATATTTTATTTTACAAAAGGTAACTAGGTATTTTATTAACTAGTTACATAATACATTTTACAAGTTTACTTTGATAAAGATTTTAATCAAAATGAAATTGCATTTACAAAATCTAAAGATATCAAATCTAATAGAATCATAGAAAATACTTTGGAAAGATATGAACCAGATTTGCAAGGTTTTGGAATATACTCTAAGATATCAAATCTAATAAAAGATTTTGGAAAGATTTGATAAAGATTTTTTAGATTACCTCTTTGGCTATAAATACCAATCCATTGTCCATCCATTTTCTCATCCCTTCCAAAACACATTCTCTTTATTATTCTTCCATCATTTAAATCTATAGATAACCATGTAGTAACGTACATTAATCACCCCCATCGTCACATGATCATAATACTTCTAACATTCATCTTTGTTGTAAGCATACTTTACATTTTGATCAACCAAGGAAAGCTTGGAGATCTAAGCCATCCTCATTCACCACAAGCATACACACATGAAGATCTATTACATCAAGCATGGGGAACTTGTGATCTTCATCATTTGAAGGCTTCCTATCAATTGAAGTTCATTTAGAAGTAGTCATTCATACCCATTAGACATTTTTGTCATGGATCATCATTTTAAACATTATTGCATCATCACAACACTTTAACCAAACTAGATTAGATGGTTTATGTGTTTGTGCCATAAAATACAAGGTTTGTTATGTTGGGCCTTAAAACATAACGGGAGTGGTTGTACCTGGAAAGAACTCGGCATCTAGCTTAGTGTCAGAAATATTGTATAGGTGACGTTAGGTTGGTTCTACTTCGAACTAGAACCCGGTATTTAGCTTTGTACCGAAAAAAGTGTAAGCAAAGATTGTAAGATTTTCTCCGCCGAGAAGGGAGCTTGTTGATTTAGTGAAGTAACTCTAGAGTTGGGTACTCGGGGAGTGGAGTAGGGCGGAGAGGAGCTCCGTGACCGAACCACTATAAATCCTCGTGTTCGGTTTGCACTCTCCTTTCTTTTTACTTTTATAACTGCACTATACTATTTCTTGTAATGTGGTTTGATATTCATGCTTGTGTGACAACTTGGTTTACTATGCTTTATATTAGTCACAAACGATAATTGACACTTTCATATTATAACAAACTTCATAAGCGATTTGATACTAAAGATTCAAAGTTTTTAAACGGTAACGTATTCACCCCCCACCCCCCTCTACGTAAACCTTAAAGGACAATATATGCAAGATCCGGTAAACCTTAAGGACCAATTATGTAATTCACTCTTTATTTATTTAGGTGATGTAATATGAAGCACAACTCCTGAAACACCCGCAACTCTATTGACAACCCATATGAAGGCTGCAACGGAATGAAATTACTTAATATAGAGGCATCCTCATCTTAAACCACCAATAGACACAAAAAGCGTTTACATTTTCAGTTTTCGTCATATTTCATTAAGGGATTAGACAGACCTCATTCAGACAAAAGCGCTTTTAAGCAACTATATGAAAAGAATTTTCAAAAACATCAATCGACAATACTTAAAAAATCTGGACATATTTTCATACCGAAGCGGTGATAAAGTCCATCAGATAAAACAAGCAACGTTTATCCATTTCAAGACTATTAGACCTGGAACCCATCACCTATGCAGTATTTAAGCAAGAAAAAGGAGTCAAACCTGGAACAGTATGAAATCCAGATTGTGCGGACTTCATGGATGACATGTGGGTTAGATAGAGCACCAACGATTCTGGTGATGAATCTATCTTTTCTGCATATAAAGAAAAAAATTTGAAAAGCATGAGCGGACATAAATTAGAGAATAGTTTAAAGGAAGCATGGTGCAACAACGCAACGCAGATACCTGTCTAGAGAAAAGGATCTGTATGTGCCTCCTGTGAGTACGCAGTAGCGGAGAAGGAGAGTAAGTCATCGGAGCTTACCTTATTCTGGCCTATTTTGCTTAAGTTCATTTCCCACATTAGGCCTTTGGTTTTCACTCCCTAATCGACTTTCCTACAATTAAAAAAAAAATCGTTAAAAGCCGTAGTAAAAAATCCCTATGAATCTACAATTTTTCACTTTTGTCCATACCACTTATAGCAAATCCACACCACCCGTAATTGTAAATGCAAATAGAACTTACTTAAAATTCTACAAACTAAACCATCAATAAACATTTTTAACCATTTCAGCATGTCCATTTAGTGTGGGTTGTTGTTACCTGACCAACCTGTGTTGCTGCTGTCACCATTGAGTGCTTTCTCGAATGCTAATACCGGCTAAAACCTGTAATCTATGAGTATTTGTTGTTGAAGATATTGGCATCGCCTGTCCACGTTTCTACACAAAACATAATCTACCGTAAGGATTTTCATACACACAAATACATACTTTAGTTAAGTTCAAATGGAAAAGATGGTGATGTCTAGGTTGTTTTTGTGAATGATACTGCCATCAAAATATTGGCAAAATGTGATGGACACTTTCACATCATTGCGCTTCTGAAAACCTGATGTGCCTCCAGTGACAGTTGGTGTGAGTACAGCGTGTGGCAAAATTAACAATCAATAGATACACACGCAGCTGAATCTATTGGAGCACAGTATGTAGTCGCTGCAAAGCATCTCAAAAAACATAGGTTTACAGCTATAAAGCGATATTTCATACCGTTAGCACATGAATACAACAATCCCAGACATACGTTATAATTTGTAACTATAAAGCAATAGTTCGTACACTTGTACGAACACAGACGCTGCAAATGACATTGTTACATCAATATTTGTGTGATTCAGGTCTGCAAATATAGAGAGATCAGCTCTGTGTCCAAACAACAGCCAGCGGCAAAGCAACTTTGCTTTTGAGGCCAAACGCAGCGTTGTCGGCTGATAATATGAACACAGAGCTGGTCATTATAAACTCAAAGTCCATCGTGTGAGGTTAATAAGGTTGCAAGTACACAGTTCAACATCGGCCAAACAATCAAGGATGAGGCTCAGATCTGCAATTCCCTGAGCAGCTCGACGCACCCGGCATGGCTGCACCCACATAATAGCCGTGGTTACCCCGCCAAGACGCGGGACTTTCCTGCACATATTATGTCAACGCATTTGCCCAAAAAAGAACAAACCCAAATTAATCATGGACTTGGAACATGGATACAGTGGCAAGAAACTTTCCTGCACAGATTATGTCAACGCATTTGCTTTGCCACCAAATTCTGAATAGCAATAGGCATCCATTATAAAACATACACACTAAATAGTGAAATAATTTTATAATGAACTACCTATTGCTATAGCAAAAAAGGTGGTTGATTCAATGTGTTGTAAGAGAGTGAGCGGTGTTAGCTACAGTAAACCGCTCATCAAGTTGTTCAGGCTCAAATAGGGTATCAATTAGGAAAAAGCGGATGCACCCGTTATGGCTGCAACCCTAACAGGTTGCCATGCCAAAATACGAGCATCCTCACCTTTAACCCGACCCGTTTAAACTCATCACAGCCTCAAGATATAATGCATTACATTCATGGTACCAAGTTTCCAAGTAATCAAGAAGCTGTCGTTGATTTTTTCTTTAGTAATCACAAATTTTTAAACCAAATACGGTGAAAAAGATCTAGATTCCGCCATGGCTGCAAATAAACACGGTTGTATAATCATGCCATCCGGTCCTTGCCTCGCCTTGTTACGGATACATTCCTCGACAACCTACTTCATTTGTCTCTGAAAATTGGCATTAGTCATCATAGCCCTATATGAAGCAGATTGCGGAACCAAAATCAGAATATTCCACGAATCTTTGTAAAAACCTCGTGTTCCAGTAACATCACGTTAACCTACAAACCAAACACGGTAAAAGTTACAAACTTTTATAAACCACATACAATCAACACCTCTTAGATAACATAATCCCAATTTATTTTTCCTTTTTTATTAACTTTATTCCAAATAGCGATAGCCATTCACATCAAACTTTCGAGGACCACTCCCAAGGTTCTAAGGAATTCATCATGAAATAAGTACTACCTACGGTCTTCCGACTGATAGACTAAATGGAAGGGCCATTCAAGCTATAGAAGCTATACTTCGAACATGAGTAACTTGTTTGAAAAGTGAATGGAGTAGGAAAATTACCTTAACCGAATCCCCTTGCAACAAAAGACCATCTCATAAGGCTTCGCATGGTCAAAAGCAAACCAATCGTGTTTAGAACAGAGACCGGAAAGGAACTAGTCCAATGGCTCCAAGCTCTATCGAGAACCATTGATAATAGTATGGTCATTAGGTCACTAGTTTTACAACACAAGCTTATATAGAAAGAGATAAAGGCGATTGAACAAGTATCAAACACACACACAAACAATATAAGACACGGTTATGCGTGGGTGAGTGAATGAAGAAAACTTGAACAACCAACCTTCAAATGAGGGTTTACAATAGTATATATAGGCAAGGAGCTAGGGCAACACTCCTCTCCTTCCCTATTCCTTATTGGGCTTGGGCCTCGACATGGGCCTTACATACATAGTGGACCTTAAACAAACATAAAGGCGAATAAAGCTACCTATTACATATGAAATATAAATACTTGAAATCTTGTTTAGGAGTGATTCCAACAATCTCCCCTCAGTATATATGAATAACGGTGAAAGCGTTGATGTAATAGTAGTTGTGGCGTCTTCGACATTCTTCTTTCTTGTGAGAGGAATTGCCTTGATTGAACAATCTCCCGGTGTAGAGATAGTTATCTTTGTGCGGTTTTGCTTTTGGCGTCATCTTTAACTTTGTTCTTTGATTTATTGTTCTTTGTGGTGAAAGTGATAGTATGTTGTTGTGCGCATCGATGCATCTCAGTGCCTTGTTTGCTCGGTGTCTCCGTCATTCTTCAACATGCTCACACGCTCTTTGACGTTGGAAATCAATCTTGATGAAGTTCTTTAAGTCTTTAACTTTGTAGATTCTTTGGTTGATGAAGAATCATTACGGCGGTTGTGTTGCTTTTGAATAGAACTTCCATTAGTGATGATGTTGGCGTGAGCATGAGAAGAATCGACACGATCATTCCGCTCGAGCTTCCATAAGAAGAAAACATTGCAAGCGGTTAGAAATAAGCGGTTTCCGGCACTTACAAGTTTGAACTTGAGTGTTAATGACATAGTGTGAAAACACAACTCTAATTCTTACAAAGGGCGTTCTGAGCTGAGTCCCACAAGTGAGATAACGCGATGTGCGAAGTACATCTGATTCGAGATAGTCATTGAGGTACACGAAGCATCACCTCTGACTGTAGACCGTTTGAGACACACTCCGCGTAATCCACGGGGAGTTACCGAAGCGACTTCTTTGTCGGGCATTTGATGTTGACCACGGCGGGAGTTTCCATTCAATCACGAGGATCACGGATGTGAACCTCTCATAAATGTTCTCGACAGTTGCTAAGATGCATGAAGGACTCGATATGAACTATTGAATTCTTGAAGACCTTATTGTTGATCAACAAGTGATTAAATGTCAAGTGTTCCTAAGAGATCTTTTGATGAATCTCGTGGCTCTAGACTCAATAGTGCGTTTTGGTTTTCTGGCGGAGACTAGGAGAAGGTCTCCTTCTTCAATACCGGCGATCTCTAGAGAAAGCCAATAGTTTATGTAGGGTTCCTGTGAGAATGAAACAAGCACGTTGAGAGAAACTTGAGTGGCTAAGAAGGTTTAGTGCATGCGTCCTTTGGGTCCATGACGACTTTTAATCTTCAATACCGGTGTCACTAAGTGACAACCCGTATATATGAATTGAACCGATTATGCGCCCTAAGTTGAATAATCGGAGGGCTATTTCTTTTCACCCTTTTCTTTACATTTCTTTTGATTCTTCAACTCCTTCTTTCTCCGATTCTCATTTCTCCTTTTACAATCTTTCCTAAGGACTTCTAACACTAACTAATGGTAGTGTCCTTGGGTGATCCCTCCGACTCTGGCGGATCATAGGACAGTTATTCTAACCTTAGTCACCTTATAACTCCATGACTAACCTATGTTTGCCATTTAAACCCTTTGTAAGTAAAAATATCTCTCAAAGGGTTTGTAGATGAAAAACATGTTTGAACCACGGTGAGAGATAAGTTTTGCATAAATACTCCCCCCACATGTGCTTAATAGTTTTAATGGTTAAATGCACGGTGAGGAAAAAAGCGCACTTTTGAATTGATCCACTAAAGATAGACAATCTCCCATGAGACACGGTTCGTTGAATAGTTAAAGAGTTACATTGTCGACTTTTAGGTGACAACTAGCTCTAATAACTACCTTGAAGGTGTAGACAAACCTCGAAGGTTGTCATACCGTCGAGTTCATGTCTATCAAGAGTTTCTCGAATGGTACTTTCTACTCGAGACAAGTCCTTTGCGAGACACGTTTACATCACTAGCGAACTAGCTTGAAATTATTACCCGTCCGGGACAAGTCTTTTCGAGTTACTAACAGTTTAGTATCGTCAATTCATTGGTTAAGTCGAGGTACAGAAATTCATTTGCATGTTGCTTTACAAAACATATTTCTTATCACACAATTTTCTCCCCTCAAAATGGCATATAAGATGTTATTTTGAAACATTTTGAGAATAAATATGACCATTTTGAGTGTTGTGGGAAGAGTGACCCTTGTGAACAATTTGTGAACAAAGTTTTAATTCAAATACTCCCCTCAACTAGTGATATAAGCGGTTGAGGTTTTGAAAAAAATCATATGGGAAGTACTTGTCTTTTGAGCAAAACCTTGAAAAATGAAAGGTTTGATAGGTTTTACTCAAAAATAAGAAGCTTTCGCTCCTTTTATAAGGATTGTGGCAGGCGTACCACGGGGTCCTTTCTTGACAAATGCGGGTTGTACCTTTGTTATGTGTGCACAAGCCATTCACATATAAAATCATTCATCCAAAATCATATGAAGGAAAGCAATTCAAGGGGTACCGGGAAGTGCGGTGATGTTCCGAGTGCGCGCAGGCGTTGAAAGCCGGTGATGTTTATCTGGGTCTACCACCAACATAGCTCTCGAGTCGTGCAGGCGATCCCCCGAACAACCGTTCATCAATCATAGTGATGATCCGCCTCACATTCCTCACATCACGAGAGTTCCGGTAGCTTAGGATTCCCAACCTTGAGACGTATATCCTTCAATCATGCCAATCCATCTCTAACCATCTTCAAGGTATGATCCCGAATTTGTGGAGCTCACTACCGCCATTAAGCGGTTCTGCGAAGTTCACTGCGGTAAACAATGCGAAAGGTTTCTTGATGGCGTGAGTTGTGTGGTGGTTGATGTCGGGAAGATCTAGGCGTGGTGGAGTGAAGTTTACGTTTACGATATGATTCAACGACCATCGGATATCTTCGACCGTTCTTTGATCACAATCGTCTAATGAAGATGAGAGCCGACTTGATAAATTCACGTTGAATTTCGATCGAGAATTGTCTCATACGACCACATACTTTGGCAAGGTACATGTCTTGATGTCGTTGGTGACAAGTTCTCAAAGTCGACACGAGAATTCATAGTCTGTTCATCTTGTCGTTTGACTATGATATTCTTCAAGAATGTGTAGTCCCACTTAGACTTGAGATCAATGTGTTTGATGGCCACGATGTCCTTAGAGCTATACACTTCATGTTGAGACTTGAACGGGCGACACGTAGTAGATTCTTGGCGTTCGGGCCAATGATGAATCCCATACAATGCATCTTGGTCGTATGCTTGCGTTGTCGAGAAAACAAGTGAGTTACACGTTCCTCGATAGCTATGCGGTTTGAGTAACAAGCATTTGGGAATGGAAGAGTCAAAGATGTAGCGTATTTTAGTGAACCATCGCCACCATGGAGAAGAAAATCCGGTCTTTGTTGAAGAAATGTCGAAAGGAATCCTTGGTTCTTACGGTTGGCGATAGTTGGTAGAGGTTTGGTCGGTCGATGTAGTATGGAGGTTGTTCCTTTTGGTGAAGTCGATGTTTGCTACAGGTTGAGCCAATCCATGTTGTTAGACATGGCTCGAGCAATGTTTTCAAGGTGATATTCAACCTCGATTGCACTTTCGAGCTATTTTTCAACGAAGGAATGCTTCATTTTGATGCGCTTCAACTCGGTTCGTCATCTTCTTCACACGGAATCTTTCTTGCAAGATTTTGCATGCTCCGGTGTACTACCGTCTACCAATTCTTGACCTTCTTGGGGTAGGGGTGTTGTTAACAAGAGTGGAGAACCATTCAAATTCTGCGGTTGTATCGTCATCAAGCCATGAGGCGACATCGGGTTGAGTCGTCTTTTCTTGCTTTTAGAAGGCCTTGATGATGATTCGGGTTTCTTCACTTGTTTGGGAGAGGAGGGTTGTTGTTGGGGCTCGGGGACCTCTTCATCGTCACCACCCGTATACTCAAAGTGATCACCGTTTTCGAGTCACGGGTGGTAACTCGGAATCGTCCGAGGTTTATCGATTGAAGACCGTGGTGGAGAAGACTTTTGTTGTGCGAGGAATTGGTTTTGGAGGAGGTGGCATCGAGGAGGATTCACGGACATCTTTTGACGTTTAGCCTCGTCGGTCTTATCGATCACGATCATCATCGTCTCTATGGCGTTTAGGCCTCTCGGCTTCTTCTCGGCATGCGAATCAAGTTGGAATGCCGGCAATGCTTCTAACGGTTTGCTTTCATGAGAGGCAAGCATTGCGGAGCGTTTAGGCGGTTGTGCGACGATCGATCAACTAATTCGGATACGAGAAGATTTTGGGATCAACGAGATTGATCTTGACATACATCGGTGTTGACTTCATCGCTGTTTGGCGGTGCACGAGGTTTGGATAGAGTTGTCGGTAAACATCTCTGTGTAAGTCTAGGAGCGTTGTCACGAAGGTACTGTTTGTGTAACCTTCAATCATTTCGTTTAGTTGCTCACGGCGATGACTCTTCATGAATTCTGCACAAACTTCCTTTCCTTGTTCCTCTTTTCGTTATCTCTATATATATCTTTGTATGTGATCGTGAAGAAATTGACTTCTTGTTAGGCGTTTTCTTCGACTTCCTTGTGACTTTTGAATCCGTTCATGAGCTTGAGAAACCCAAGATTTTGGTTTCTTCACGGATTTGGATGAGGATTTTGTTGATTTCGTTGATGGTGGTGGAGATGAATGTGAAGAAGAGTCGGATGAAGAGGAGATGTGAGGAGACTCTGGGTCCTTCGGTGGTTCAGAAGTTTCCTTCTGAGTTTCAGTTGGATTATCCAGAAGAAAATCGTCATAATCAGACTCTTTATCCTTCTTTTCCTCATTAGTTTCTGGATTCTCAAAATTAGACTCCATAGTGTCTTCCACAAGCTGTTGTTGTTGCAAAAGAGTGGTGGTACCAGCTCCCTTATCGGGTTGATTAACCGCATCAGGAGATGGTTCGGAGGGAGCAGCACCACTAGTTCCTCGGGTCCACCCATTTGCTCTTTAGCAAATTTTTCGACTTTGTGTTCATGTCTAAGTTGATGCAACTTCATTACGTAAGTTGTCTCCGGTGGTTCTTCTTCACTTTCGAGTTTCGGCATCATAAGGTACAAGTACGGAGTCTTTCCTTTACCCTTATCATCTTGAGGACTTGGAGGTTTACGTACTATTGGAGTGTCGGACACATCCTTAGCGGTTTCAGTGGAGAACCTCCTCATACATTCTGTACCTTGAACTTCGTCCTCAAGGTGTTGTTTGGTTCGGGTTTGGGTTTAGGAATGGGAGTAGCTTCTGTGCGGGAACAAACCTTTTCTCGGAGGGTTTCGTTTGGGAAACTTCCTTTGTGACTCGAACTTGTAACACTTCGGCACTTCCTCTTCTAGTTCTCCGAGTAGGAGTTCGGAAGATTTTTCGTCGAGGTGACCAACCTTGCCTTGTCTTCTTGCTTCCGGATACTGTTATGCGTTTGAGCTTTCGACATCTTGATTAGCGGTGTCTGGTAACACCGCGCCCTGTTTCTTTGTAGATGATTCCTTCATTCTGATGGTCAGAATAGGTTCAGTCAACATGTCGTGATTGTCAGGGTCATTGAGCCTCTTGGGAATGTCAGAATGTAGTCCAAGTGCTCTTTGGATCAACAGCTTAGTGTATCTGATGTATGGAATCTTTGAGCCTAGTTTGTTGAGAAAAGACATCATATCATCCCAAATCAGAGCTTCAATAGCGATGTGTTTCATGTTGACAAATGCCCAAAATATTTGCAGTTCTATGAGCTTAGGATGCTCATAGCCGCTATCACGACCAGAAACGGACTTGGTGATAATCATGTAGGCGTTCTCAAGGTTGAGGAATACTCTTGAGCTCTACGTGAGAGTGTTTGGTGATTACTCCGTAGCCTCATCATAACCGATATCGATTAAGAATTGGAGAGTGAGCTCTTGATGGGTGTGGCATAAAGTTTGGGTGGTTCGACTTGAGAATTAAGAGAAACGACCCTTAAGTCTGCGGTGTAATGGTGACTTGTTTATGGTTCGAGTCACCGTCACTGCGATCCTTCCTTTGACCCTTTCCATGGTGTTCAGGCTGTTGGATATAGATCTCGAGGCATTGCGAGAATGTGTGAGCATGTTACGATATGGATGAGACCTCGGAATGTCAATAGCGATTAAGCATGAAGACTCGAGCAAGTGAGAGTCTTGAAGTCAACTCGGAGATTATTCTTTCCAATCTTCATTGGATAGCCATGAGGATAGATATCGACAATGGAGAGAACATTTGGTGCATCCATGTTTGGTTGAGCGACCATGTCGTGATGCGAAATAACATTAGCCAAAAGAACCAACATATCGAAAGACATAATGTTAGTCAATCGGTGGTTCTTATTGTCTAGTTATTTAATGTACAACATCAATGATTATTCTGAGTCCTAAGTCACTTGTATGTCCAATAGTCTAATGACGTCGTGAAATGTTTCGTGAGTTAGTTAACTTTAAGTTTTAAAGTTCATGTTATCACTTATTGTTCACAACATATCAAACGTTTTGGTTTATTAGTGACATTATTGGGTTCGTGACGTTATGATAAGTTTATTAACAAGTTTTGTACACGTAACAATTCATAATGAAGGTCAAAATGGCTTAAGCGTAGGATTGACAAAGTTACGCGTAAGCGATCGTGACATATCGCGTGGGAAAGCTTATCGTGGGATCCTTTCTTACGCGTAAGAAATGTTAGGCGTGAAAAGGGGACCTTATGCGTGGAGCTTACGCGTGGCGTATAAGAACCTTACGGCGTAAGGCTTACTCGTGAGTAGACCTTATGCGTGAGGTCCTTGTTACGCATATCCTTCACGGGATCTGCGTGGTCCCCTGTAGAACCTTACGCGTAATAGTTATGCGTAGGTTTTATTTTACGCATAACATGACTACGCGTAGGGTAATCCTTATGCGTAGAGATTCTTATGACCTTGATTCTGAGTGTTTAAGCGTAGCAAAGCCTGAAATAAAGTTATCAACTCATCAATGTTCACATAAAACAACAATTTATCACAGATAACAACATTTTAGTCCATGTAATCTGTTACGCGTAGAATCACTTCGCGTAGTCTAAACCCTAAACTTACGGCGTATGAGATTTAGCCATGGGATGAACATCATATTGATTACGGTAGTTCTAAGAAGTCCATAAAGTAGTTTTATCCAAGTTTTAACATCAAATAAGCCTTGAATCACAAATACCCAATTTATATGAACTTGAACCCTAATTTTGAATTAAGTATCATAGTTGTTTCTGGGTGATTTCTGGGTTTACATATGTTCAATTGAACTTGAAAACAACCTTATATGACTATCTTTTATACCAAAAACCTTCACATTTGAAAAGACCCAATTCTACGCATAAACCCTAAATCTCAAATACATTCAATTCGAGTGTCTAGGTGCGTTTTGATGTTTAAGAAAGTATTATAGATGATGTTAAAACATTTTGGCACAATCCTTTTTAACTTCAAACACATAAACAAGATTATGTGTTCATACGCATACGCGTAGAACACAAAATCACCCATAGGTTAAAATCAAACCGTTAATTTTCAAAATGGTTTAAAACCATTGTTTGTAATCTTGTTATGAACACACAAACACTTACAAAATGAAGATCGAGACACGCATGATTCTTGAAGGATGTTAGGCGTAGGATTTGAAGGTTTTAGCAATAAATGTGATAAGAGTGGTAGGTGGGGTATTTTATTGAAAAATACTTTGATTATGACAGTTTCGGTCCCTCCACCTTTTCCTTTTTCAACCAAAGCCTTTTAACTTCCATTTAGGTTACCAAACAAAGATTTACGAGAGAAAATCATGGCGACACTCCCCTCGGCTTGATAAATTTAAGCGGTAAAAATTTTAGTCAGGGTGGCATTGAGCGATAAGTCCACCATCATTTGTATAACAAAACAACGAGATGTGATAACATGCAAGTACACTTATGTTTTGGAATGGTTAATGGATAAATTTCTCCCCTCAACACTTGATCGGAAAAATCGAGATTTGAGAGATGCAAGTGTTGTGGAAAAACGGTACTTGCCATGTTAGAGAAAATAGATGAGAAGAATATTTTGTTGTTTTATCGGGTTTTATATTTTTGTATTTTGTTTTGAAAGATTTTATTTATTTACAAAAGATGTTTTGGTGTTTGTGGGTTTTTAAGACTGTTTTAAGAGGTCATCAATTCCTCTTGAGTCAAACACCTCATACCAATTCGGTGGACCAACTCATTAAACCTAGCGGGAGGCAAGGCTTTTGTGAGAAGATCGCCAATTGGTATTCGGTACCCCAAAGTATAGTTCAACGGTACCTGTTCCACATGATCCTTGATGAAATGATAGCGTAGATCGATGTGCTTTGATTTGAGTCTTGAGGCGGGTTGCGAGATTGCAATGGCACTCCGATTGTCGCATGATACATCGGGATTACATCAAATACGTAACCATAGTCTTTGAGTTGTGTTCTCATCCATATGACTTGAGCACAACACGCGGACATGGCTACATATTACGCTTGATTGATGACAACGATGTACAATCTGCTTCTTTGATTGCCGGGACACCGGTTTATCAGAAATTGTAGTGCTCTGAAGTACTTTTCCTTGAGTCTAGGCATCCTGCGTGATCGTGAAAAAGCGATTAGTTCAAAACCGAGAATCCCCGGATACGGATCCCAATTAATGGTTCCCTTTATGTATCGGAGGATTCTTTTAGCCTCGAGAGGTGGGTTTCGGTTGGTCGCGACGATAGCGGGAGCATAGATAAGCGGCAAAGACAATATCAGTCGCTGGTTGTTAGATACATGAGAGACCCAATAATACTTGGTATTTGGTAGGGTCAACCAATTTCCCATGTAAATCGACATCTAATTTCTTGGTATGAGTCATTGGTGTGGCATAAGTATCACGGTTTTCATTCCAAATTTGTTTAACAATTCAAGGGCATATTTGGGTGACTCGAGAAAAATACCACGGGTGATTGATGAACTTGCGGTCCTAGAAAGAGCGTAAGTTCACCCATCATGGACATTTCAAAATTTTTCTTCATGAGTTTTGCAAAAGCGATTGAAAACTTTTATGTGTTGACCCAAAATGATGTCATCCACGTAAATTTGAACAATTAAGATGTGTGCCCGTGATATTGTATGAAAAGAGTTGGGTCAACCGAGCCTTTGGTGAAGTTATTGGCAATGAGGAAAGATGATAGCTTATCGTACCATGCCCGGGGCTTGTTTGAGACCATAAAGAGCTTTGTTCGGTTTGTAGACATGGTTCGGGAACTCGGGATCAACGAATCCATCGGTTGGTGACATAGACCGTTTCTTTAAGTTGTCCATTGAGAAGCGCCGTTTGACATCCATTTGATGACCGTCATGTTCATATGAGCATGAGCGAGAAATATCGAACGACCTCAAGGCGAGCAAGCTGGAGCAAAAGATTCTTCAAAGTCTATCCCTTCTTACGGCGATAACCCTTAGCAACTAGCCGTGACTTGTTTGGATAACATTTCCTTGACATCAATTTGTTTTCCAAATCCATTTTAGACCAATGGCGTAGACCCTGTTGGTCTTTCAACCGATTCCATACTTCAAGGCGTTTGAATTGGTTGAGTTCTTCTTGCATGGATTCAATCCGGTTGTCTTTTGTCATTGCGTCTTTAATGTTTTAGGTTCGATTGGCGAGACGGTGAGTGCATAAATGCAATGTTCACCGTCTCAGTGAAGACGTTGTCTTGTAACGGTTGGTTGATTCGGGTTGCCAATAATGTTAGCGAGAGGATGGTCTTTTGTCCATCTATGTGTAGAGGTTGATGTTGATATACATTGTGCGATTACGAGGATTCAAATGGTTTGTTGAAGATTCCGCGACATCCGTGCGGCGATCTCATTGGCAAGCGGGTTGAAGAGCATTTGGATCAAAATCTGCGGTGGGGTACTTCATTGAGAATATCATCATTGGTTCATCATTGTTGGAAGCGGTGTGTTCAAGCTGTTGTGTTGGAGTCAATTGGTGTAGGTGCATCTTCAACGATGGTTGTTGTAGCAGTGTATCGGTATAGGAATATTATCGGGTTGTGCGGTGAGCAGCGGATACACCAGAGCACATTCATCAATATCGTCACGAGCGGAGGAGCAAATAACCTTTCCATTTGTTGTGAGTTAGGCGAGGGCTTTCTTGGTGATGATGGGGTTGAGGAAGTTTAAGCGGTTGTGACCGGGTTCTAAGTCGATATACTCGAAGCCATCTCCGTGAGTTCATCGAAATGAGCATGAATCGTTTCCATAACCTCCTTGGTTCGACGATTCAGTCGGAAACCTTTAGAATTGTCACGATATCAATAAAGACTCAATATCGACTTTGGCTTTTAGCTTTCCAAAATCATCACGATCATTATTTGGATAGCAAAGGGATCCAAATACATGAAAGTGTTTGAGGTTCGGTTTATAGTTGTGGACAAGCTCAAAGGTGTTTTGTTGTGGCGTTTTGTGATCATGGAGCGGTTTTGAGTATAGCATGCGATGAATCGACACGCCCATAAGTAATCTGGAAGTTTAGCATTGATTAACATTGTTCTTGCGACTTCCACTAACGTTCGGTTTCGTCTTTCAACAACTCCGTTTTGTTCGGTGTCCGTGCAATGGATGTTTGATCTTGAATTCCACTTTCTCATAAAATTCACGAAGGGTTTTGTTAACAAATTCGGTTCCTTTATGCATTACGATGATTACGGCGGTGTTGCGGGTGAACACGTATCTTTTGAGAAAGGTGATGATCATTTGTGGAGCTTGGTCTTTGCTACGAAGAAAGTAGACCCAAGTCCATCGAGTAGTCATCAACGATTACTAAGATGTAACGTTTGCCATTTATCGTTTGCACGCGCATTGGGCCACACAAATCCATGTGAAGAAGATGAAGCACATCTTTGAGGCGTGTTCCACCTTTGAAGGAAAATGAGCACGAGTGCTTTTCCCTTGTTCACGGTGAGCAAAGGTGATCTTTTGAATACAGGAATCGTGGGAGTCCTTCAACTAGTTTGTGTCGAGCAAGATTGGTGATGGTTTGAAAGTTTAGATGTGAGAGGCAGCGGTGCCATAGCCAAGATTTTGTAGATGTTGCCTTTGAAAGTAAGCAAATGGGAGAGGAAGCAACCATGTCTTGCATAGAGATAGTGTAGAGACGGAATTACGCGAGCGGACATAAGATCGTTTCCTTGTAGATCACGAATGAAACAAGTTTTCTCCACGAAAGCAACCTCCAAATCTCCATCACAAAATTGACCTCTCGAAAGCAGTTGTGACCGGGGCCTTCCACATAGTAAACCACCTTATTTCGATGTTCCCATTAACATAATCTCCGTAGCCCATGATGGGCTGCAGTGATCGTTCGAATCGGCGGTGCCAATGAACTTTGCAATAAAGTTTGATAACAGTTTAAGATTGCTGTCATGTGTCGGGAACATCCGCTATCAACAATCGAGAGAATGATCATATCACACGCATTACACAGGCGACACGGATGGAATAGAAGTAGATGTGGAACCCAAAATGTTAGAGGGTTCCAAGCGGTATATTAGATATACACACATTCATAAGTTTAGGAATCCATTTAAATCCTAGTGTGTTATATATCCATTTTGCCATCTATAACTACTCTTTGCTTTAGTCTTAGTGAAATCACTAGGTGGTACAACATTCTTAGGAGGTGAGCGGGAGCTCTTGTGATAGCAATGGTTGCCTTAGAATCTAAAGATGGTGGTTTACCAAGCACGGACTTAGAATGATTAGTGGGCCTAGAGGTATTCCGATTCTTAGGATTCCGTAATCTAGAGATTATAGCTTTAGCAACACATTTGTCATGACAATCGAATTCATACTCTTTTGACAAATATCACAAGGTGCATCGGATGAATATCAAAGGTACTCAACGGTTTAGCATTCGTTACATCACTATTTCTATTACATTTGCAGACGCAACATCTATAGTGGAAGTAACATGAGTTTTATTGATTCCTAGGGTGTTCTTCTACTTTAGCATTCCTTATTGATCTTTTCTTAGGTCGCAACTTCCTATTCTTCGTTTGGGTGCTCTAGGTTTGTGAAGTGCGGACGTTTGGAAAAGATGCAACTATTCTGTTTGATGGGAAACACATTAGCAACTTGTGATTTGGCGTGGGAATTCTAGGTTCACGATTACTAAGTGTGTTGGTGCTAATCTCTTAATCACGATGGCGGGAGTTGTTCATACTTTCCTAACATTTCCGTAACTTAGAGATGGTGTGAATCGATTTTGATTTTCGAGCGAATATTACCGGCAAAATTCATGACTTCTCTAGTGTGAGCAAGATAGTGATCAAGTTCATTAGATGCTTCATCTCGAGTCTTTTGAGTAAATCAAATATGACACCATATTCTGTTTAACTTTTAAAAGTTCTTGTTCATATTTTGAGATTTGACTTTTCAAAGACACGTTTTGATCATCCATTTGAACAATTTTAGGATCGGAAGATTTTGCACTCAATTGAGCGATTTTCTTTTGAAAACTAAGTTGATGGTTGTGAATATCTTTTCACACCATTGAAGACGACGTTTTGCATTGTGAATTTCCGTGTGTAATTGTTTATTTTCGCTTTTAAAGACTCGATCTGAAGCACATTATCGGTGTTCTCATGATTACAACATTGTCAACAATATCGAGAGATATGATCGGATGCATATGGCAACGAATAGAATAGCACAACATTATGGATATCGGTACAGATAACATCTTCCAAGAGTCGATCAACATCTTTTCTCAACAGTTTCTTTTTCCGTTTTGTGTTAGTAATAGATGTTTACGTTTTCTCGGCGTTTTCATTACCCCAAGTTCCTTATGAAAATCCTTTTCCCGAGCAATTGCACAACTTTTCAAGTTTTAACATTAGGTAAAGATTTTTCGAAAAATGTCTCTTTGTTCT
This sequence comes from Chrysanthemum lavandulifolium, assembly GCA_022545495.1. Lineage (NCBI taxonomy): Eukaryota > Viridiplantae > Streptophyta > Magnoliopsida > Asterales > Asteraceae > Chrysanthemum > Chrysanthemum lavandulifolium. Next base: position 30,715,976 of record CM040244.1, on the reverse strand, counting down.
CGCGCGCGAGGCGATTGAAAATGTTCAACTTTTATTTCGGATCGATATTCTATCTCATGTTGTAAAATTTTGAGGTCGACCATGAAAATGTCAAAATATCGAAGAATTTTTCGATTTTCGGGTTGTGAGTTTACTTCGCTAATGGAAGGTAAAGGACCATAAGTTTGTGCAAAGACTGTTTTGGGATTAACAATAGAAGACTCGGTGTTTTGATGATAACCCTTGGTGTGTTAGAAGAATCCGTTGGTGTGTGAAAGTGACCGCTTTTCATAATTAAAGGTTTGTTGTAAACAACGGTTTTAATTTGGATCGACTCTCGTCTTACGCATCTAATTCCTCTTGACGATGGTATTCAACAACACTCATGTGATATTATCAATTTTGTATTGTGCCTTTGGAAACTTGAGGAGTTGGTTTGAATGTTTTTAGTGAAAGCTTTGGTTTATGTCGGCTAGATTTTTACCATATCCATTTGGATTAGGTTTTAAGGTAAACTTTTCAATAGTCATTCTTGATTCACCATGTTTGTAAACAACAGTTTTAAACTCTTTAAGTTTGTTTTGCAAACCGAGAATTTACGCAAGAAGGTCATCTACCGATTCGTTGAATGCTTTTTGTATCACGGAGAAGCTGTTTTGACAATTTAACAACTCGACCTTAGCATTTTGATTTTCCAAGGTGAGGCGTTAATTTGCTTTTTATGTTCATGTTTGATTGTTCTAATTCGGACAACAAAGCATTCTTCGAGGCGGCTAGATCACGATCTGTCTCTCTAAATATTTTTCGTTTTGATGAGATTTTGCAAAGCGGCTTCAAAACCTTTTCACTGTTTTCTTGAGTTTTAAAAAGTTGAGTTGCATTTGTAAACATTCAAAATCCTTGGTTAACGATGCATTTTACGTTTTAAGGGTGATTTAATGCATAACATTCCTCCATTTTGATTTTATGGTCTTGAATTAACCGAGCAAAATCGGATGAGGCAACAGATCATCTTGTTCAGCGTGAGTCTCAACATGATCATTCTTTAGATCCTCGAAATGCGACCACGAGTCAATTTGATTGTCAAGGGGACCATAAGGTCATCTTGATCGTCAAATGTAACTCTGAGGTTAACTTGAAAATCATCGAGAGGAAGATGTAGAAGACTCATTTTGAGCGATCGATCCGTGCGGATTCGAGATATTGGCGGAGATATTAGTTCGAGATATGATGATGGTTTGTTCGGTGCACGAGACAAGCCATCGGTGTCTCTACGGGGCTGAATCACTCATATGCGGCTCATGCATATTAGCCATCAACATACTTGTTGCATTAGCACTGCAAGTCCTCCATATCATCATCGAGTGCGCATACGCCATAAAGCTCTGTTCTTTGTTTGTAAGAGATCCACCGACTTCATCCTTAAGAGCCAAAAGTAAGGCCTCTTTGAAATAAGCACGCCCTAGTCCTTGGCTTTGGGCATGCATTAGCCAGTGTCCCTTTTCATTGCGGTTGTAGCATCTAAGACCATTTAACCGATTACGAGCATTTCCTGTTCCACCACTTGAGCTCTGTTGTTATTCCTACCACGACATTAAACCCTTGACCACCTCCCATCGGCGACCATAATCACGATTACGAACTTCAACCGTCCATTGTTCACAATGACTTGAGTCCGTGTGTTAGATGAGGAGCGAATACGATTGTTGGATTTGTTGGTGTAACGACCAAACGCATTAGCAATCATCACAAATCCTTGTTGCAATGCTTGAATGGATCGATTTCCTCGGTAGCTTCAACGACATATGCTTGAGCATTGTTCTTTGTATGGGACCAATTGATTTTGTTGAGGTTGAGGTTGTTCTTTGTGAAGGTGTGTTGGAAGCGGTGGTTGAGTTCTTTGGTTGAGAGGATAAGTCATTGAGCATACAAGGCAAGTTGTTGATTGTCCGGTTGTATTGTTTAGCAATTTGAGCACGGAGAATCCTTTCGATCAACTTCCTTTTCATGAGGCTTCAAGTAATCGTACAACAATCCATAAGTAGAATGATGCATGTTCTTCGGCAGCGGAGAAAAATGACATACTTCTCCCATTCGGACCAAGACTACTCGGGAACTTAGTATTCTTTGCAATTCTTGGCATGATGATGTTGTGTTTATCCAAATCATTGATGATGTCGAAAATCGGTGATGATATGACTCAAGTGTCTCTCGAGGTTCAATCATGAAGTGTTCATAAGCCAAGTAAATTTTGGATTCCAAATCCTCCGATTGAGTCTGAGATCCTTCCATAAGAAGGCGAATATGATCCCACATTTTTGTGCGATCTTTTGAGCATCAACACTACGAAGAATTGGGTTTGGTAATCCTAAGAGGATGTATTCCATTGCAAGTTCATCGCTTCATAGTGTAGAAGTTACGTAGGATTTAAGTGCTGCTTGATAGCAATGTTGGTTTGTTCATCTCTTGGTGGAGCAGTTGGATCTCCGGGTACAATGACGGTAGGCATCTCAAATGGACCTTCTAAGATAACCTTCTTTAAGAACTTTCCATGTGGCTTCTTTAGATCACAAAACCTAAAGAACCTTATCACCCATTGATCGTAGTTTCTGGAGTGAGCATTGGAGGTCTATCAAGTGATCGACTTCATGAATTGATTGTTGGCTGCTTAAAGCTTCACACATCTTAGCAAACCAAGTGGGTTCCTTCATAGTTGTCCGTGATGGATGTTGATTGAAATCAGTTGTGTAGGGTTGAACTTGAATGCTTGGTTGTGGTTGAACCATTTGTGGTTGTGGAATTGCACCAAGTTGTGGAGTATGTTGCTGATTAAATTGTTGTTGATAAATTGCTTGTTGTTGATTCCATTGTTGATGTTGTGGAGTTAATTGTTGTTGTTGTTGATGATTATAAGTGTGAGGGAAATAGTTAGAGTATGGTGGTTGAGACATGATGATAAACTTGTGTAGTAAGAATGGATCTTTGTAGTCGAATGAACCTTTGTTGATGAAGTATACTTAGGCGTAGAAATGACAAGAACCAAGTAGCACTTATGCGTAAAAACACCAAAAGTTACGCGTAACAAGAATAGTTCTGCGTAGGATTTAGCTTCTGCGCGGCGGGAAAAAGACTAAAGTTACGCGTAAGCGATAAGTTAGGCGTGAAAGTTAGGCGTGGGATTACCTTATCGTGGGACTAAGTCTCGCGTAAGATGAATCTTAAGCGTAAGATTTTCTCTGGCGTAAGCTTTATCTTAAGCGTAAGATTAGGGTTTTATCCCAAGTGATCTTTACACTTCACGGTGCAAAAGATATCCAAAGTCGACGTATTTTCGGACTTATCCAAGTAAGAAAACACGGAATAAACCGAAAATTGAAGATCAAACCAAGGAAAGTCTTACAGCGTAAATTTAGGGTTTTGATACGCGTAAGATTACTCGTAACTTTGATTCTATCCAAATTTGTTTCTAAACCGGTTTTTGTGATGAAATAGCTTCAATATCACCAAAATAACACAAAAGTGTGAAACTTGATGATCCAAAGCTTCTAAAAGCAGTTATCGTAGGATAACACCCTCGTGCAAAAACAAGCTTAAAACAAGGAAAAACACGTAAAGTTCCAAACTTTTGCCAAAACCAATAGTTTAACACCTAATAACGTTGAAAGTACAAGAATCTTGGATTCAAAAGTGTAAAAATTAGTTTTAAGCGAACCAAAGATTGTGTTATCTTTCTGCGTAAGACCCAAAACCAAAACTTCAAAAACAAACGAGTACACCCAACTATTTGGCGATTGATACCTTTGTTAGGTCACTAGTTTTACAACACAAGCTTATATAGAAAGAGATAAGGCGATTGAACAAGTATCAAACACACACACAAACAATATAAGACACGGTTATGCGTGGGTGAGTGAATGAAGAAAACTTGAACAACCAACCTTCAAATGAGGGTTTACAATAGTTATATAGGCAAGGAGCTAGGGCAACACTCCTCTCCTTCCCTATTCCTTATTGGGCTTGGGCCTCGACATGGGCCTTCTACATAAAGTTGGACCTTAAACAAACATAAAGGCGAATAAAGCTACCTATTACATATGAAATATAAATACTTGAAATCTTTTTTAGGAGTGATTCCAACATCATGAAAATATTGTGAAATAATTTCCTTATAAGACACCTCTCCAAATAGTGGTGAAGGTAGGAGGAGCCAAATCGTTTCATCACCACTCTCACAAGAAAATTAGGGTTTGAAGAAGTTAGGGTTTTCTAAAATTGATTTGGGGCTTTTGAAATTCAAGGTTGGTATCCACCAATTCTAGCATCAATTTGCCTAAATCAAGAAGGATTCGAGGTCAATCGGCATCTTCTAGTTTTGGGCTTGTACTCGACCTACGTCCAAAAACTTGTAAGGGTAACATGTTTGTTATGTCTTTAAAATTAATCTTGTTATGTATTAGAAGTTGGGTCGTGTATGACCCGTGTGGACTTTCATATTTTTCGAGTTTAAAATCAATGATAATATGATGTTATGCTTGTTAAATCCTATTATATCATATACATTTTGTTAGTGATACTTGAGAAATTTTGGGTTAGTAATCAAATGAGTATTTAGTAGTGTTAGGATTGGTCTTTGTCACTAATTTTGTTAATTTCTGTCGAGAAGTAGGTATCAAGAAATATGAAAGTTAAGTTTTATAATAATTCCGAGTCACATTGGTATCGAGTCTGGAACTTGTTGTTAACTTAGTTGTTGCTCAATCTATGTTGTCAATCTTGTAACGAAAACGGATATGTGAGATTTCTCCTAAACCTTGTCAAACTTTTGGTCGAATCGGGTCAATAACAACTTAAGAAAACTTGCACCACCATAGTTAGATGCATACTTAGATTGGTAGAAACAATATTCTAAAGGTTGGTATAGTCAAGTTGTGAATGTCGCGTTAGCCGAAGTTAAAGTGATCCCGGGATAGAATGTGCTAGTCGAATCCCTTTTGAAACAGATTTCCTTGATAGTCTTATTCTTCTGTTGTCAGGCAAGAAAAAGAGTAACCATAGTTACTCTCATTTAGTACATACTTGTCCTCGAAATGGAATCGTTTTGAAAATGTGTAAGTGAGTCGACAAACTCACTTTGGTAGTACCATGGTGTTAAGATCGTACTCCTTGGTCGAGAGATCTCGGCTTCACAAATTGGAACATGAATGATTGAGTGTATCTCGAGCCAAGTTGCTCACGTTTAACTCTTGTAACAAAAAGATGTACTCTTTGACAACTAAATCTGGAAATGGGATATTAGAATGTGTCTTCTAAAAATTTAACTAACCAACTGTGGTAAAAATCATGTTGGACCAGCCCAACTTCCCTCCTAAACTATCATTGGGCCGAAGCCCATTTCCTATACATATACTACTTCGGGCCTAGGTCCAATCCGAGTACCCTAATACAAACAATACCGGGCCACAGCCCATGAGGATTTCGGGATATTCGGGGGTGGTTAAACGAGTCGACAAAGTAAAATGTGTAATGTATACCGGAAATAAAATTATAAAACTATACTCATTTCCACCTATTCTTTCCTTTCATTTCGTTACATATTGAAGTAATGTCGATGGTAAAAAGTCTCAATACAAGTAAACATGTGTAAAGGTTTAACATAAAACAAAAAGTGCTTAAAACATGTTCACTTAATAAGGCTTACGTCAAAATTTTGACAACAAGGTGTAGACATATATATGTCAAGTAAAATTTCTCGTTGAGAACTATAATATTAAGAACAAATTTTGATAAATAAATAGAGATCACTGTTTTATTTTATCATTCATTAAATTTGGAAGCCTTCAAATTTAACTCAAGTATTTTCTAAATACAATTAGAAAATAAATCAACTAATATTTGACTTTTGACAATACTATTATGTGTCAACTTAAATAAGTATATACATATTATATACATACTAAAAGAATATCGTAAATATTTTCAAACCAAATTTTGGGCTTTAATATCGTTATAGTGTCAACATGAAAGAGTATATGTACATTCATATACTTACTAGCAAAACCTTTCAACCATTTTTACAAACTAAATATTGATACCATTTATGAAACAATATAGATTGAACCATTTTAAGTAAGTAATACTTAAAAAAATGAACTAAAACATTGCCCTCCTTATCTAGGTCGCGTGTCGGTGCCGCTTCACAACATTCACTAAATCCCACTTTTGGATTGCACATTTGCTAAGGTGAGTCTCATAGCCCCTCTTTTACTTGATAAATTGTTTTATACATTTTGGGTGAGAAAATATGCAAAACCTTTTTATGGACCTGACCTATTGCATGATTACTATTACGTGGTTTAGCCTAAGCCCTTATGTCCCTAGAAATGCCCCTTTTTCATGAACCGTCAGTTCCCTATTGGGAAGCGCGAATGATATAAATAGATCTATTGAGGGTGACTCTCCGTTCGGTTGGCCCTGCTTAAGCCAAGGCGAAACGTATACCATGTCGGAATCGAGTGTTGAGGGACAAAACACTCGCAGTGGGCCTATATATTGTATGATATCATTTAGCATACAGAAACTGTCGTTGTATCGGTTGCATGAACTTAGTGCTAACGTAATAGACTTTCATCCATATATCATTATATTCTTTGTAATGATTATATGACTCTGATTATGGTCCAAGCTTATTGTTTTAATTTAAACCTATGAACTCACCAGCGTTTAGCTAACCTTTTTAGCATATTTTCTCAGGTGCTTAATTTGTGATCATGGATGCAAGGCAACAGGCGGTAAATGGACGTAGTAATATCTAAAGAAGTGTTTTTACACATAACGATGTTTTTAAATTGGGGCCACTGAACTTATGGGATGTGCCCATTTTATTCAAACAATGATGTAAGATAATGTTTTAAAACTAATTTATGAAATCAAACGGAGTATGTATTCCGTTCTTTATTACTTGTGTTGTGATCTCCGATTTCGTAACATTCCCCGTAACACGTATGCTTCCGCTAAACCAAATTTGGGGGTGTTACAGATTGGCATCAGAGCCTAAGTTATAGAGAACTAGGTACATATAAACCCTAAACTATAACTACTTTTTACAAAAACATCATACTACGACCGTCAGTTGCCGCTTGCCTTACTTGCCATCTTACTTAGAGTTAATTTAGACATGACTGCATGATATATTGCCTATTTATTAATTCACTACCCTATATCTATTATAAGTATATTCTTACATATACTTACACATATGCAACGTCTTGTCACAGACCATGTCTTCCCCTCACTCTGGAGCTGGATGCGATATAGAAGGTTTGTCACCTGCTGAGCGCATCCCAGCCCCTTCTCAACTCACTCCTGACACTGGAAACCCGTACAGGGTAGTGTACCAAGTTCATCAGGAGGGTACAACCCACTCCAAATCATCACCACTATCAGTACTATACCTACCAGTTCCACTACTCCTACACTCTCACCAAGGCATCAAAGAGATCCACTTCTCAGTTGGGAGATACCTACTAGCAAGAGAATCTGTCTCTTTGCATCATCACCATCGTCTTCTGGTACACCACCTCCTAATGTGTTCGAAGTTGGGGAAACCTCGGAAGCAGCCACTGCTAGACCACCAACTCTTGACACAGTTATGGCACGCATAACACGTCATGAGGAACAAATAGAAGAGATGTCGGACCATCTGGGAGTATTACCAGAAGAAAGGATTGAAGGGATTGAAAAGTGGTGGAAGAACTACAAGCGCTTGGCGAAAATTCAAGGAATGCTACAACGATGTTGGAACAAGATAGAGAAACTCGTGAGAAGTTGAACGAAATAATTGCCCGCCTTGAAGACCACATTGAAAGGTGTGCTCTGCAAACTCCGGGAGACACCCAGGGACGTCTCACAGAGATTGAGAATCGGTTGACACGGTTAGAAACCGTTACTACAATAGCACTAACTGAGTCGGGGTATCTGGAGGGTGTCGTAGAATTTCAAAGACGTACTATGGAGAGTAGGGCAAATGAGGCCAACAACAAATTTGCCAGGATGGAGGCCCAGCTCAGAGAGTTAGAATAATGGAAGGTAACTCACAAAGTCAACCCGGGGCAGAACCGGGAAGTGCTTAAATTTCACTTTGCATTGTGTTAGACGTTGTGATGAGTGGGTTCAATAAAAACGCTAATAGTAGTTTTGTTGTATGACAAACTAGAGCGAGTCAATGAACGCATGTTATGTATCAGCCCTATGAGCCAGGAATCTTCTTAGAATGTAATCGAGTTTATGGTGATGAACAGCTATGCATAATAAACAACGTCTTGTGAATTATATCCTCATGTTAAACTCACTTCAACCAATCTCCGTTTTCTTAACATCATCATAATTGACTAAGTCTATGTGATATCCAGTCAATACAACCTAGGAAGTACTTGATTGAGAAGTAGTACATGTTGTAACCTTATGGATCTCCACCATGGTCCTCCTACTCATAGAAAACTCATTGTTGTCATTTCTTGTGGTTGAAGGAAAATGTTTCCGGTAAAGCTGAACATGGATACAACCACCATTGAGAAATCTGTTACCAAACGAATTGCTGCAAGGATTGCTAACTATCAAGTCAATCACAACATCAACAACATCAGCCAGGGGAATAGGGAAGAAGTTGTTGGTAAGACGCCTACAACACAAAATTTCTCTTACCAATAATTCAGGAACTGTAAACCACCAGCATTTGAGGGGACTGAAGGAGCCATAGGTTTGGCAAAATGGCTAGAAAGGTTAGAGACAATTTTCCGCGAACAGAGTTGCGCGGACAATTGTAAGGTCAAGTATGCTACTTGCACCTTTCGACACCAAGCCCTCACATGGTGGGATACTTATGTCCAATTAGTGGGAATAGACGCTGCTTACTCACTTCAGTGGGACACCCTGAAGAAAATGATGATTGCAGAATACTGCTCAAGGAATGAACTGCGAATGATGGAACAAGAACTCTGTGGACTAACTATGATAGGGAACGACCTCGAAGGGTACACCAACCGCTTTCGCGAACTGGCCCGACTATGTCCTGACATGATAAGACCTGAGGAAAGGAAACTCAAAGCATACTTTTGGGGATTTTCACCCGAAATTCGGAGGAACGTTGTTGCATTCGCACCTACTGTCACTCAAGAAGCTACTGGTGCGACTTTTGGATCGACAGAGTCACTGCCCCAAGGCAAAGCAATGGGGTACTGTGGTAGCAAGAGGAACTGGGAATATGATGGTGAGGAAGATCAAATGCAACAATCAAGCAAGCGTCAATAGACGATTGAAGTTAGGACTGCTAAAACCAAGCGGGAAGTAAGGTATGCTGGAACAAAACCCAAGTGCAATATATGCCCATATTACCACTATGGAAAGTGCCCTACACCTTGTGGAATTTGTAAAGGAATTGGGCATAAGATGGGAGATTGTAAGCAACCCTATTGGGAGGCAGTGATATGCCATGGGTGTGGAATGAAAGGTCACATCAAAAGCATGTGCCCGGATAGGAAGGATCAGCATGAAGGCAACAACTGTCAAAACAATTTCCTGAAGAAAGTGTGAAGAATGGTTCAGGCTTCCAACGAACATCGAGGAAGAAACTAAGTTAGCTAGAGATGCTGTTTGTAATAAAGCTTAGTTTAAACTTCCAAGTCTAATCTACTTTAAAGTACTTCTCTATGAAACCGTAATGTACTGCACCTTTCCTTAGTAATGTATCTGTTGTTCTTATCGTGTTATCTTAATATATATCTTCTCCATGACCATTTTCACCATATCATTAAGGACTTCAACTATCTTGTCACGACGAAAGGATTTCTCTGAAGATAAGGGAAAGTCATCTTGGGTACTCGACTAGTCTCTCTGACAAATTAGTATCTCCCAACGAGATGACTTAGAAAAATCCACATTTCAAAGATTGCGAAGGTATTATTATCGATACCGTTAAGACCAACTCAAACTATTACCTCGCCAAGAATCACAAATTCAACATTCCATCCCTAACCAAGTTGCCATTATTTCACATATCCTCGTCAAACGAGCCATAGGTCATGTTGACAGAATTAGTCGGCCTAGAAAACCTTATAAACCATCACACCAAAACTTCGCACCGAACTTTTATGACATTTCACGACCAAAGAATAAATACACCAAGATTAAGACTATACCGAACAACACGTCACCGGTCCCCAATTATACATAGCCTGATCACATATGTATAATTCGGGAGGGGTCACGTGTGTGGGCATGGTTAAATTCTTGAAGTTCTTGCCTGGTCATGTAAAAGGGAGTACTTAACCCTCAACCACGAGATAGAAAATTTTGTGTTTATATCTCACATCGACATTCCCTCTTAAAGTGCCAGACAGTTCACATACACGGGAACAGAATAAACAGTGCCACCTGAGGGAAGAGACCCTATACCAAGGAAACAAAGGTGAAACGTTTAAACCCTTGACAATAACTTAGCACCCTGTGAAACATTGGACACAGAAACCGGCACCTCGGATATGCCTATTCATACTTAGTATCCTATCATCTACACTAAACAAAGATCGTCATGAACCATAGGTCAACCCAACAAGCACCCACCCACACGACGCAAGGAAAAAAAATCGTATGGCACACCTGTTTTAGACATACCGGAGTATGACAGAGACTCTACAGTTTAAAGGAGACGCTTCACACCAGAACTGAAAGCTATCCTGATCCAAAAAGGAAAATAATGGTATAGAATACTCAACACCCAAAGATTCATGAGGAGCACTACGCAGCGCACAGATTAGAGTTAGGACCTAACATGATCACACTAGGAAAACCTAGAAATGTTATCCTTACTACAACAAGGGAGTACAGTGTACACCGACCACAAGGTCCTGCGGAATGTATGGAATCAAAAGGAAGTTGACCAGGTGACGACACCAATAATTGGAGTCGCAACGTAGGTTCAATTACAAAATTTGTACACACCCAGGGCAAAACGGTCATAACCGCATACACTCTCAGCAACATTTAACAAACTAAACCTTTTAAAGGCCAAATCATTGAGGGAAACAAAAGATCTAGTTCACCCCTTCCATTTACAGTTTTGAGGCTCAAGTAGTGGCACTCAAAGGAAGAATCGACTAAATAAAACTCTTACAACATACCTGGAAGTGAAATGGAGTCGAAAAAGGGCAAAGGGAATCTTATCCCCAAGAACCAACGTTGAGACCCACGCCATGAAGGGATTTGTAATCCTATTATGTGTAAACCTCATTAAGGCCAGGAGTAATACTCATCTAGTGTCCGACAAGATGCACCTTGATCCAGAAAGCTATTCTGAGTACCAAACATGAAGGCTGGTATTTAACCTATGCCAAACAATACTTAGCATGTTCGAGAAGAGAATTTCAAACAATCAGAAACCATCAAATCTATCTGTACAAACCGAAATTCCCAGATAGAAATGGGAATGTATAACAATGGACTCTAGTACCAAGTCACCAAAGATCCCTATCGATTATAACTCTACTTGGGTAATAATTGATCATCTCACCAAATCCACTTATCCCTACCAAACAAAGAGGACGAGAACATGGGCAAACTCGCACGAATTGCTCGAAGCAAAGCGCTACAAGTCATAGCGTTTCAATTCTCTTCATTCCAAATAGCGATAGCCATTCACATCAAACTTTCAAGGACCACTCCCAAGGTTCTAAGGAATTCATCATGAAATAAGTACTACCTACGGTCTTCCGACTGATAGACTAAATGGAAGGGCCATTCAAGCTATAGAAGCTATACTTCGAACATGAGTAACTTGTTTGAAAAGTGAATGGAGCAGGCAAATTGCCTTAACCGAATCCCCTTGCAACAAAAGACCATCTCATAAGGCTCCGTATGGTCAAAAGCGCAAACCAATCGTGTTTAGAACAGAGACCGGAAAGGAACCAGTCCAATGGCTCCAAGCTCCTATCGAGAACCATTGATAATAGTATGCGGACCAGAGGTCGAGTGCAAACAACTCTGATCGTCAAAGTCAATAAACATAGGACTAAATGTCGCTTGAAGTTCAAGTCGACGAGAAAGTTAGGTTGAGGTGTCGCCTCAGAAAAGCATGAACCATTTTAACATAACGCAAAGGGCAATACCTTATTTCGTAAGATTAATCAGATCCTCTCCAAGATCGAGCTGGTTGTTACCAACTCAGATTACCATCAGGACTATACGTTATGCACAAATATTCCGGTACGAACAACTCGGAGAACCACCCTTTTAGACTGGGGATTTATAATGCCATGGAAAGGAGTGATCCATTTCGGAAAACATGGAAAGTTGAATCCTCGTTACATTGGACCTTTCAAAATTCTCGCAAGAATCGGGCCGGTAGCATACCGACTCAAATTACCACAAGAACTCAGCTCTGTGCACAACGTGTTTCACGTATGCAACTTGAAGAAATGTCTTTCTGACGAAACTCTTGCTATTCCCTTGGAAGAAATCCAGGTTGACGAAAGGTTGAATTTTGTCGAGGAACCCATTGAGATTATGGATAGAGAAAGCCACATTCCTATCGTTAAGGTCCGTTGGAACTCTCAAAGAGGTCCAGAATACACGTGGGAACGTGAAGATGAATTCAAGTGTAAATACCCACATCTTTTCCCAACTTCAGCAAGTAACTCTAACTGAAAATCGATGACGGTTTTCCTTCTAAGGCGGGGAGGATGTGACACACGGTAAATTTTCACTCATATTTAAATAATAAATGGTAATTTATTATTACTAAGTCTAGTCATTAAGCATGCATAAGCTTTGCCTGATCATTTGAGTAGATAACTCGCATACAGTAGCCTATTGCATCTCTTTTGCATTCATTTCATCATGAAAATATTGTGAAATAATTTCCTTATGATTTAAAATTTTAAAACAAGAGGGCATCTTGTTTTCCCCAGTGACCGACACTGCACGCGTACCGACACTATGATAAGGGCAAATAATACAAATGGTAAACATCCGTAATGGAAAATATTACAAAGATAATAATAATTCCGAAGCGTATCTATAAGATACTACATCATAACAATTATCGTACATTAATACTTCAGTCACGGCTTTAATATCACGGGACACAAAATACTTAATATACTTTCACTTAAATGATGACTCTTAAATATCTACAAGTACATTAACACAAAATGTATATTATACATAAACCAAAGATATAAATAAAAACCCTTTCTTATAAAATTTGAGATAACTCTCCTTGTGTCTTCACCCCTCACGACAAAACTCAAGAGAAAAGCAGAAAAAGAAAAAGGCACCTAGTCTTCATCTTTTTCCTCTATACCTGCACCTCACCTAGGTCGAATATATCAAAAGGGAAATCAAACACACTCCTTTCCTTCATCTCATAACCTCCCTCATCCAAAACCATGAATCTTTTTGTCTCACAAACCTTTCTCTTGGGGGCGTTGACTGCCATTCAAATGAGTACAAAGAGCCTCAAGACACAAGCCACCAAGGAGAAGCACATATCAACATCAATCCACCTAGAGTCAAAGCTCAAAGACTACCAAGGTTCCAGAAGTTAGCTTGTTTTGGCTTCACACCAAGACCTCAAGATGGAAAGAAGAGTCCAAGCACTCCAAAGACACCTCTCCAAATAGTGGTGAAGGTAGGAGGAGCCAAATCAGTTTCATCACCACTCTCACAAGAAAATTAGGGTTTGAAGAAGTTAGGGTTTTCTAAAATTGATTTGGGGCTTTTGAAATTCAAGGTTGGTATCCACCAATTCTAGCATCAATTTGCCTAAATCAAGAAGGATTCGAGGTCAATCGGCATCTTCTAGTTTTGGGCTTGTACTCGACCTACGTCCAAAAACTTGTAAGGGTAACATGTTTGTTATGTCCTTAAAATTAATCTTGTTATGTATTAGAAGTTGGGTCGTGTATGACCCGTGTGGACTTTCATATTTTTCGAGTTTAAAATCAATGATAATATGATGTTATGCTTGTTAAATCCTATTCGATCATATACATTTTGTTAGTGATACTTGAGAAATTTTGGGTTAGTAATCAAATGAGTATTTAGTAGTGTTAGGATTGGTCTTTATCACTAATTTTGTTAATTCATTTCTGTCGAGAAGTAGGTATCAAGAAATATGAAAGTTAAGTTTTATAATAATTCTGAGTCACATTGGTATCGAGTCTGGAACTTGTTGTTAATTTAGTTGTTACTCAATCTATGTTGTCAATCTTGTAACGAAAACGGATATGTGAGATTTCTCCTAAACCTTGTCAAACTTTTAATCGAATCGGGTCAATAACAACTTAAGAAAACTTGCACCACCATGGTTAGATGCATACTTAGATTGGTAGAAACAATATTCTAAAGGTTGGTATAGTCAAGTTGTGAATGTCGCGTTAGCCGAAGTTAAAGTGATCCCGGGATAGAATGTGCTAGTCTTATTCTTCTGTTGTCAGGCAAGAAAAAGAGTAACCATAGTTACTCTCATTTAGTACATACTTGTCCTCTAAATGGAATCATTTTGAAAATGTGTAAGTGAGTCGACAACCTCACTTTGGTAGTACCATGGTGTTAGGGTCATACTCCTTGGTCGAGAGATCTCGGCTTCCCAAATTGGAACATGAATGATCGAGTGTATCTCGAGCCAAGTTGCTCACGTTAAACTCTTGTAACAAAAAGATGTACTCTTTGACAACTAAATCTGGAAATGGGATATTAGAATGTGTCTTCTAAAAATTTAACTAACCAACTGTTGTAAAAATCATGTTGGACCAGCCCAACTTCCCTCCTAAACTATCATTGGGCCGAAGCCCGTTTCCTATACATATACTACTTCGGGCCTAGGTCCAATCCGAGTACCCTAATACAAACAATACCGGGCCACAGCCCATGAGGATTTCGGGATATTCAGGGGTGGTTAAACGAGTCGACAAAGTAAAACGTGTAATGTATACCGGAAATAAAATTATAAAACTAAACTCATTTCTACCTATTCTTTCCTTTCATTTCGTTACATATTGAAGTAATGTCAATGGTAAAAAGTCTCAATACAAGTAAACATGTGTAAAGGTTTAACATAAAACAAAAAGTGCTTAAAACATGCTCACTTAATAAGGCTTACATCAAAAAATTGACAACAAGGTGTAGACGTATATATGTCAAGTAAAATTTCTCGTTGAGAACTATATATATTAAGAACAAATTTTGATAAATAAATAGAGATCACTATTTTATTTTATTATTCATTAAATTTGGAAGCCTTCAAATTTAACTCAAGTATTTTCTAAATACAATTAGAAAATAAATCAACTAATATTTGACTTTTGACAATACTATTATGTGTCAACTTAAATAAGTATATACACATTATATACTTACTAAAAGAATATCGTAAATATTTTCAAACCAAATTTTGGGTTTTAATATCGTTATAGTGTCAACATGAAAGAGTGTATGTACATTCATATACTTACTAGCAAAACCTTTCAACCATTTTTACAAACTAAATATTGATGCCATTTATGAAACTATATAGATTGAACCATTTTAAGTAAGTAATACTTAAAACAATGAACTAAAACATTGCCCTCCTTATCTAGGTCGCGTGTCGGTGCCGCTTCACGACATTCACTAAATCCCACTTTTGGATTGCACATTTGCTAAGGTGAGTCTCATAGCCCCTCTTTTACTTGATAAACTGTTTTATACATTTTAGGGTGAGAAAATATGCAAAATCTTTTTATGGACCTGACCTATTGCATGATTACTATTACGTGGTTTATCCTAAGCCCTTATGTCCCTAGAAATGCCCCTTTTTCATGAACCGTCAGTTCCCTATTGGGAAGCGCGAATGATATAAATAGATCTATTGAGGGTGACTCCTCCGTTCGGTTGGCCTCGCTAGGCCAAGGCGAAACGTATACCATGTCGAATCGAGTGTTGAGGACAAAACACCGCAGCTGGCCTATATATTGTATGATATCATTTAGCATACAAACCGTCGTAGTATCGGTTGCATGAACTTAGTGCTAACGTAATAGACTTTCATCCATATATCATTATATTCTTTGTAATGATTATATGACTCTGATTATGGTCCAAGCTTACTGTTTTAATTTAAACCTATGAACTCACCAGCGTTTAGCTGTTCTCAGGTGCTTAATTTGTGATCATGGATGCAAGGCAAGAGGCGGTAAATGGACGTAGTAATATCTAAAGAAGTGTTTTTACAAATAACGATGTTTTTAAATTGGGACCACTGAACTTATGGGATGTGCCCATTGTATTCAAACAATGATGTAAGATAATGTTTTAAAACTAATTTATGAAATCAAACGGAGTATGTATTCCTTTCTTTATTACTTGTGTTGTGATCTCTGATTTCGTAATATTCCCCGTAACACGTATGCTTCCGCTAAACCAAATTTGAGGGTGTTACGAAATTCGTTAAAAACAGGTTACCTTTAGATGGAAGTTACTCAAACCTAAAACCCACAATCAAAAAGCACAACTTTAAAAAAATAACTCAGAATTAAATTAGGGTTAACAAACTTACACAACACATAGAAACAAAATCAACACCATCGAAGCTCAGAACAGATTCCCCACCCCAAAACAGAACTCGTCGATCCCCATGGATATTATTTGTATGTGTTTCTGCACGCACATACACATATGTTGATTGAGATGAGTTGGATGATGGATAACAGGTGCTGGCAACAAATTAAAACACCTCAAAACGACACGTATCACAACATTGAAGCATGAGGTGGAGAAGCAATCCCAAGCATGAGGTGGAGTGCACTGTAGCTAACATTGTCCATTAGCTCGGATCTGAGGATCGGGCGGATGTGTTTTGATTTGACCGATCGGATCTAGGGCAGCACATAAACTGTGATTCGCTGTAATTCGTTGTAATTGTAATCTGAATTACATTCCAATCGTGTTTGGTTGGCAAGGTGAAAGGAATTGTAATTCAGATTACATTACAGTGACTGTTTGGTTTGCATTGTAATTGTAATTCGGTCATTACAATTACATCAAATGAGTGAATCCATATTACATAGGATGTTTGATAGAAAGTTTTGAATTACGTCATAATTCGTAATTTGTTTACTTTAATAATAATAATAAAACTAATAATAATAATAATTATTATTATAATAATAAAATTATAATAATAATAATAAAATAATAAAAAAATTATAATAATAATCAAAAAAATAATAAAATAATAAAAATAATAATAATAATTAATAATAATAAAATAATAATAATTAATAATAATAAAATACTAATAATAATAATAATAATAATAATATAATTATAATAAAGAAATAATAATAATAATTTATAAAAATAAAATAATTATAATAAAAATAAAAATAAAAAATAATAATAATAATAATAATAATAATAATAATAATAAAATAATAATAATAATTAATAATAATTAAATAATTATAATAAAAATAAAAATAAGAAAAATAAAAATAATAATAATAATAATAAAATAAAATAATAATAATAATAATAATAATAATAATAAGAAAAATAATAATAATAATAATAATAATAATAATAATAATAATAATAATAATAATAATAATAATAATAATAATAATAATATATAAATAATAATAATATTAATATAAAATAATAATATTATTATTATTATTATTATTATTATTTTTTATATTTTATTATTTATATTATTTTTTATTTTAATATTATTATTATTATTAATTATTAATTATTAATTATAATTTTTATTATTATTATTACTATTACTTTTATTATATTATTATTAATTATTATTATTTTATTTATTAATATTTTATTATTATTATTATTATTATTATTATTATTATTATTATTATTATTTTATTATTTTATTATTATTTTATTATTATTTGATTATTATTATTATCAATATTATATTTATTATTATTATTATTATTATTATTATTATTATATTTTATTATTATTATTATTTTTATTACTATTTTATTATTGATATTGTTATTATTATTATTATTATTATTATTTATTTTTAATATTATTATTATTTGATTATTATTATTTTATTATTATATTATTATTTTATTATTAATATTTTATTTTTATTTTATTATTATTATTATTATTATTATATTAACTTTTTAAGTTTTATAAAAAAAATTGAATTACATTACGTTTCGAATCAACCAAACACATTGAAAGATTTCATCAATTACAATTACAACACATTACAATTACAACACATTCCAATTCTTTAAATTACAATTACATCAAATTACAATTCCTTCCGAACATTACAATTCTTTCAAAAACATTATGTGAACCAAACGCCTCTTAGTGGTGAAAACACAAAAGAAAACCGGGTATGGTTAAAAACCGACGGTCGGGCATAAAAAGAGTGGCGGGTCGAGTATCCCACTTATTATACTTTAGATATAATTTTAAATTGTTTGTCTGGGTTTGGATCTAACTTTAAGTGCCTATATGACTGACAGGAACTACTTAATGGAGGTAAATACTTTGTGTCAAATAAACGTCAAGTGTACCTCAAGGCTGAGCGAAGTGGTATCCACGATTCCACAAACGTCCATCCAAATAGTTGTGGCTCAAACGTTTAAAGATAGCGGAGCTTCAAAAGCGGACAACTGTGAACGAACAATGCTAAGGGGTTGTTTGACTTGGTTTATTTGATGGGCTTACGAGCTTATTCATAATTTGATGAACTCATTTTTAATGGCTTATAAGCTTCTCAACATGACTTTACAACTTAATTAAGTTCATAAGCTCAACTAGATAAGCTCATAAGCCAAGCTCACCTTTTTTTTTTTTTTTTTTTTGGTAAAGGGGTTACCCTGGATCAAAACTTTAAGCTTATAAGCCTATCAAGTAAGCTAAGATAAACTCCCCCTAATGTTACTTGTACGAGCAAGCAGGATAACCAACTATGGATCAACGACATGGCATGAATCTCAGCTCAGCCGGGAAGGAGTCGGTTTTAATATCTGGCCAGGTGGAAAAGTGTGAGAAAAGTAAAACATGTCGACAATCCTGTTCGGGTCATCTTCCAATTTACGAGTCGGACCCATCTATCTCATTCTCACTAATTCGAGCTAGTTAACAAAATACGAAAACGAATGTGACAAAAAAAACTTTGCATAGTGATAATGGCGGTAGGTTTATAATTAAGGATTCCGTGACAAAACCAACACGGTTGATGAACCTAATTAAGGTAGTTGTTATATTTATTCAAATGTATAATGAATTTGACAACTTGTTTTCAACTTGATGACACCATCTAAGTTGTATGAGAATGCTCATCATTATGAACAATTAAGCTTTGCACTAGTGTACTTGATTAGTTGATAGCTATTTAAATGAATCCGACTTGGTGACTGCATGAATTCCGGATGCGAATGGTCAGCCGTGTTGATCACTATGTCTTGTCATTTTGATATCATTTGTTCTGATTCAAACAATGGTATCCATCTAACTATTACTTTCATTTATCTCACATTAAGGCTTTGTCTCAATATCCACTTACGAGTCTCATATGGCGCTCGATGATCAAGTTTCGACGTGGTAAAATCTTTTGATGACCAACATTGTTATAGCAGAAAGACGCTAAAAGTTAACTCAAAAGTACTATTTACAGTAACTGGTCCTATCTTTCAAAACACGTTACAATAGCTGATAGTCAAAACTTTCTCAAATGAGCATGTGTTCCATCATACAAATGGACATAAGAAAACTGTCTTTACAAATAGATCAAGACATTTTTCTTGTACTATCATTAATGACTTGCAAGAACAAGTAATGGATGTTATACTATGTTGTCATTACTACATATGTTTGGTTGTAATCAAGTTAGGCATAGGGTAAGAGGCATGATTTATATGCATAATCGATCAGGTTTAGACATAATATACGTTACATGGTGACTTGTATCATTATTGTATGCGAAGTTGCTGTACATATGTATGTATCACCCGTTTTGACCCATTTCACCCATTTTAGCCCAAACATGTACTAATAAGTAACTTTGTCGTTTATTTGAGTCATTACACACATTTCAAACGTTTTGCCCATTTTAGCCCAAACATATAATAAGTAACTTTGTCGTTTATGTTACACCTATTTCACCCGTTTTGACCCATTTTAGTCCATACGTGTACTAATAAGTAACGTGTCAAAAAAATCAAATATTCCGCACATTTGAGCCAAAACGTGTAAAATTAAGCGACCAAATCACCCGTTTCACCCGTTTTGACCAAATAAACTCCTGTTGCAGCAACACGAGTGTTTGGTTACTGCTGCAAAAACCACCAAAATAAATAAAACAAATTTGGTGAATTTTTGAATTTAAAGTACTTATTGTCCTTTTCTATAAAGTTCAGTATAATGTGTATCATCTTAGTATGCTTCAAAATTTTTGAACGTTGTTGAATGTTGATAAGCATCAAAATTAGTGTTGGATATAAGAGGTTTGTAATAGTAATAAAGATGAACCTTTTGTGCGTTATGTTGAAATGTATACTGATAACATCCTTTATAGTGTAGTAGCACACTCATTAGTTAGTTGTTCTTCTAGGTAAGAAGAAGATCTGGGCAGGAAAAGGCTAGAACCTATCGTCACCCATGGCTTCTTCCCTTGTCTCAACAACAGAAGGCAGTTCCACATGACAGTGTAGCATGCGTATTACATCTTAGTATTTAGGCGATCACCCTTGCTAAATACTTAGGAGTTAAAGTTATAAATTGAATTTTGAGGTAGCCACTTTTGGGAAAATTGCAGTTTGACCTTTCAACATCATTGGTGGTGAACTGAATTACATACCGATAATGGCTATTAGAAATCTCACTACCATTTGGCATGCCTTTCATTAGTTTCGGATGTATGAGTTAAAATGTTACATCTGATCAAGTACTAAACTTCAACTTGATTGGGATGGATGGTTTATGATCTGATCTAGTTCAAATTACAGAAGTGAATCGTGTTTAGTTGGATGGTGTTTAACTCATCCAGAAGTTGCTAAAATTACAGAAGGTACTCAAAAGAGAGAGGCACATAATAACCAGAATAAGATTGACCTACCAAATGTGAAAGAGGCATGCTTGTAGGCACTCAACCTGCACAATACAACACTACCTTTTTGATTTCATCAATAGTGAATTCATTATCCAAAACGTTCGAGTCTGCTAAGTCTAAATTACGAAATAGCTAGCACTGGAAAACAGGCCTTTGTACATGAGGCTCAATGAATCTATCAAAAAAATGGTCACACATGATACTTATATTCTTCCTCCTGTTTTTTGTTTTAAAGAAGCATGAGGATAGCGAGTGTCTTCATCCCCCTCAACTGCCCATTTTACACAACATTTTTGATGAATCTTACTAGTGTTAATATGCTCCAATCTCATTTTGAGATAGCAGGCCCCTATCAGCCTTTTTATCCCACATACCAATTTTCAATAACAAGTCTGATCTCTCTTTTTTTATCTCACCACACACCAAGCCCCTATCAGCCTTTTTATCCCACATACCAATTTTCAATAACAAGTCTGATCTCTCTTTTTTTATCTCACCACACACCAAGCGATGCACGAACATCAGACACATAGTGCAGAATTCCTCATTACTGAGCCATGAGTCGAACACCCTAAAAGGCTTAGGTCTGAAACTGACACAAGCATTGGACAAAAGGGTGGGACCATGGTCGGAGATAACACGGTCCGACAATTGTCCAAGATATCACAGTTCAATACTGTAACAGAAGTGTTGCTTCAGTGAAAAACAAAAGTTAATTACTGTAACAAGGAACTGGTTTAGCTTGCTCATCTTTCATCTTTGATCCACTTTGATTAAAATGAGACACGCTCACTCATAGTACACAAATGGTGATATGACATATCTCATTTTTGCACAGGATTAACCTTACTTTATCGTAATTCGATGATTCAACAAAACTTTTATATAATAACAGAGAGGACTTATACGGCAGAACACTTAACATCTAGCAACTACATATCATGCATGCATACACAAACTGAAGGGAAAAAAAAAAAAAAAAACGGAAAAGAAACGTCATTGATACACAAGCCTAAAAGAATGGGAAAAAAATTGTACATGATCCTAACTCACTTCCGTAGGAATCGCGGTTGCATTTAGCATAGCAACAAGCCTTTGAACCCCTAGATGATCCCTAGTGGACGAGTGTTGTCTCGTGAGGGTTTACTGTCACACCCCCAAATTATCTGTTTTGCAGCGGATTGGAATTCCTGGGGGATTGACTGTCATAGCATCATCATCACAGTTATATTGAACGACCTAAAGTGTCGTTTAAAAACACATCGTTTGACATTTATATAAAACATCCAAAGTTACAAGATAGGTCCCAAAAGTTGATAAAGTTTACGGAAAACATAAGTATATTACAAGTCCAAACGATGTTTTGAAAGAAAATGCCATAATATACAATGATATAAGTCGACGCCGCGACTCTAAAAGGGTTCCTTATCGTGCCATGATGCGTATGTCTAGTTACCTGAAAATACATTGCTAAAACGGTCAACAATAATGTTGGTGAGAAATCATAGGTTTATGAAAATGATTTATATGACTACACAAGTATAGATAATGTATGACAATGTCGTCACAAAATAATGTTACAATTGCTATAAGTCCATGACACGAAACTAGGCCGATCATGATGTTCGCCCAACAGTGTTTGCCAAACAACTCAAATAATGTTATTAAATGATATGCATCCGTATGACTAGTTGGGATCCACCAACCCGGATGGAGGAGTCACCTCGATAGATCTATCCACCACCCTCGCTTCTATGAAATTAACGGCTCATGTTATATAATGGGGACATTCAATTGGCATGAGGTAACTTAAACAATGTAATGAATTTTATATACTTGGTATCGTAATAAAATGATGTGCAATGTATTCTCCCGTAAGTTTGAAAACAAGTATTAAATGTATACAACGGGCTATGAAAACTCACTTGATGAATTGAAGTGATGACAAAAGTGAGTACACCGAAATGTAGCGTGATCTCGAAACTGACCTATTATGAATGATATGATATGTAATAAGTCATGATGTAATGTTATGCATACAATTCGGATGATATTTATACCACTTATGAATTTTTGAAAACTATACTTCTCGTCGAAAATATAATCTTTTAACGTCTTGACTATTTTTAAATTACTTCACATGTATTTACGTTGAAATGATATCCGACGATAATCATTTAGTGATTTATTGTGAAAATATTACTTTTCGTCGTAAAATAATGTTATTGAAATTTCCATGAAAATGACAAAAACGGCTTCTAAAATCTAGTCGTAAATTGGTGCACGTCGGCGTTAGGAAAGCGAACTCAACGGTTTTGGGAAGCTCGTATGATAATCTCAAAGTTTTAGTACATGAGTTTTCGTCCTAGAGGTCTCGAACATAAAGAAAATAGAGGTTAAATATGGTACTTTTAGTCCAAAATATAGTTTAAGGATGGTTTTCGGCAAAGTTTGAGCTGACCGTAATTAATTCGTTACAACTCCGCTAATCAAACAATTGGACATTTTGGAAAGTATACTTGGCGATTTCACTTTTACTAGAAGACTTCTCTTCATAAAAGTTCTAATTCAATGTTAAAAACAACCTTTAACTTGGGACTAGTTTTTGCCGCAAAACTTGTTTATTAGAAATCAAGTTATAGTTTTTCTTATATGATAATAGTTACGGCAACTTTTGTAAACATGTGTAATTTAGTCGTTACAAATCTGCTTTTCTACGTTTTAAAGATCCTTAACCCGTATCAAAGTATACTAACATATTTTTAACAAATCGACATAATTTACAACGTCCAAGCTTCATTTTGACTCATACAAAACAAATATTGTTTGCTGAAATTTTCAGGATTTTGTATTTTCGTCGCCAAATTGAAAAATTCATAACTTCTTCGTTATAACTCCGTTTTAATCCGTTCAAGCGGCACAGTTTCGTTTTAAAGTATATTTTCTAAATATCTAGGCCAAAAATTTTGTTCACTGTCGGATTTTCCAGAATTAAATTTTAAGGACAGACCCTTTTCAAAACGTGTCGAAATGAGTTTTTCTCGCGCCAAACCTATTCTAACCCATTCAAAACAACTCCGAAGCTATTCTAATCCTACCATACACCTTCTTAGGGTGTCATGGGTTCCTAGACATCACCAAAACTAATATATAACAAGGAGTAATTATAGGATGGATTATATATATTTAGCGCATAAAAACCTTAAAAACCTTAAAAATGGTATAAACATCATGAGACTTGCATGTTTCTCAAATGAAATGATATGACCATAAAAATGAATGTGAAATAAAAATATGAATATGAATGCTTACTAGTGATATGATGAGGTTTATGGACAAAAGGTTTTTCCTAATCACTTGAGGTTTGTATTACAAAACCTTTGCAACAAATGATACTAGTGTGTAATTAAACTTGACTTGAAATCTTGGAATGATCCTTTCTTTTGGTCCCTTGGCTGCCGAATATGTAGAGAGAAAAGCAATGGATATTGGTCTTTGGTTTGCAAAGTGAAGAAATGAAGTGAAAAGTATTTTTGTATAATACTTTAACTTGTGATATTTTGCAAATATCTTTGGTGATTCACCCCTTGTGTCGACAAGGGGTGTAAGTCATCATTTGTTTGTGTTTTTTTTTTTACTTGCATAAGTGTAAGAATTGTAAGAGATTTGATGTTAAATGGTAACTTGTAGTCATTTGTAAATATTTAGGGTAGCGTTTGATAAAAATAAATTTTCACGGGTCAAGATAAAATATTTTAGGTCATAAAATTATAAAAATACATTTCTTGCAAAATTTGAGTGATATAATAATAATCGTGTCGAATTTAAGAAAAACGTCGTAATTATATAAATACAACAATTTAGTTACAAAATAAATTTAAAACACTAGGTAAACTCATAATATTATTTTATAAACTTAATATGAGTATAAAAATATATTGGAATAATTTTTGAAAGTAGTGGATCAATTGTCAAAAATAATTAATTACGCGATAACGTTTATTTAATATGAAAATTATACGTTTAATGTAAAATGCAAAACCATGCATGAACTAATATGATGATAACGATGATAATGAAATGTAGACTAAACTTAGTCTATATGAAATGACCTCGATGATATGATCATGAATTCACCGCTAAACCAATACGGTTACGTGAATTTGATGCTCGTAAACCTAGTTCACGATAAATGATAAATAATGAAACATGAGTAATGTTTTGAGAATGACCTGAAAATATGAATTGTCACATTCGCCCAACCAAAAAGGAATTCAGTCCCTGAATTCAGTCCTTGTTGGGTCCTACGGTGTTGTCGGTGAAAAGATGAGGATATTTGAGGCGAATCTGTCTTCCTGTTCCCAAGTAAACTCGGGACCTCTTCGAGAATTCAATGAACCTTCACAATAGGAATACGACTTTGTTTCAACCGCTTGATCTCGCGGTCCATAATTTCTACCGTTCCTCCACGAAAGTTAGTTTATCGTCGAGTTGAATTTCTTCCAATGGAATAATGAGTGATTCGTCCGAAAGACATTTCTTCAGGTTTGAAACATGAAACGTGTTGTGTACGTGACTAAGTTCTGATGGAAGATCAAGTCGATAAGCTACAGGACCAACTTTGCTCAAAATTTTGAATGGTCCAATGTACCTCGGGTTCAATTTCCCGCGTTTTCCAAAACGTACCACGCCTTTCCAAGGCGATACTTTCAACATCACTTTGTCGCCAATTTGGAATTCCAATGGTTTGCGCCTAACATCTGCGTAACTTTTTGTCGAAACCGGCCGTTCCGAGTCTATCTCAATTTGAACTATCTTTTCGTTGTTTCCGTACCATTTTCGGACCAGTGAGTTGTGCGTCTCCAACCTCGTCCTAACAAACGGGTGATCGACACTTTCGACCATAAAGTGCTTCGAATGGTGCCGCCTTTATACTGGTGTGATAACTATTGTTGTACGAGAATTCGATCAATGGCAAATGGTTAGCCCAACCATTTCCAAAATCAATCACACATGCTCTCAGCATATCTTCTAATGTTTGAATTGTCCTTTCACTTTGGCCATCGGTTTGTGGATGATATGTTGTGCTCATGTCTAATTTTGTTCCAAATGAATCTTGTAATGATTTCCAGAAGTTTGAAGTGAATCGACTATCTCTGTCGGAAATGATAGAAATTGGTGCCCCATGCCTCGAAACTATTTCCTTGACATAAAGTCTAGTGAGTTGTTCCATGGAATAAGTCTCTCTAATTGGTATGAAATGGGCTGATTTGGTAAGGCGATCAACGATTACCCATATAGCGTCGTAACCTCCCGATGTCTTAGGAAGTTTTGTAACAAAGTCCATTGTAATGTGTTCTCATTTCCATTGTGGAATTTCAGGTTGTTGGAGTAATCTCAAGGTTTTGATATTCGAATTTTACCTTAGAGCAAGTAAGACATCGCTAACGTGCATGGCAATTTCCGCTTTCATGTTCGCCACCAATAAAGTTTCTTGAGATCACGATACATCTTGTCGAACACAGGTGAATAGAATACTTTGACTTATGCGACTCATGCATAATCAATTATCGATCCCGCCATACAATGGTACCCACATTCTATCCTTGAAGCATAACACTCCATCTGCTCTCTTTACAAAGCCATTTGCATTCTCAGGCATACCATAAAGCTTTTCACTTGATCGGTTTTCCTCCTTGAGTGCCTCTATCTGTGCCTCAAGTATTCTTGATGATAAAGGTGAACTGATCGTCATTCCTAATGATCGTACTCTTAAAGGTTTGGGTCTTTCTTTCCGACTAAGAGCATCAGCCACAACATTGGCTTTTCCCGGATGATACTTGATTTCACAATCATAGTCGCTGAGTAATTCCAACCAACGACGTTGCCTCATGTTAAGTTCCTTTTGATCAAGAACATATTGTAAACTCTTGTAGTCCGTAAACACTGTGCACTTTGTACCATAAAGGTAGTGTCTCCAAATCTTAAGTGCAAAAACTACTGCCCCCAACTCAAGGTCATGTGTGGTGTAATTCTTCTCATGAACCTTAAGTTGTCGTGAAGAATACGCTATTACCTTCTCGTTTTGCATTAAAACAGCTCCAAGCCCTTTATGTGAAGCATCGCAGTATACAACGAAGTTCTCAATTCCTTGGTAGTGCAAAATTGGCGCCCGCAAAGCTTTTGCTTCAACAAGCTAAAAGCGACTTCTTGTTTCTTTCCCCATTGTACCTCTTGTTTTTCTCGTGTCAACTTGGTCAAAGCTTTAGCTATCTTTGAAAAACCTTCGATGAATCTTCGGTAATACCCGGCAAGTCCTAGAAATTGTCGGATTTCTGTAGGATTTGTTGGAGTAGCCCAATCTTTTACGGCTTCAATCTTTGCAGGGTCTACTTGTAATCCTTGACTATCAATGACATGACCAAGAAATTGTACTTTACGGTTCCAAAAATCACACTTTGAAAATTTGGCATACAACTCCTCATTCTTGAGTAGTCCTAAAATCGTTCTTAAATGCCCTTCATGCTCTTCTTTGCTCCTTGAGTATATCAATATGTCGTCGATAAACACTATTACAAACTTGTCCAAATACGGTTTGCATACTCTATTCATGAGATCCATGAATACTGCAGGTGCATTAGTTAATCCGAATGGCATTACTTGAAACTCATAATGACCATAACGTGTTCTAAACGCTGTTTTCGGAATATCCTCCTCTCGCACTCTAAGTTGATGGTAACCTGATCTAAGGTCAATCTTTGAATAGATACTAGAGCCTTGCAACTGATCAAACAAGTCGTCGATTCGGGAAGTGGTAACGATTCTTCACCGTTAACTTGTTCAGCTCTCTATAATCTATACACATTTTGAAAGATCCATCTTTCTTCTTCACAAACAAGACCGGTGCTCCCCAAGGCGAGGAACTTGGCCTAATGAATCCTTTGTCTAAAAGTTCTTGCAACTGATTAGATAACTCTTGCATCTCTGATGGTGCTAATCGATAAGGTGCTCGTGCAATTGGTGCAGCTCCAGGCACTAAGTCAATATGAAATTCTACTTGACGTGCCGGTGGTAGTCCTGGCAAGTCTTCAGGAAAGACTTCAGGAAATTCTCGAGCAATCGGTACATCCTCAAGTCGCTTCTCCTCCGACTTCTTCTCGGTTATATGTGCTAAGAAAGCAAAACAACCTTTCTTTATGTACTTCTCCATTTTGATGCACGATATAATACCGAGTCTAGTTCCACTTCGTTCCCCACGAATGATCAAAGTTTCGCCATTGTAAGGAAGATGAACAACTTTTTCATCACAAATGATTCTCGCACGATGTTTGGATAACCAATCCATTCCTATGATGACGTCGAAACTACCAAGTTCTACGAGCATAAGGTCTATATTGAAGGATGATTTAGAAAATTGAGTGTACAACCACGTATAATGGTGTCGGTGCTAATTAAGTTACCATTAGCTAATTCAATGTTGTATGATGTGTCTAATGTGGTTGGTTTGATATTGAGTAAAGGTGCAAATGCAATGGACACAAAACTTTTATCCGCTCCCGAATCAAATAAAGCGATGCATAACGATTATTGATAAGGAACGTACCCGTTACAACATTCGGGTCCTCCTAGCTTCTCCACCTCCTATGACATAGGCTCTTCCCGTGCCATTCCGCCTTGATTCTTGTTTCCTTGGTTCCTTCCTTTGACACTCACTCTTGAAATGTCCCTTTCTCGCAACCAAAACATGTTACTTGTTGTTTCGATTTTCCCCGTAGTTGGCATCTTGCAATCCCTAGTTTGATGTCCTCGTCTTTTACAATTCCCAGTGGATCGGACAACGCCCTGTTTGTGATGACTTGAACACTTCTCACATTTCGTAAAATTCCGTGTACCTTTTTCTCAATTGGGCTGCAACATAGGCCTTTCCAATCTCTGTCTCTTAGGTGGTCGCTTGTGACATTTCCACCTCGATTGTTGTTGTCCCACTTTCGTTTGTTGTTGTTATTGTTGTTGTAATTGTTTCGGTTATTGTTGTTGTTAATACAAATATCGTCATTAAACGTTATTTATATTTTTGATCTTTGCCTAAGTTTTGTTAACGACAAAAGTAAATTTAATTTATAAAAGCTTAAAGCTTGTCAAGTTTATTAGATATTAAAACAAGCTTTCTCAAACAATATATTCATCATTCAAGTATTTACATTTGTGATTAGTAACATCTCTATATGACTCTAATCATTATGTATGATAGTAGTTTGTAGAATGTGTTAGGTTCTTAAAACCAAACACTACTTAAGCATTTGCATATTTCTATTAATAGTAATACAACATTTTGACATCATGTATTACATCATGGAAATCATTGGAAGATTCCATTAGATATTTTGTGAAGATTTGTACTCTTCATATCTTGCAAAATCTCACTTAGATAGAGTTGACTTTAGGCAATATTTGATATCTTGATTGTCAGATGGCGGTACCAAATTGGTACAGGCGGAACCCTTTAAGGGTCCGCCATCCGTCGGATCGCTCCGTCAATTTGGCTATAAATAGCAATGCCAAGCCAAGTAGTTTCTCATCCCTTTCTAACACACTCTCATACATATCTTCTCTCTAACCTTTCTAACTCGGTTTCATATCATATTAGTGATCTCTTTGTAGCAAAGAAGATCAAGTCATATTCAAGCTTCAACGAGAAGTTGGAAGTCTTGTTTGTTTAGTGTTGTATGATCTAGTGTTGATCCATACTTCATTGTTGTATCAAACCATCATAATCTTGTGAGTGTGGTGGTTAGTATTTTAGTCCTCAAAATACATTGTGTGGAGTAGTTGTACCCTTGGAAAGAACTCGACATCTAGCTTAGTGTCGGAAATAGTGTTTAAGTGTAAAGGTTTTCTCCGCCCGGTGAAAGGAGCTTGTTGACTAGTGAAGTTAAACTCTCGAGTGTGAGACTCGGGAGTGGAGTAGAGAGCAAGGAAAAGATTCCTTGTAGGCGAACCACTATAAACAACTTGTTGTGGTTTGATCATTTCTTTCCTTATTTACTTATTACATATTGCTTGCATATTTCATTAACATACTTAAGATCAATATCAATTGATCTTTCAATAAGTTTCAAAACAAAGTTTTAATCGGTAAACTATTCAACCCCCTTCTAGTTTTCTACAATTGGTATCGAGCCTCGTTGCTCAAGAATTTCTAAAATAACTTGTATTTTATAAACTTGAAACGATCCATGGATTACGAAACTTTAAAGAAGGGCAATCTATGCAAAGACCACCACTCTTTGAAACCAATGGATTTATCTATTGGAAAACCGTTTTGAAACATATGTAAAATCAAAAGATATAGATCTTTGGTTTATTATTGTTAAAGGAGATTTTAGTTCTACAACAAAGGATATTTCCGTTGATGAACAAAAGAAATTAGTTGCTAAAAATAATGAAGCTAAAATGATGCTTTATAATGCTTTACCTAGAAAAGAATATGAAAGAATTTTTGTGTGAAACCGCCAAAGATATTTGGGAATCTTTAATTGTTACACATAAAGGTAATTCACAAGTCAAGGATAACAAAATTGATCTTCTTGTTCAACAATATGAACAATTTGTTATCCCCGAAGATGAAACCATTGATTGTGGCTTTGCTCGTTTTAACACTATCATTACATCACTTAAAGCACTTGATGAATCTTTTCGTAGTAAGAACTTTGTCGGAAATTTCTTAGAGCACTCCATCCAAATGGAGAGCTAAAGTGACCGCTATTGAAGAATCAAAAGATCTCTCAATAATGTCACTAGACGAGCTAATTAGCAACCTCAAAGTTCACGAAATGGTAATGGAGAAAGATTCGGAGATCATCAAAGGAAGAAAGGAGAAGATCAAATCCGTTGCTCTTAAAGCAAAGGCGGAATCAAGCGATGATGGTGAATCTTGTTCCGATAGTGAAGATGAGGAGTATGCCATAGCGTTAGAGATTTCAAGAAGTTCTTTAGAAGAAGAGGAAAGTTTGTAAGACAACCTCGAAGAAAAGAAGCCATTCGAAAAGATCGGGATGATAAGAAGATTAAAGGTGAAAGAAAGTGTTTTAGATGTGGTGATGCAAGTCATCTCATGGGAGAATGTCCTAAGCACCTAAAAGCAAAACTCAACGAGCTTTTGTAAGTGGTGCTTGGGTGATAGTGAAGACGATGAAGAATCAAGCAAGAAAGAGATCGCTCTAATGGCACATGAGTCAAATGAGGTACTTTCCGACTCTTCTTATTCTTCTATAGATGATGACACCTTGCAAAACAATATAATCAATTGTGTGAGCTAAGTCTAAAATCATAACTAAAAATAAATTTCTAAAACTAAAAGGAGTTTTTGGAAAATGAGGTATATGAGTTAAAAGAAAAGCAAAACGACTTGAAAAGGAAAAGCAAATGACGATGATTGTAAATCATGTCAAGAGCTTAATCTTGAAATAGAAAACTAAAGCTCACACAAGAAGTTTTAATAGAAAATAATTCTAAGTTTAAAGGTTTAACAAAAACATCGCTATTGCCGATGAAATAGTTAAAATCCATAAAACACCGGAGACATGAATGGGCTAGGTTTTAATGAAGTATTAATTCCAAAGAGTCAAAACAAAACGGCGAAAAGGACGAACATTCCATCAAAATTGGCGATGTACAAGACGGACCGACGGAACCAAAATAAGGGTTCCGTCCACAGTAAAATGGTACCATGGTACTTGAAACAGTAAGAATGTTATAATACGGACCGTCTTGAATTTGTTAAAGTAACAAAGAAAACCAATGATAATGTTAAACTAAAACCGGTCATTATATCGGGAGTAGGACTTGTTAAAATGAATTTAGATCAAAACTACTCAACAACGATATAAAACGTCTTTTGCCAAACGCCTTTCCTAAGAGCAACCACAACGTTCAACCTAACTACCAACACAACGGTTGGAATCAAAACTTTCCTAGACCATATCAAACTCCAGTTACATGCCATGGAACCCTTACCCATCATTTCCATACATGAATCAAATAAATGGTATGTTTAACCCAAACGGACCCATGAGATATTGGGGACCAAATGTTTGAGTTATTCGCTTCTTAGGTATGCTTGAAAGTTGGATTGGAACCTGATGAATGGATAAAGATAGTGGATGTTCACGACACATGACGGGCAACAAAATCTCTTCTCATCATACCAAGAGTATGACGGAGGTAATGTCACTTCGGTAGCAATCTCAAAAGCAAAATCATTGGCAAAGGTACGATTGCTCATAACTCTCTAACTATTGAAAATGTTGCTCATGTGGATAGGTTAGGATTTAATCTACTTAGTATTAGCCAACTATGCGATAAAAAGTATAAAGTACTATTTGATGAAAATGGTAGTAAATACTAAAGATGGTATCACCATAGCTAAAGGAGTTAGGAAAAATAACATATACGTCATGAAAATAGATAAAGCATATAATGACAAACTTTGCTAACAACATTAGCGATAGCTCATCTCTTTGGCATAGGCGCTTAGGTCACGCTAATATGAGACTTATACAAAACCTATCTTCAAAGAGTTGGTTAGAAATTTACCAAAACTAAAATATGACCAACACTTTTGTGACGCTTGCAAAATTGGTAAACAAACACATAGTAGTCACAAATCTAAAAATATGGTGTCCCATCTAAATGTCTAGAATTATTACATATGGACTTATTTGGACCATCCGCTATAAAAGCTATGGAGGCAACTTATACACTTTGGTCATAGTAGATGATTACTCAAGGTTTACTTGGACATTATTTTGAAAACCAAAATGAAGCTTTTGATAAATTTGAAATACTTAGCAAGAAAATTCAAAATCTTCTAGGTGTCAAAATTGTGTCGATCCGAACGGATCATGGTCGTGAATTTGACAACGAAACTCAATTTGGAAACTTTTGTGATACAAATGGTATAACACATAAATTTTCCGCTCCACGAACACCTCAATCAAATGGAGTAGTAGAACGTAAAAATAGAACAATTCAAGAAATGAGTAGAACAATGCTTAATGAACAAAACATTCCTCAAAAGTTTTGGTGTAGCAGATTGACACTTCTACATATATTTTAAATAGAGTCCTAATACGTCCTTTCCTAAACAAAACACCATATGAACTTTATAAAGGTAAAAGCCAACATTAGGATATTTTAAAGTCTTTGGTTGTAAATGTTATATTCTTAATACTAAGGATTATCTCACCAAGTTTGACCCAAAGTCTTATGAAGGTGTATTTCTTGGTTACTCTCAAACTAGTAAAGCTTACATTATCCTTAATAAAGAAACAATGATAGTCGAGGAATCGTTGAACATAACATTTGTGAAAGTCCACCTCCTCTAAGACATCACCTTTGGTAGATGATGACTTAGTTGAAAGTCAAATAATAGAAAGTCAAATTAATAATAACAAGGAAGATAAACCATCAAATAAGGAAATTGTCAACATCAAAGAGTCTAAAAGTCATCCATTAGAAAAGGTCATAGGACAACTTAATCAAAGAACCTTAAGGTCACAAGCTCAAAATCAAAGTAATCATTTTTGTTTTGTATCCACCATTGAACCAAAAACCATAAATGAAGCAATAAAAGATGAATCATGGGTAATTGCCATGCAAGAAGAATTAAATCAATTCGTTAGAAATGATGTTTGGAAACTAGTTCCAAAACCCAAAGATCAAACTATAATTGGAACAAAATGGGTCTTCGAAACAAAATGGACGAAAATGGTGTAGTATCTAGAAACAAAGCTAGGCTTGTTGCACAAGGTTATAATCAACAAGAAGGAATTGACTATGATGAAACTTATGCACCGGTAGCTAGACTTGAATCTATTAGAATATTACTTGCTTATGCATGCGCTTATGACTTTAAATTATTTCAAATGGATGTTAAAAGTGCTTTCCTTAATGGGTTTATTAACGAAGAAGTGTATGTTGCTCAACCTCCCGGTTTACCGACTTTGAGAAACCACATCATGCCTTCAAACTCAAGAAAGCATTATATGGCCTTAAACAAGCACCTAAAGCTTGGTACGACCGTCTTAAGACTTTTCTTGTTGATAACAAATATACTATGGGATTAGTAGATAATACTCTTTTTACTAAGAAAAAGGAATCGAAAATTATTATTGTTCAAATATACGTTGATGACATTATATTCGGATCAACTTGTCAAGAACTATGTAATGATTTCTCTAAAATCATGCATGACGAGTTTGAAATGAGTATGATGGGTGAGTTAAACTTCTTTCTAGGACTCCAAATTAAACAACTAGAAGATGGTATTTTCTTTAACCAATCTAAATATATAAAAGACATGCTTAAGAAATTTGGTCTTGAAGATTCCAAACCAACTAAAACACCCATGTCCTCGGACACTAAACTCACCAAGGACGAAGAAGGTGAATCCGTAGATAACACTAAATATAGAGGAATGATTGGTAGCCTACTCTATCTTTACGGCCGATGAGACCCGACATTATGTTTAGCGTTTGTCTATGTGCTCGCTTTCAAGAAAACCCAAAGGCATCACACTTAGAAGCATTAAAAAGGATTTTTAGATATATTAAGGGAACAACGTGTTTAGGATTATGGTATCCCAAAGGAACGGGTATTGAAACCATAGTGTATGCCGACTCGGATCATGCCGGTGATTATGTCGATAGAAAAAGTACAAGTGGTATTTGTACTTTTGTTGGACATTGTCTCACCTCATGGTTTGCAAAGAAGCAAACGGCTTTAGCCATCTCTACTACTGAAGCCGAATACGTCTCAGCCGGAAAAGCATGTCAACAAGCTCTTTGGATGAAGCAAGCTCTCGTAGACTACGGAATTCATCTCAACGACATTGTGATACTTTGCGACAACAAGGGAGCCATCGATCTCAGCAAAAATCCCGTTCAACATGCTCGTACTAAGCACATTGAAATCCGTCATCACTTTCTTCGCGACAATGTTCAAAAAGGAAACATTTCAATCGAGAAAGTATCCTCCGAAGACAACATTGCCGACATCTTTACTAAACCTCTTAAACGAGAACCTTTTAATCTTCTTAGACTTGGTTTAGGGTTAATGGAACCAAACATGTAGGATAAACATAGCCTAAAACATTAGAATAGTCAAGCCAAAACAATTTTGCCTTGTATACGCCATCGTAGTACGGCACCAACGACAACACGGACGGAACCAAAAATTTGGTGCCGTCGGTCCGTGGTGTCTCTGAAGCAAAAGCGCTATATACATAACATCCTCTTCCTCACAACCCACTTTACCAAAGCGTGTAAAACTTAAACCAAGCTCATTATTGTCATCTTCCCACTCACTAATCATTGAAGATAACATCATTGTAAGTATCCTAACTACATTTTCATCTCTTAATTACGAGTCTAGGATTCTTATTTATGCACAAAACTATCACAAATCATTACATGGGGTTTTATGTATGCTTTTATACCAAATATGAATTCAATTGGCAAATTGCATAACTAGTCATTCAAATTAGGTACTACATTATCATATTGCATAAACAAATCATGTTTCCCACTAATTGATAGATAATAAATATAAGGCCTTATTCAAATAACCAAACACCCCATGTCAAAAGTTTTGAAAAGCTTCTCACTTGTAGGAAAACATTTTTCATTGCTAATACAAATAGAAACGTTAAAATTTTCATCACTTGCATGCTCTTGAATACTAAAGGTATTGCATAACTAATATGCACTCCGGGTATATTCAAATGTAGCCACATTGAATTAGGAGCATTTGGGTTATCTCATGGTATTTGCCAAACACTCCACTAAAACCATTTTGTGCATAAAATGAGTCGAGATAACCGCAACTCCAAATTGTTTTCATATAGGCACACTAGAATCAAAAAGCGTTAAAATTTATTTTCATTTTTAACATATTAATTCTTGTCCTTAGAATAACCATGGTAGCCATAAGATTCTATGATCACAAAGACACTCTTAACTACATTCCCAAACACCACAAAACCAAAGGACTCACCAAGGAACAAGTAGAAATATTTAGGGGTCTAGAATCAAGGTATTTCCACGAGGTAGAACCATTCACCCATCCTTCCTTGAGCATACCAATCTTCGTGAAGAACTAGCCGCCATTCAATTCGATTGTCTTCTTGACATTGATGAACCAATTTGTTCTAGGTTCGTGTTAGAATTCTATGCTAGTGTGACGGTTTTAGTGATGAAGATGATGATGAATTTTGTCTTAGCTTTAGAATCAACCAAATGACTACACCATCACCTTAAGTGAATTTGCTAGAGTACTAGGAATTCCCAACCGAGGAACTTGTGTCTACACGGATAAGTGGTCACTCACCGCCTTGATGCAATCAACGACCGCACTTCTCCCTATCTAACCCGTTTGGCCGATAAGGATGTCATCCGTGAACACCTTTTAACCCAAAACGGATACAACCAGCGTAACCCGAAAGGGAAAAGAGGTAGATCGAGATCCATATGGAATGGAGCTAAATGAACTTAAGCATGAATTTAAGAAATGGGAGGAGTTACTTAGAGCAAACGTCATTAGCACCATAGGGAATAGGGATCACATAAACGCTTGTCTTTGCCACATGCTCTACAACTTGTCCACCCGACAACCATTCAACTTAGCCTACTACATAGCTAGGAGAATGATTGATATTCCAACTCAAGGATCCGTTGCTCTTCCATACGGGATGCTTCTCACCCGTCTCTATAGAAACTTCGCTCCAATTCCACCAACTCCAAAAGGGATGCACCTTCACTATGATCTCATCCCTCACATCTTTGTACCTTTGAGTGATGCTCGAGTTGCTAAGACTAAAGGCAAGAGAGCTAAACCTCTAACTCCTTCATCATCATCATCAAATAGCTCCGAGGATGGTCTTCCAAGCTCTCATCTTCCACCTCATGAGTATTACGCATCTCTTCCCGAGATTGAGAATGAGTCAGCAGAATTCAAGCAAACCAAGGGAATGTTCAAGTGCCTTGGTAGGATGATGAAAAAGATTTACAAGAAATTGGACAAATAAGGGTACTTTAAGGAGTGTTTGGAACAATGCATTATCGTTAATGTTTGACATTATTTAGTTGCTTTTATTATGTAGGATGATAATATAACTTGAAACAATGGTGTATGCTAACATTCTCATACAGGAGGATAGCACAAGTATGCTATCAAATTTTACCCATTTTCACTATATTGTGAAAATCAATAAGCCTTGCTCAAAATCTATGCTCCGCTATGTTTACATATGTGTTATTTACTTTTCCTAACTAGAAATGTTTAGTATAACAGCTTTTGAGAAAAATTTCAGGTTTCGGAAATTTGCCCGACACCTAAAAACGAACTCTGTCCAATTTTCAGCACTCCACGGATCCGACGGCACCAAAATTTTGGTACCGTCCTTTATATAGTTTGGTACCGCCATACCATGCAGTGGACCAGACGGCACCTTTTTAGGGTACCGTCCATGTATTATTTTGGTGTCGTGGATTCTCCGGTAATTTTACGAATTTCGACTCTTTCGTGATTCCAAATTATCTTCCATCACTTATAAATCAATCTTAACTAGTTTATCTTGTTATTAGAACTAGTATCATTTACTAAAGTCTATAAGAAATCCATTTCCACCAAAATTCAAAAATTTGAAAAATCCACCCAAGGAGCCCTTTGGCATAAAGGAAGGAACCAAATTTTGGTACCTTCAATCCGTGGGTAATCTGAATATTAAGAAATTCCACTCACTAGAACACATTTATTGCATATCTTTTCTTCTTCACTCCATCTTCTTTGTATGGATTGACTTGGGTGATATGACTAGCATTCAACCCACTTCCAAATCATTAGGAACCTCATCCCTTCAATGGTTCAACATCAAATCAAACCATTTCTCAACAATTTCTTACCTCTATAAATTGAAAGCCTTTACCATGATCATCCTCACACCTTCTTCATTCTCACTACTATCTAGCAAATCAAAACCCAAGTTAAAAATGACTAAATCATCACCAAAACCTTGCAAGAAAACCGCTAGAATTAGTGTAAGGCCTTGTTGCTTTGTTCATCTTAGCTCATCATCCGAATCTTCACCACTCACAATCTCATCTCCCATTAGAGATGATACAAATCTTACCCTAGCTACACCCACTTCATCACACATTGTGATCACCACTCCACCACCAACAAAACACCTACTTCACCTCCACCGCATCCATCCAAACATCCAAAACACCCTCACCACCTTCACCAAGGTCTCCACGCTCACTCCCATGGAGTTATTTTCAACTCCACCAACATCACCAAATCCTTTCCTAGAGGACTTGGAGGACTTGCCTCCTAGGCCAAGTCATCCACCACCATTGCCATCTTTTGCCACAATTGAGCGAATCGCTCATGAGTCACCTCGGTCATCCATTGACCCAAACGCCCCATTAGGGCCAAAACCTCTCCTTTTTCACCCCATTCACAAGGACATTCATGGTCCTTTATACAGGGATCATCCACTTCCATCATCAATGTCCCCTCATATTGAGGACATTCCGAAGTGCATGTGGGATGACAATCTCACTAGAGAGGAGATTCAAGCCGAACTCCACAACCTCCACCAATTCAAAGGCATGGTGGATTCTCACTTAAGTGAGACAATGCAAATGCAAAGTGCTTTGCTTGCATCCATCATGACCACTCCAAACATCCCTAACACCACCAACACATCCACCATTCCACCACCACAACCTCCCCAAACTTTCTACCCTCCAGGCATGGTTGCTCAACTTGTGAGCAAGCGGGTCAAACCGTGGAACGGACCCGGATTATGGTCCATGACTTCCACGAAGAAATGAGGTTCATCCTCAACCACATTCTTGAGCGTCTCAACGCTCTTTCCTATCCACCATCACTTTAGGATGGTTTTAGAATAGTCTTTCTTTTATTTTGCTTTCTTAGGATAATTTTTATTTTCTTGTACTAGAAACACATCATTGTGTTCTCTTTTCATGATCTTTACTCATGAAAAATTTTAACTAATGAATGTTGTTTATTACATTGTTGGTGTCATTACATAGTGTTTGGAAATGCTTGTGAATGATCATTATTACTAACAATTTTTTTTTGTAGCTTTATTTTCACAATCCATGTATCTTCCCATTAAAGCACCCAATTTAGGGGAGCTTTGAACAAGGGAGATAATAGCTCGAGCTCATTACATTCGCGATAGCCTCTTCTTTTGTTGAGACAAAAGGGAGAAAATATAGAACTTTGAAATTATTTATATTTGACTTTTACGAAAAGTCAAGCGCATACATTGACTTTCTAAAAGTCAAACAGAACTCTCATTGATAATACTTGACTTTTCTCAAAAAGTCAAGCGCATACTGACTTTACGAAAAGTCAACATCATGAATCAACTAGTGAATTCTTTGACTTTCATAAAAGTCAAATTTCATACACTGCATTATCATTTCCTTTTCAAGTTCTAAAACTAATATTTTTATAACTCTTGTACAAACTTTGTTTCTTTTATAAAAATAAAATTTATATTTTGTCCTCAACAAAAGGGAGATTGTTAATACAAATATCGTCATTAAACGTTATTTATATATTTTGATCTTTGCCTAAGTTTTGTTAACGACAAAAGTAAATTTAATTTATAAAAGCTTAAAGCTTGTCAAGTTTATTAGATATTAAAACAAGCTTTCTCAAACAATATATTCATCATTCAAGCATTTACATTTGTGATTAGTAACATCTCTATATGACTCTAATCATTATGTATGATAGTAGTTTGTAGAATGTGTTAGGTTCTTAAAACCAAACACTACTTAAGCATTTGCATATTTCTATTAATAGTAATACAACATTTTGACATCATGTATTACATCATGGAAATCATTGGAAGATTCCATTAGATATTTTGTGAAGATTTGTACTCTTCATATCTTGCAAAATCTCACTTAGATAGAGTTGACTTTAGGCAAGATTTGATATCTTGATTGTCGATGGCGGTACCAAATTGGTACAGGCGGAACCCTTTTAAGGGTCCACCGTCCGTGGACGCTCTGTCAATTGGCTATAAATAGCAATGCCAAGCCAAGTAGTTTCTCATCCCTTTCTAACACACTCTCATACATATCTTCTCTCTAACCTTTCTAACTCGGTTTCATATCATATTAGTGATCTCTTTGTAGCAAAGAAGATCAAGTCATATTCAAGCTTCAACGAGAAGTTGGAAGTCTTGTTTGTTTAGTGTTGTATGATCTAGTGTTGATCCATACTTCATTGTTGTATCAAACCATCATAATCTTGTGAGTGTGAGTGGTTAGTATTTTAGTCCTCAAAATACATTGTGTGTGGGAGTAGTTGTACCCTTGGAAAGAACTCGACATCTAGCTTAGTGTCGGAAATAGTGTGGCGAAGTGTAAAGGTTTTCTCCGCGGTGAAAGGAGCTTGTTGACTAGTGAAGTTAAACTCTCGAGTGTGAGACTCGGGGAGTGGAGTAGGCAAGGAAAAAGAGTCCTTGTAGGCGAACCACTATAAACAACTTGTTGTGGTTTGATCATTTCTTTCCTTATTTACTTATTACATATTGCTTGCATATTTCATTAACATACTTAAGATCAATATCAATTGATCTTTCAATAAGTTTCAAAACAAAGTTTTTAATCGGTAAACTATTCAACCCCCTTCTAGTTTTCTACAGTTGTAATTGAAACGGTTGTTGGTATTGTTGTTGTTTCGGTTGATGTTAGCAATTTTGCCTCTCTTTACCACTTGAGCCATGAGCTTTTGCGACACTCGAATGGACTCCTCAATCGTTTGTGGATCAAACGAAATCACATCTCCTTGAATAACTTGAAGTCCCAGATGAAAGCCTCCAGTAGCTTCGTTATCTCGAAACCATAGATGGGCATAACGCTAATTCTTGAAACCTTGAACGTAAGCATCAATATCATACCCAATAGTTATCAACTCATAGAATTCGGTCTCCAACTTTTTCACCTCGATGCGTGGATGACTTCCTTGTTAGCAAACTCTTGAATTGCACCCATGTGGTCTGCACGCATTCTCCATTCCCATCGGTGAGCATATGAATTCCACCACGACATTGCTCCGTCAAGAGTGTACTTGTAGCAAACTTAACCTTGCTATCCTCCCGCAATTACATAACAAAACACGGATTCCATTTTCTCGAACCATCTAACCATGGCGGTTG
Organism: Chrysanthemum lavandulifolium; assembly: GCA_022545495.1. Taxonomy (NCBI): domain Eukaryota; kingdom Viridiplantae; phylum Streptophyta; class Magnoliopsida; order Asterales; family Asteraceae; genus Chrysanthemum; species Chrysanthemum lavandulifolium. The sequence continues at coordinate 30,674,592 of CM040244.1, read as the reverse complement.
CCCCGCCGGTACCCTTGAACTTAGTAGGATCCCCACTTTTGAAATCCTTATCGTACAACTTCTAACTCGGAACCTCCTGCATTACTGCGGCAGAAGAAGAAGTCTAGCGGCCTCGGCGGTTGCATGACCTCGTGACGGCCGCCACCGATGCTCTCGATCCTTAGTGCTTGACTATGCTATCGTTCGCATACTTTTGCATAGCGACTTGAGTCAACTCGGTGTGGCTTTCTTTGGCGCCATAATTCTTCAAAACCATAAGATGAAACAATTATGAGAACTCGTAGTAGAAACAAACATTATACATATATATCCACAACCACAACATGTATAATATAAATGAAATCACAACGGAACAACCACGAAATATCACAAATAAAATCACAACACACGTGGATAATATACATGAAAATTTCGCCTTCGTGGATATCATAGATAGTAAAACCATTCCTACATAGTAGAGTCAATACTTGATATTTTGTTTGTACAACAACCAAAAGACAACAAGTTCTTTAAACTACGTCACACACCTTGTGACTAGGATAACGATAAATAAAACTATACATGATAAAGGTCTACACTAGGCACCTCACGGTGCTCCTCCATTCGATCACTCAGATCACGGACTGTGCGGTCAAACTCGCAACCAAATCCTCAACTCGCTAACCGAGTGCGTGCGGTAACCATGCTCTCACGAGCTAGTGTCAACTCCTGTGTATGACGCTGAAGCTCGTCCTGGGCCATCTCGGCTCTGTCATATAACTCAGGCATTTCCTGCCTCAACTCAACAATATGCCCCATATTATGTAACTGTCTAGATTCTAAACCTTGGTGTGCCAAATCAATCGAAACTCTACCTATCACGAGGCCTTCAACCTCCTCCTCAATGTTCTCCACTCGATCTAATGACAGTTCCTCCAACTGTCCTAACATCCTATCGATCTGAACCTGTTGGCTATCTATGCGTGCCCCTAATGTCTCAGTGGAAGGCTGTCTAGCAGCAGCAGCCTTTGAGCACTCACCTATCTCGAACCTAACTGGTGGTTCGGGTTCTATAGAGGATGATGCAGGGATGTCAAAACGTGCTCGCTTTTTGAGCGGCAAGTCCGGTGTAGGTATAGGCTCCCTAAGATAATATGATGAAGATGATGATGATACTAGTGGTGATGGTGGATGAATCGGGCCATGTGTAGGGCTGACAGGTGGTGTAGGTGCGACTTCACCCTCTTCAAAGGGTTCGGTCTCAGTATCAGTCAATATAAGTGGAAAGTCTGAAGTAGAGCCAATAGAAGATACAATTATAGTGTTGGATAAGGCATCGTTCATGTTGGTGTCGGATGAGACATCCTCCATGTTCGTGTCAGATGATATAGGGATAGTGTCAGAATCTGAAGACATCTCTGTGACAACCGTTGTAAAATAAAAGTAAATAACTCGAATAAACAAATGTATATGAATCCGCATATAAAATGAATATGCACTCGTGATGAAATGATGAGATGTTATGATAATGTAGTTATAGTCTAGGGTCAATGATGCAACCTAGTTCTCTATAACTGAAGCTCGATTACTAATCATCACACCCCAAATTATCTGCTTTGCGTGGATTGGAATTCACGGGGATTGATTGTCATAGCATCATCATCACAGTTATATTGAGCGACCTAAAGTGTCGTTTAAAACACATCGTTTGACATTTATATAAAACATCCAAAGTTACAAGATAGGTCCCAAAAGTTGATAAAGTTTACGGAAAACATAAGTATATTACAAGTCCAAACGATGTTTTGAAAGAAAATGCCATAATATACAATGATATAAGTCGGCCTTGCGACTCTAAAAGGGTTCCTTATCGTGCCATGATGCGTATGTCTAGTTACCTGAAAATACATTGCTAAAACGGTCAACAATAATGTTGGTGAGAAATCATAGGTTTATGAAAATGATTTATACGACTACACAAGTATAGATAATGTATGACAATGTCGTCACAAAAATAATGTTACAATTGCTATAAGTCCATGACACCAAAACTAGACTGATCATGATGTTCGCCCCAACAGAGTGTTTGCCAAACAACTCAAATAATGTTATTAAATGATATGCATCCGTATGACTAGTTGGGATCCACCAACCCGGATGGAGGAGTCACCCTCGATAGATCTATCCACTCACCCTCGCTTCTATGAAATTAACGGCTCATGTTATATAATGGGGACATTCAATTGGCATGAGGTAACTTAAGCAATGTAATGAATTTGATATACTTGGTATCGTAATAAAATGATGTGCAATGTATTCTCCCGTAAGTTTGAAAACAAGTATTAAATGTATACAACGGGCTATGAAAACTCACTTGATGAATTGAAGTGATGACAAAAGTGAGTACACGAAATGTAGCGTGATCTCTAAACCGACCTATTATGAATGATATGATATGTAATAAGTCATGATGTAATGTTATGCATACAATTCGGATGATATTTATACCACTTATGAATTTTGAAAACTATACTTCTCGTCGAAAATATAATCTTTTAACGTCTTGACTATTTTTAAATTACTTCACATGTATTTACGTTGAAATGATATCCGACGATAATCATTTAGTGATTTATTGTGAAAATATTACTTTTCGTCGTAAAATAATGTTATTGAAATTTCCATGAAAATGACAAAAACGGCTTCTAAAATCTAGTCGTAAATTGGTGCACGTCGAGCGTTAGGAAACGAACTCAACGGTTTTGGGAAGCTCGTATGATAATCTCAAAGTTTTAGTACATGAGTTTTCGTCCTAGAGGTCTCGAACATAAAGAAAATAGAGGTTAAATATGGTACTTTTAGTCCAAAATATAGTTTAAGGATGGTTTTTCGGCAAAGTTTGAGCGACCGTAATTAATTCGTTACAACTCCGCTAATCAAACAATTGGACATTTTGGAAAGTATACTTGGCGATTTCACTTTTACTAGAAGACTTCTCTTCATAAAAAGTTCTAATTCAATGTTAAAAACAACCTTTAACTTGGGACTAGTTTTTGCCGCAAAACTTGTTTATTAGAAATCAAGTTATAGTTTTTCTTATATGATAATAGTTACGGCAACTTTTGTAAACATGTGTAATTTAGTCGTTACAAATCCGTTTTCTCGTTTAAAGATCCTTAACTTCGTATCAAGTATACTAACATATTTTTAACAAATCGAAATAATTTACAACGTCCAAGCTTCATTTTTGACTCGTACAAAACAAATATTGTTTGCTGAAATTTTCAGGATTTTGTATTTTTCGTCGCCAAATTGAAAAATTCATAACTTCTTCGTTATAACTCCGTTTTAATCCGTTCAAGCAGCCACAGTTTCGTTTTAAAGTATATTTTCTAAATATCTAGGCCAAAAATTTTTGTTCACTTTCGGATTTTCCAGAATTAAATTTTAAGGACAGACCCTTTTCAAAACGTGTCGAAATGAGTTTTTCTCGCGCCAAACCTATTCTAACCCATTCAAAACAACTCCGAAGCTATTCTAATCCTACCATACACCTTCTTAGGGTGTCATGGGTTCCTAGACATCACCAAAACTAATATATAACAAGGAGTAATTATAGGATGGATTATATATATTTAGCGCATAAAAACCTTAAAAACCTTAAAAATGGTATAAACATCATGAGACTTGCATGTTTCTCAAATGAAATGATATGACCATAAAAATGAATGTGAAATAAAAATATGAATATGAATGCTTACTAGTGATATGATGAGATTTATGGACAAAAGGTTTTTCCTAATCACTTGAGGTTTGTATTACAAAACCTTTGCAACAAATGATACTAGTGTGTAATTAAACTTGACTTGAAATCTTGGAATGATCCTTTCTTTTGGTCCCTTGGCTGCCGAATATGTAGAGAGAAAAGCAATGGATATTGGTCTTTGGTTTGCAAAGTGAAGAAATGAAGTGAAAAGTATTTTTGTATAATACTTTAACTTATGATATTTTGCAAATATCTTTGGTGATTCACCCCTTGTGTCGACAAGGGGTGTAAGTCATCATTTGTTTGTGTTTTTTTTGTTTTTTACTTGCATAAGTGTAAGAATTGTAAGAGATTTGATGTTAAATGGTAACTTGTAGTCATTTGTAAATATTTAGGGTAACGTTTGATAAAAATAAATTTTCACGGGTCAAGATAAAATATTTTTAGGTCATAAAAATTATAAAAATACATTTCTTGCAAAATTTGAGTGATATAATAATAATCGTGTCGAATTTAAGAAAAACGTCGTAATTATATAAATACAACAATTTAGTTACAAAATAAATTTAAAACACTAGGTAAACTCATAATATTATTTTATAAACTTAATATGAGTATAAAAATATATTGGAATAATTTTTGGAAGTAATGGATCAATTGTCAAAAATAATTAATTACGCGATAACGTTTATTTAATATGAAAATTATACGTTTAATGTAAAATGCAAAACCATGCATGAACTAATATGATGATAACGATGATAATGAAATGTAGACTAAACTTAGTCTATATGAAATGACCTCGATGATATGATCATGAATTCACCGCTAAACCAATACGGTTACGTGAATTTGATGCTCGTAAACCTAGTTCACGATAAATGATAAATAATGAAACATGAGTAATGTTTTGAGAATGACCTGAAAATATGAATTGTCACATTTACAGTGAATATACCCACAAAATTCAACCAACGAAAACAAGAGACTTAAAACCGCAAAGTAGCACCATCCTCACATATCTCATCAAACTTCGATTATAATCCTCATGCTTGTGCTTCTCGGCATTCTCATCCTCTAAACACAAACCAAAATGTAATGAACATTAGCTTCCCGCAAACTCCATTCAAAATTACGGATAAAAATTAAACCAAGTAAATCAAAAAATTTATACGAGAATTGCTAGTGAACAAATTATTTCCGGTTATATAAAAATAGTAAATCACATTTGATACTTGAAAATACGTAATTTTTCATTCACTTTAGCTATATTCATCAACTTGAAAATCAATAATCAAATACTTAATTCTATTGTATAAGCTAAAAATTTAAGAGATATACAAAAGAACATTTTGTTTCTGGAAAAAATATATATATATATATATGGTAAAGTTAAAATAAAAAGACAAATATTCGTAAAAAGAATAAAAAGATTTATTTTTTTTTTTAATTATCCAAAAATTCCAAAAAAATTCCACAAGATCGGGTATGTTGGTGATTAAAACTTTTGTGAAAACATTTTTATAATTTTGAGTTTTGATATGTTTTTCTAATGCACAAAAGCAATTTTGATGCATAAAAAATTTTGATGCACAAAATTTTCAACTTGTTTTAGTTAGATGCGCAATGTTATTTTGATGAAAAAATCAAAAGAAGTTGGGTGCAAAACCAATTTTGATGCACAAAAATAATTTAATGCGCAAACGTATTTTTTCATAATTGTTTTCGGAAAAATATCCACTTTTAGAAAAAGTTTTTCACAACTTTTCATGCACCATCATACCCGATCTTGTGAAATTTTTAGGAATTTTTCGAGAACTTTTTGAAAAAAATAATATTTTTATCTTTTTACGGATATTGTCTTTTTATTTGATCTTTATCATATATATATATATATATATATATATATATATATATATATATATATATATATATATATATATATATATATATATTAGCCAATCCTCTCCAATCTCCTTCTTACACCGCTTATCATGAAGAACATTTCAAAATAGTAGATTTTCTTTCACTTTGACTATATTCATCATCAAGACATCAACGGCAAAAGCAACAATTAAATACTTTTTTCTGTTAGATTTGTTTAAAGATAAATAACCGTAATTAAAAGAAAGAAGAAAAGGAGAATATTACCGTGGAGCTTGAATGTCGAGATGTGGAATGTGAAAAATTTTAGGCCAATCCTCTCCGATCTCCTTTTTACACCTTCTGCTTAGAATTTCACATCGATAAATGGTAATTTGATTAAGATCCTTGAAACTTTGTATCTCATCTGGTAGAGAACGTAATTCGTCACAAGCACGTATTTCCAAGGACCTCAGTTTTGGGAAGTTACTTGGCAAAGAAGCCAAAGACCAACAACTCCTTATGGATAACTCTTGTAAACTAGAAAAGAGAATCTCGTCCTTTGATGTAGCGTTGTCGTGTTCATGGAAACCCTTTAAAGAATCCATATATTTCAACATAATTCTCTTGAGGCTGGGTAATTTCCCAAGTGGTGGAAGTTGTTCACACTTTGGAAGATCATTCAATTCAATACTAGTCAAATTGACTAATTTGACCATCCAACTCGGAGAAATAACCATTCCCTTGTATCCGTCTATAGTCAACTCCTGGAGACCCGAATTTGGTTCCAATCCCTCAAGAACCTCTGAATCATATGTTCCTGATTTATGCCACGACCTTGGTAACTTGAATTTCCACCCAAGAAAATTTAGATTTTCCGGTTCACCCAAATTGGACCACATTAATTTCAAAGACTCTAGATTTGTTTTGTCTTTCAAATTGGCACTTTTGGCATCCCTTAAACCTCCAACATTCTCAAGTCTTGATAACAACAGTTCCCACCCAAGAAGATTTAGATATCCCAATTCACCTATTAGGGCACCATCAACTTTTCCTACAACAAATTCTGAAAGCCTTCGAAGGTTAGTTAGGTCTTTTATTCCAACAGGCATATGCTTGAGTGCAGGGCAGTAACGGGTATCTAGACGTTGAAGATTCCTCATGTACTTCAAACCTTTAGGCAACTCACGGAGCTGCCAACATGATTCTAGAATTAATGTTTGCAAGTTTTGGAGATTTATAATCGACTCTGGTAGAACTTCTATATTTGACCTTGATATTTTCAAGTATCTCAAATGTATTAGCTTGCAGATTGATTCGGGCAACGTCAAGCTTTTAATTCTGTTCAAGTACAACACCCTTAGATAAACATGGCAGGAGATTTGTCTAATGTTACTTGCATAAAACTCATCAAAGACCAACATTGATCGTATTGATCTTAGCTTTTTTAAATCCCTTTCTGAAAACTCAAAATCTTCACATGATAAACTGAGATGCAGCACCTCATCCGGGGTTATTAACTCCTTACCCGGCCTTATAACCACACAATCATGTCTCATTTCATATTGCGCAAGATCATGCATTAAATAATGCATTTTGCATATCTCACCCGTGTATACATCCTTCTCGACGACATCTTGTAAAAACGACCCCCCGACCAAACAATCAAAAATTTCTTCACCAAGCACATACAAGCTCACCTCTTCTTGAGATGGAATAAATCCATTTGCCATCCACAACTCAATCAATAAATTCTTACTCATTTCCTCCCCTTTTGAAAATACACAACAATATGCGAAACATATCTTCATATGTGGAGGCAAATCATTGTAGCTTAACCTCAAAGCAGGTAGGACGACGTCATCGTCTTGATCCCACTTGAAGTTGTCGTTTACATCCCGCCATTCATTTACCTTTTTTTCTTTTGTCAACATTAAACTACCCACAGTGATCACCGCTAGAGGTAAGCCATTACATTTCTCTACTATCTTCTTTCCTACAAGCTCCAGCTCGGAGCTTACGTTTTCCCTCTCTCCTCTGTCCGGGAACGCAAACATCTTGAATAGCGCCCATGACTCCTCTTCTGATAATTTTTCCACATTACGCTGCAACTCAGGAATCTTAGCCATCAGTTGGGCAGTATTTTTCTTCCGTGTCGTCACCATAACCGTGCTGCCTTTTGCTCCGCAACTTAATGGTTTACATAACTCTTTCCACTTTTCATTGTTTTCGATCCATACGTCATCCATTACTATGAAAAATTTCTTTCCACTTAACTTGCTTTCAAGTTCTCTCTCCAAATCATCCAATGACATCTCATCCAACTTCACATCTTGTGGGCCACATATCGCTTTAATTATTTGTTTAATTATACGTTTGACGTCAAACACAGCAGAGACATACACCCAACCCTTTAACTCGAAATGTGTCTTCACCGCTTCATGGTTGTAAACATATTGAGCTAGTGTGGTTTTTCCGATGCCACCCATGCCCCATATAGCATAGACCCGAACGTCATCAACGTCATGTATGATACCTATTTCTTGGTTACAAATCTTATCAACTATCATCTTCTTCTCTTCGTCCCTTCCGTATATCTTGGACAAGTTTACAAGTGAGATAGTTTCCCTGTTTGAAATTGCACTACCAATTCCCGCGGCATCTTCTCTTATGTTAGTGGGAGTCAATTGAAACCGGGATCTATTAGCATCAATGAATTCCAACTTTTCCCTTATGTTCTTAACTTTATGAGCAATCCTAGTTTTGACCATAATCTGTTTATGACTGGAGGTAAAGAAGGTTCTTACCTTATGTTTGATATTGTGCACCCTTCGTATCATAGCTTCAGTCTTGGCCTCGTCGAGCACGTTATCCGCCACCAAAGAGGCAGATTTGAGAGTCTTGAGCCATTCTTCCACATCCTTTTGCGTCTTTTGCTTCATCTCGGCATCATAAAGTACACCTTGGATCTGTTCAAAAGTGTTCTCTAGAGCTGAAAGATCGTTTTTAACTCCCCTAAGCAACCCATACTCTTGGATTGCTGCAGAAGTGAATTTCCCTACCAAATCCTTCACAAGGGCCGAAGTAATGGGATCAGCCATGTATACTTTTCTCGTGATCAATCACCAATGACACACTCAATAATCCAAGGACAATCAATCAGATGAACAAAACGAATCTGTAGATAAATTTCTTGTGATTGATCAATAATGAAATGAACAAAAGGATGTGTGTGTGTGTGTGCGTGTGTGTCAACTTTCAGTATACTAAAGAATCTATGTATAAAAGTGATTATATTGAGTTGATACCAAACTCATAATACAAGGCTTCCAGTTATACAATGAGATGAAGAAAAGGATGCGTGTGTGTGTGTGTTATGCTAAAGAATCTGTGTATAAAAGTGATTATATTGAGTTGATACCAAACTCATAATACAAGGCTTCTGGTTATACAATGAGATGAAGAAAAGGATGCGTGCGTGTGTGTTGTATGCTAAAGAATCTGTGTATAAAAGTGATTATATTGAGCGGATACCAAACTCTTAATACAAGGCTTCTGGTTGTTCACATGTAAAGCTTCAGTCCCTCTAATGTTCCAGGTCATACCCACAAAAACCATTTAACAACACACACAACAAACCTCCCACAACTCGGTCGTCTGCACGACCGAGTCGTCGTTTTCTTGGTCTTATATAATATGTTGGTCCAACTTTGTTGTATGAAAATTAACAAAAGGATGCTTACTTTCTTTTCCAAAGCCACTAGCAGCCAAAATGACCTGGTTTGTTTGCTTGAAAATCTCTGTTATGTTGTCCCATACTTATGTTAGTAGATGGTAGTAGTTTGTTATCCAGTAATACATGTAAACATTTTTTTTTTGTTTCAAACTGAGTAAGAAATGTTAAGATTTTTATGGGGCAACAAGGTAAACGGGTGACTTTTAGAATGGGTCAACACGGGTCGGGTTGACCACTGAACTACACAGTGAGCAAAACCTTTACAATCTCTTAAATGGGGGACTCACTAAAACTACACTCTCCCCAATAAGTGGCTAATTATTAAGACCTTTATATGCACTTAACTTAGTAAACACCCCCTTATTAGACCCTTTCCCTATCAAGTATCCATTAATCCTTATAGATAAGATGAAAGAAAAAGGGAAGTATTTTGATTAACAGACATGACGTTATCTATAACTAAGTCAAATTTTAGGAATGTAACTTTTTCCGTGGCTCATAGTTTGGCATGGCATAAAGGCAAATCATGGTGTGATTGTCAAAGAGCATGTGCCAGAAAGTGGCTGCATTACGAATAGAAAGTTTGAACGTGCTTCTATAGTTTTTAACAACTACTCTAAACTAAACAAATTACTTCACCCCTGAAGAATCCCTTTTTCAACACAATGTCAAGTACTTACTAACAAATAAAGTTAACATGTATTTTCTATCAAACAATAAGCTTACAAATGATCTTCTTACAAAATCGGTAGCCATCTACTTATTGTGATCACTGTAGTTTTTTTTTTCACAGCTACCCATTATCACCATATACCGGACTATAAGTTCCCATGATTACGAAAATTGAAAGAACCAGCTTAGTGTTATATTGACATCATATGAAAAAACAAAATCCTTGAGTCTTTTCAACAACTTTTAACAAATTTTAAATTTTAGATTCCATTTTTATTATACTATCATAACGAACTGTTCACACACTCACAAATCACTATTCACTCCCTCACAATTCCCTGTTCACGACATTTTAGATTCCATTTTAATTGACACATAAATGCAAATAATAATAATAATAATAATAACAATAATAATAACTAATTAAAATTAACCTAGAAAAAGTGAACAAAATCAAGACAAATAAATAGTACTTTCTCCGTATCAAAATAATTGTCCACTAACAAAAAACACGTACTTATGAAAAATAATATCATTATAACTTTATCGTTGTTACTTTTTTGCAAATGAACGTTTTTACCCTTAATTAATTAATTTATAGCCTCTCTAATGTTTGTAATAATAAACTCAAATGAGCGAAATATGATAATCTCGATCTAAATGCTTTATCTATTTTTTTAAATGGACAATTAATTTAGAAAAACTTGAAAAGGAAATGTGGACAATAAATTTGAGATGGAAGGATTACTATTTGATTAGACACACGCACAAGTTAAACGTTTTTAAACATTCTAACGATAAAGTATTGGCCACACCTTACTAAATGAAAAACCAAAACGCATCTTCACTCAATATAAATACCCCAAAACTTAACCAATACACAACTTTTAAGGCTTAAAACTAAAAACTTAACGAGAAATTTAAAGCCAAAATCTCACGCCAATCCTCCACTTACAGTCAGTAAATCATCAAATTCGTTATTACTGACGGGACTTGAGCCCATAACATTTTATATTGAGGATATAACCATGTCACTGATACCACTACATCAAACTTTCATTATTGTATGTAAGGAAATTGGTATATCAAAACAAGTCTACATTAATCTAGAAACTTAAAAGTTTTAGGGAATGTTTTGTATGGGGGAATGGAAATGGAGGAATCAACATGATTGTGATTGTATATGTTTGGTTGAGGTGTATGACTTTCAAATGTTGGATTCAAACCTCTTTATACCTATACTCCATTTCACCCATATGAGGTGACTTTAACAAAAAAAATTTAATGATATTTATTCCCATAAATTAAAACTAAACAATAAATTTGGAATCATAAACTCATTCTTATTCTAACTCACACCTGAACCGATACTGACTGTACTTCCATGACTGAAACCAAACAAGCTCTTTACTTTTATATGCAAGTACATTTTTGAAGGACACATATATATGCAAATAATTATTTGATTTTAAAAGTAACCTAATCTAGAAAAAGAGAATAAAATCAAGACAAATAAATAATGTGATCATACACACACAAGTTAAACGTTTTCTAATGATGATAAAGTGTAGGCCACTCCTTACTAAAATGAAAAACCAAAACACTTCTTGTCGAATATGCTAATGTTACGTTAGGTTATACAAGACACGGGATCCATCTATTACGAAACTTGCACCTAGACTTACGTCAACACACATATTATGTCACGTGTCTAGTTGGCTAGTTGCTCCAGAGAGAAAGGTAACTGTCATTCAAAAATTGTGTTGATACATGTTATGAATGCTGATGTGATAATATGAAGGATCTTCAGTTGGTATCTCATATCTGTTTCTTATCATTGGAAGATGCTTATTTGAGATCTGCCTAATTTTTAGGTGCAACATATAGTTGCATGTATAGGAAGGTTCAGTTCTCAGATCTTGACACAAGGGAGCTAAGTGCACCTTGTGTTTGAGAATACAAAGTATACCGTCCTTGTAGGCCACCCACCAAATTTTAGCAAACCCAACTCATCTCTCACAGAGTTGGTGTTATGGGCAGATTAGGTAGTAGGTCAACTCAAGTTTGGGTCAAACAGATACGTAGTAAGTTCTTAGTTTGCCGAAACAGACAGGGTGGGATTAGATTTGCCCAGATAGAATACTTGTTCATTATAAAACTTTTATTTATGTTTAACGAATTAATTCGATTCCATAAACTGTATTAATAAAATATGCTCATAGTTTTTTGTATAAGTGATTTAGTAGGATGTAGTCAATAAACTATAGTTTGGGCGAATTTCCACCCATTTTCAACCCGTTCTTTTCTTTTTTTTTTTTCTTTTTTTTTTTTAAATATGACCCCAAATAAACCCATTTAATAGTAAATGAGTGTGAAATTATTATCTCTAATCACCACTAAAGATTGCTCTAGGTTTCTTTTAGTGTACCCTTTTATTGGCCATAGGGTAGTAACTTAACATTTTGCTTTTTTACGATGGGCCAGTTTAGGAAGTAGGATTGTAGGAACATAAAACAAGTGTGGATATCAGACCTTATTTAGAGCAATGTTCTTTCAACTTAAATTGGTTTTCACGATATTTTTCAGGTTTATGTAGTGGAGATGATTTTTCTGGGCATCCATGGGATAGTTTGAGCAATGATGGCACTTTTGCTGCTGGGCTGTCTGAAAAAGTTGCATCATTCATCTGCAGCACAAGGTGGCCCCTTTAGATCTGTATTGAAGCCATTACAAAAGCTAAAGCATCTTATTATATATCACTATGCATAGATTTTAATTTCCCTGGCTCCTATGTTATTGTGTTTGTCTACTGTAGTCAATGTGCTAAAAGGGAAACCGAAGTGTAAATTACTTACGCATAAACTAATTAGTTCTTGACCATGTCTTAAAAGCCGATACTTAGCTCATGCCAGGGCTCATATCTGAAAAAAGTCCGAGAACTTTGTTCTCAGTTATGCCAGGAAAATAATCTAATCGTCTCCACAAGAAGTGATCATCACTTTTATGAAACTATCTTTTTTAATGTCTGATAATATTACTAGTTATTACTACTCCTTTGTAATAAGTTTGTTGTTTTTGTTGGTCCGACGTCTACACGTATCCTATCATGACGGGGTCATATACTCATATCTAAGATGTTCTTGAAAAAAAGAAACATTTTCAAGAACCTGGCCGGTTATCATCAGTTTGGAAAAGAACATTTGTTAAGGTAACAGGCTAGTGAGGTCTTAATAGACATCTGAGAAAAGAGGAAAGTGAGGTCTTAATAGAGTATAAGGAAGCTTTATCTGATGAAGAAAAATTGTTAAGACAGAAGGCTAAGGTTACATGGCTAAATGAAGGGGATAAAAATTCAGCTTATTTTCATAAAGTGATTAAAGGAAGATCCAATAAAAGCAGAATAATGAATGTTTGTGGGGAGGATGGCACAAGATATGAATACAAAGATGTTGCAGACCAATTTGTAAAACATTTTCAAGGATTCTTAGGTGCAAGTCTTGAGGTTAGCAAGCTCTGTGAAGATGATGATAGTATTTTTGATAAAAAGTTCCTGATATTGAAGCTGATTACATGATTAGGGAGGTCACTGAGGAAGAAATCAAAATGGCTTTATTTGACATTGATGATGACAAAGCCCCTGGGCCTGATGGATTTACCTCTAAGTTCTTCAAAAAAGCTTGGAGCATTGTAAAAAAAGATTTTTGTGAAGCTGTTAAAGATTTTTTTGCAAATGGCAAGCTTCTTGGGGAGATTAATGCCACTCTTATTGCCCTTGTTCCTAAGTCACAAACTCCTCAAAAAGTATCTGATTTCAGGCCTATTGCATGTTGCAATGTCATCTACAAATGTATCAGTAAAATTCTCACTAATAGAATCAAGAATGCTCTAAGCTTCATTGTTGATGAGAACCAAAGTGCTTTTATTCCAGGAAGAGCCATCACTGACAACATCCTCCTAACTCAAGAGTTGCTTAAGGGGTATAATTGTGCTAATGGTCCTAAAAGAATTTCTTTCAAGATTGACATTCAAAAAGCTTATGACACAATGAATTGGAAGTTTATTGAAGACATCATGGTCAAATTTGGTTTCCCTAAACAGATGATAGATTGGATCATGGTATGCATTACAAGTTCTAAATTTACTATCTGTGTGAATGGGGAAAGATATGGCTACTTTAAGGGAGAGAGAGGTCTCAGTCAAGGGGATCCTATTTCCCCTTATATCTTCACTATGGTCATGGAAGTGTTGAATCTGATTATGAAGGATAAGACAAGTAAAGATAGAGCTTTTAAATACCATTTTGGGTGTAAGAAATTAAAGATAACTCATCTGTGCTTTGCAGATGATCTTATCATGCTATGCTATGGTGATGAAAGCTCTGTGAAAGTCCTTAAGAATGCTCTTTCCAAGTTCAGTGATGTTTCTGGCCTGTACCCTAACCTTGGTAAATGTACTATGTTCTGTGGAAGCCTGGATGAGGATACCAAAAACATTATTAAAACAATCTTACCTTTCAAAGAAGGAAAGCTCCCTGTTAGGTACCTTAGAGTTCCTTTAGTTACAAAAAGAATTGGAAGTACTGATTGCAAGCAACTTATTGACAAAGTTAAATGCAAGCTGAATGACTGGAAGAACAAGAGTTTATCATATGCTGGCAGAGCTCAACTTATTTCATCTGTTTTAGCTTCTATGCAGATTTACTGGGGATCTGTGTTCCTTCTTCCTAAAGGAGTCATTAATGATATTGAAAGGCTATTCAAGAGGTTTCTTTGGAATAAAGGAGATAGTTGTAAGGGAAAAGCTAAAGTTGCATGGAGTGATGTGTGTAAGCCAAAAGATCAGGGAGGCCTTGGATTCAAATCTCTTGAGGTATGGAATAAAACATTATTGACTAAACATCTATGGAATGTGGCATCCAGGAAAGAGTCCCTTTGGGTTAAATGGGTGAATATAGTGAAACTTAAACATAAAAGTGTTTGGGATGTGACTATTGATAAAAAAGACAGTTGGTTTTGGAAGTGCATTTTGAACTTAAGAGATTGGGTGGGGAAGCATATGAGATACCAAGTGGGTAATGGCAAAACAATTAATGCCTGGCATGACAAATGGAGTAGTGATGTATCTTTAGACAGTTTTATTGGTAAGAAGGATATATTCTATGCTGGTTTTCAAGATTCTACAAAGCTTGCTGATATAATTTCTGAGAATAGGTGGAAATGGCCAGAACAATGGCTTGTGAAATTTCCTTTTCTACAAAATCTCCATGTTCCCACTTTAACTAACACCCCTGACAAAGCTATTTGGGTGGACAAGAAAGGAAATACTAAGAGGTACAATACTAGTACTGTTTGGAATGATGTGAGAGTTGATGAAGCTTGTGTCAGTTGGAAGAACCTGATTTGGCATTCACACTGCATTCCTAAACATTGTTTTATCCTTTGGATTGCCATTAGAAAGAAGTTAGCACTCAGGATAGGCTTCAAAAATGGTATCCTAATAAAGTATATGAGTGTAGCCTGTGCAGAAAGACAAGTGACTCCCATGATCACCTATTCTTTAATTGTGAGTTTTCAAAAGAAGTTTGGGGAAGAGTTTGCAAGATTAGCTACAACAAGACTAATGGAAGTACATGGGAGAGCATCATTAACCATATGAGTTCTAATAAAAACTGTAGTGGTATTTGGGTGGTCATTCAAAGGTTATGTTTTGCAGCTGCAGTTTACTACTTATGGCAGGAAAGAAACAGCAGAATTTTCAATGGATATGATAAAAATGTTGATGACATCTTCAAAAACATTTATGATGATGTAAGGGCTAAGCTGGTGACAATTAAAGTCAAGAAAAGTAACAATGTTAACAAAGCAGAAGAACTATGGAATATCAAGTTTAACAATCACAAGCAAGAATAAAGGAGTGGCTGGAGTCTTGGATAATAACAACACTGTTATAAACTGCAGTCTTACTCTTATCACAAGCCATTACAATAAAGAATACCTTGTACCTTGGAGTTCTATATGGAGTGACTGTACCTATGGTAACCTATCCTATGTATTACAGTTTGGCCTTGGGAGGAACCGCATATATGATGGGCTAAGTAGGAGGTCCAATACGAAGAAGAATGTACCATAATGAAGGGTTCTTTATTGTGAAGGGTAAATGGTCTTGGAGGATGGTGTATGATGGGAGGAATAGAGAGGAGTGAAAGATGATCCTTCTTGGTCCTCTCGATACACCATCACGGAGGTTTAGTTGGCATCATGGGGAGAGTGTTTCCAATCAGTTGAAGCCTTTCTTGAGAAGGAAATGTAGGCTGATTTGGAAGAGCCCCTCCATAGATAGGTATGGGTTCCTAGTGAAGCCACACACCATTTATGTCCTTGCTATTGTGGTTGTAGGTTGAATGGCTTGGATGGAAGGGTGATGTGGAAATGTAGCTAGATGGGTGGTGCAAAAATGGTGATTTAAAGAAGATAACTGGCATGGTTTACATTATAGTGCAGTTGTCTTCTTCATTGTAATGGAAAATGGTGTATGTTTCTTTTCGTGTTTGGTGCACTAGTTTGTGCTTTATGAAGTCTTAGATATAGTTCTGTTGTTTCTGGATGGATATGTTCATTCCAGTTTTGTATTTTCCTTGTAATTTGTTACTGATTCTAATATAATTCACCATTTGCACCAAAAAAAAAAAAGGTAACAGGCTAGTAAAGTGTGGCATTACACTTCTCTTATAGCTCTAAACTAAAGCGTTTTAGAGATGTTATAACAGGATTTTTTTATGTCTAGTAATCATTGTTTCATAAACTAGCATTTGTTTACTACTAGTAGTATACTGTTAGATTTTCAATACTATATATATACACATTATAAAAGTATATTCAGGGTTTTTATTTTATTTTATTTTTTATTATTATTATTTTTTCGGGTAATCATGGTTTTCGACCTTTTGGCCGACTAATCCACAAGGTTTGAACCACCGCCACCGCCACAAAGACTCAAATCGGGTAAAGCCCTCCCTTTTCAGGAGGTTGGCGTGGCCACATCAAGGTTGTTTGCACTTAGAGCACTCCCATCCATAACACCATAACACCAATAACACCGTCCGCGTCGGCGCCGCATCGCCTTTAACATTTAACATTAACATCCCAAAAACACTCACAACCATAACATCCAATAACACCATAACACCAATAATATTTCATATTTTCAATTTCAACCCTAAACTAAAACAAACACTTCATTTATTAAACTAAAACAAACATTTCATTAAAACTAATAACAATTACAATACGAGATTAAAAAAAAAAAAAAAAAAAAAAAAAAAAGAAAAATACAACGAAAAATAAACACACTTCAAATAAAGCGTTACAACAAATTAAAGGAAATCGATCTACTAACGAGGTTTCAAGTTATATTTTGCGATGATTCGATCTTTTTCGTCATTGATCCACTGCTGCGACCATTGGATCTTGCCCATCGATGAGCGTCATCAAAACTTGATCTCTTCCAACCTTGTTAATGTGATATCTCTTTCTCTTGGGCCCGATCGCCGCTTGAGACTTCTCGTTTCATCTGAAACTTGTTTGCCATAGTTTACGTGAAATAAGTCGACGAGCTCGTTCCTCGGTGCTTGTTCCCCAAGACTTGTGTAGTCTCGGATCGTGCTTTCTTGGTAGCATGTTTCTTTCCCATGGGCGTGGTTGTTCATCATTACCAAACAAAGCCTCGTTTGTTTGGCTTGGGACTTCGCCGGTTAAATCAACCGGTTCCGGCGTCTCCATTTCTTATAATGACGAAAACATCCCAAGCGTCATCCGGACCAACAGTGCTCCTCTGTTTTCCTCACGATACCATTGCTTTGCCCGTTTCATCACATCCACCTCACTTTCACCGTTCGTTGATCCGTTGCGCATGCGCACGTAACAAGAGTTGAACTTTGTGCATATCACATTCAACGTTGTCCATTTGCTTGACATCATGTCCTTAGTGCGCCGTTGAAAGTTGAGTCTATTGAACTCATTCGACCCGATACTAAAGCGTATCTCTAGGTTGGCACTTTCCAACTTTTGGATCCTCAAACTGACTATGTAACACCTTGCAAGTAATGCTTCCTCTCTTTGAATTCCAACGATTAGTAACGACAACCTCCTCATCGAATCAATTGGTTCGGGCTCGGGGTCTTTGGATTTTTGATTTTCGCCATCGACCTTTTCCTTTTTGGTGGAGATGTGGGTGTCTCAGCAACATCTTGTGTTTCAGTTTGTGATTGTTGTGATTGTTGTGTGAATTGTAGGTTTTGAAAGTTGGAGTTTAAGGTGCTTTGTTGGTTTTGTTGTTGCCAAAACAGTAATGTTTGTTGTTGTTGCCACATTTCTTGGCTTGATAAGCCTAGTGGGTTGGGGTTTGAAGATGAACCAGCGTTCGGGTTAGATGATGAACCCGGGTTTGAGGGATGCCACCCATCATTGAGAAGATTGAAGAAAGTATCGTCGTTGCCTCCCGACATTGTTTTGATTAGAAGTGGAAAGATTGAGAGTATTGAGAGGATTTAGAAGTGGAAGTGTGAATAAATATGATGTTTTGATTGTGTATTTATAGTGGTAAAAAGTTTTTGAATTTTTTTTTTTTTTTTTTTTTTTTTTTTAAAAAAAAACTAGCCGTTAGGGACACGAAATGAATTTTTTAAATTTAACGGCTAGTAGCCAGTTAGAGGCTAAATATGAAAATTTTTTTTTTTTTTTTTTTTTTTTTTTGTTTCACCCCATAGCAGGCGTTAAGCTGGCAACAGCTAGGGACCAACGGCGTCATTCCTCTCCTCTTCCATTCGTTAAATAGACCATAACGGGCGTTATGGGAGGTAACGATGGGAGTGCTCTTAGCAGAAATTAAACCTAAGACTTCACACATCTTAGGATGATAGTTAAAATTCCTTTTGCCACTAGGCCACTCGTGAATGGTTATTCAGGGATGTTTCGTATAAGGGTATGAGTATAAAGGAATGACATTAATTTCTATTGTACTTGAATGGTTTAGGGATGTACTTAGGGCCTATTTGGTTTGTGGGTTTAGATTGGTTTGGGTTAGAAAAGTGGACCTCACATCATTTTTAAGTGTTTGATAGCATTTGGGTTTGGACTTAATCTATACTACTTATAATGCATCTTGTACCTTCTCTCCTATTAATTTTTTAAGATTTCTTAATATAGAACTTTTAAGCAAATACAAGTAAAAAAGCATAAGTTACAACTATTTGAAGCACAAATAAAACTAAAAAAAACACTATTCAATATATACAATTAATACACTATTTATTTTACCCATTCATCAAAATATACAACCATTTAACCCCCAATGTACAATCTAATCAAGCTACTAAGCCAAGCACTTAAAAATAAAGCTATTAGGCTGCCCGCAGTGGTCAGTCGACCGATTCGGTCGCCATTGCGCCGACCGAGTCGCCGCCATTGCAGCATGATGGTCGAACTGGGTCGGTCGGCTCCAAATTTGACGAAGGGTTCATCCCCTCGACCGATAACTCACTCGACTAAAAACAATAAAGTAACTGTTACATTATTAAAAAACATTTTTAACTTTGTAAGATTTTTTTTTTTTTTTTTTTTTTTGTTAGTTTGCCCAATGGTCACTTCCCAACTCACAGTAATAACAAAGATTTACCTAGACTCGAAAATGAAAAGGAAACTAAACAAGATCTTCGTTATTATTATTTCTAAATTAACTGTTAAAAAAAGTATGGTCGCATAACATCACATTACCAGAAAATTCAGTCACAGTGTACCCACCGTCGCATCGCACGGGTACCCTGCTAGTACTAAATAATAAGGAGTGTGTTAAAGTAGGGGAACTGATAGGTTTTAAGATAAAAAATGAGACCCACTTCATTTTCTCTCTATATCTCTACTCTCACATTTTATATAAATCATTTTTTAAGATATAATACAATTTTAAATATTTTTCTATCTCTTACATTAAATTCAAATCCTAATCATAATCCTAATCCAAATCCAAATCATAATCCTAAACTCACCTACAAACCAAACGAACCCTTATATATATGGGTAATAAAGCCTCAAAAGTATGCAATTTCTAAACCCACCAAAGGTGATGGGTTTAAAAATGCATTCCAATTACCACAACCATAATCATTTTCTTGTTTATCCAAACATCTCCTCAATTGGTAAGTTTTTCTTGGAGTGAGTATATATTTTACAACTTTCTAGAATTGTGAATTTTTTCATGTCCAATTTACTCGGAAAATATAAGCGTATGTTTGGTGAAATGGGTTTGGCTGAGTTCGGGCTAAAGCTGAAGTTGATGCTTATATTTTAAGCCGGAAGCTCGAGCTTATATTTTCTTAAAATTGTTTAGTGGATTACTTGGAGTTGAAGTTTATTAATGTAAAATCACATAAAAATACATCAAATTAAAATTCATATATAATTTAAGCTTTTATGTGATAATCCGTTATACTTTGAAGGGTTTTTAAACAATTTGACACCAACTATAAGCTCCCATAAGCCCGTTTCAATGAGCTTAGGCTTATGGAGGCTTGTGACTTTTAAAAGCTTTCATAAACCTGTGTGACAAACGAAACTTATTTTATAAGCTTAAGCCCTATATGCCCTTTATAAGTCCATGCGAAACACAACCTAAATGTATTATTTAATTGTACGTTGTTTAGCCACGGTATTTTTTGTTTCCTTTAAACATCTCGAAAACATTTTTTTTCTTTTGAAAAGGTATATTTACTCGAAACTATATACAATCTCACTTTCATCTTTGACATAACTTGAACCTACATTAATCTAGAAACTTATGAAATTTAACTTTTACATGTAAGCAACTAAGCACTTTATTATTACACTTTTAAGTGAGAGACATGCAGATAGTTATATAGTTCAAGTAAAACTAATCTCGAAAAAGTGTAGAAAATGAAAACACATAAATAATGTGATCACACACACACAAGTTAAACGTTTTCTCTAAAATACTAAAATAAAAAACCAAACACATCTTCACTCAATATAAAGCAAGTTAAACGTGATCACACAGTCACACACATACACAAGTTAAACGCTTTCTCTATAGATAAAGTGCTTGCGATCAATTGAAGATCCACCCGCACTACAACTCAAAGAACTTCCAAGTCACTTGGAGTATGCTTTTCTTGCGGAGGATTCCAAACTCCCGGTTATCATTGCTAATGACTTATTGGAAATTGAGAAGGAAAAGTTACTTGGGGTACTTAAAGAACACAAGAAGGCAATTGCATGGAAGATATCCTACATCAAAGGAATAAATCCATCATATTGTACTCATAAAATCTTATTGGAAGAGGATTACAAACCCGTTGGTCAACATCAAAGGAGAGTTAATCTAAACATCAAAGAAGTAGGGAATACGAAAGTAGTAAAATTACTTTATGCAGGTTTGATATATCCCATCTCCAACTCACCATGGGTTAGCCCGGTTCAAGTAGTTCCTAAGAAGGGTGGGATGACCGTGATGATGAATGAGAAGAACGAGCCCATGCCCACAAGAACCGTGACGCAAAAAGTGTCAAGTTGGTTATATTTTCGTGCCATTTGTCCAATAATAAACATGCATGTATCGTCTTCTCTAACTGGTAGATAGTCTTGAAGAGCAAAAATATTCAGTCAATGTCAAACACTTGAGTAGTCCATGTTCATTTCGAGAACACCTAAAAATTAGAAAAAAACAAACAAAAGTCAAACTAAAAAAGGAAGTTGTTGATAATAGTATATGCAAAGTTAAAAAATTGATATAAAACATATCATTTATATACGTGTCGAACATTGATCATAGACCTTAAATTACTTCTTTGTAGATAATGTTTGTAATACTTTTCGAGATATTACCATTTGCATCACAAATGATAAGGTTTAAAACTCTTTTGCTTTTGACCCTAGAAACGACAACGTCATAATTGTCCATGTAAAAGCGAGCGTGTCGGTACAAAACATTTGAAAGTGATTGAATTTAGCTCTTATTTATTGTCATAGAAAATGAAACGCACACATAATATTGTTTCATTTATGATCCTTAGCAAATGAAACGCACACCGAATATAACCATGTCACTAATACTGCTAGATCAAAATTTGATCACCTCTTGTAAGAAAATTAGTATCTCAAAACAACAAGTCTACATTAATCTTTATATGTAAATAGGGGTGAGCAAACGGACCGGATGGAGTGGACCGACCGACAAAACCGACCGGACCGAACTGAAACCGATCGGACCGAAGGACCGGCGGTCCGGTCTCGGTCTACCATTTTTGGCAAATTCGGTCTCGGTCCGGTCCGGTGTGGTCCGGTCTCGGTCTACCACGTTAGGTCTTGGTCTCGGTCAAGGTTTTTTGTCGGATTCGGTCTTGATCCGGTCCGATTTTTCTCGGTCCAGTCTGGTTTTCGCCCGATGATCAGCCCTATATGTAAGCACTTTATTACACTTTTAAGTGAGAGACATGCTTATTTAGTACAAGTAAACTAATCTAGAAAAAGTGACAAGTAAATAATGCGATCACACTTGCACACAAGTTAAACGTTTTGTCAAGATAAAGTGTTGGCCACGTCTTACTAAAATAAAATCAAAAAACCAAACACATCTTCACTCAATATAAATACCCAAACACAATTTTTATTTTTAGGGCTTAAAACGAAAAATTCAAAGCAAAATCTCATACACTAATCAAAACCGGTAAATTATTCTTTCAATTTTTAGGGCTTACATCGATTTGTTGTTATATCTTTTACTGCACCAATTTGTTTTTAGGTTTCAGCTAATCGATGTTGATTTTGACCTTAATTTTTTGGCTTTAGGGGGTGTTTGTTTAGGCTTGTTTGAGCTTCTTTCATTCCAGCTTATAAGCCCCAATTATTTGGCTTATTCTCAGACTTATTTGATAAGCTTAGGGGGTGTTTGTTTTGGCTTATATAGCTTATTTGGTTCTGGGCTTATTTTGAAACTTTTCGGCTTATATAAGTTTGTTAGGTTCTAATAAACTTATATAAGCTGAAATTATGAAACGTAAGACCAAAACCAAATTAAGCCGGCTATATAAGCCGAAACAAACACCCCCCGTATTATGATTATGATATAACATGCTTATATGAGCGCATAATGATAAACCTTGAAATAAGCCAGTTTGGGGCTTAGCCGGAATCAAATAAACACCCCCTTAGGTTACGTCTTAATAGGTGTTTTTGTTTGTTGTTGATATTTTACGGCAATTAGTTTTTGTAGACGTTAATTTGTGCAGATTACTCGAAATTGCGTGTTTTAGTTATTAGTAGTTGAGATTTTAGTCTTGTGTATGTTTTTTTTTTTAATAGTTGAGGTTTTAAAGCGATTAGTTTTTAATTTTGTGTTTTGTTAGAGTAGCTTGATTTTAGTGTTATATGCGACATGTTGAAGCTAGATTTACTTTTGCAATGTTATTTAACTAAAAGTAGGTTTAGTGCTATATGTTTGAGTTGCGTTAAGTTGACTTTTTAGGCGACCTTTTGCTGCATTGATCTTAGTTTCGTGTTTGTGGCTTTATGTTTAATCTATTAGATCTGTTTTGTTAGTTGTTGAATTTGTGGTTTATTTGTTTTAGAGGCCTCGAGTTTAGTTAGTTCATCAGTTGTAAATAATAATGTTCTGATATTGGATATTGTATCTCTATGATTCTCAAATAAATCCTAGTTTTATAATGCTGATTTTTTAGAACTTTGACAGCGAATTTGGCTAAGGTTTTGATATTAATGATTTTTGGTTTTGATTTATAGATATGGATCGGTACCAGAGGGTGGAAAAGCCACGAGCTGAGCAACCCGTTCAGGAGAATGAGATACGAATTACTAGCCAGGGCAGGATGCGTAACTATATCACATATATATGCAATGACTTTGCTTGAGGCATCTTTTATACATGATGATTTTTTCTGCGCATGTTATGGTACAGGGTCTCAGTATCTACACTTATATTAGAATTTGGTGCGGTTTTGTATCTATTTGGTGTTTGGGAGTGCTTAATAAAACTGCTTATGTTCTTATGGTGTTTAGTTACAACAGTTGAGCAGCTTGGGATTGCTAATCCAAACGACTTAGCTGATTATATTTTACTGAAATAAACTGTTCTAAGTACTGCAACTTGTAACTGTTTATTAAAACAGTTTAATTACAGTGAATAAGCAGTTTAAATAAGCAACCCAAACAGCTACAGAACTTAAAAGAATTGACATGGAAAATTTTGAAATATTTCTATTCATCTTACCTATCTGCAGTTGTTATCTATAGCATATCTATTAGTAATTAAGGTGATTCTGTTTTTAATGGTTCTCACATTTCATCTACTTATCTGGTCCCTAGGAAAAGGGCTCATCGGAAAATGTGTTCAAAGCAATGGGTAGAGCTAGACCGTTACAATTGTGGAACTGATAAAGGTTGTCTATGTTTCTTTGATATATATGTACCGATTTTCCACCGTGTATTGGTACTTCTGCTGATAGTGTTATCGTACCTGCTTTAATGCAGAAGAGAATTGTTGGTCTTCATCAAATAACATCCATTGGGTCCAGAGACATTATTGATACATGGGAGCCCCTCGAGTAAGGCTTACTTCCGTAAGAGCCTTTTTGAGCTCATAGTTATGTACAGGTTGTGATCTTATTGTATTTTATATGACCCTTTCTCTTTTATTTTGTTGGTGCTGCAGTCTTGAAACGACAAGGCATGTTTCATTGATCACTATAACCCTCTCTAAGAAGGAGCTCGATACATCATCTATTGGGTGAGTTACTAGTTACTACTCTGGCTGCAAACCTTTAATACATTTGTATATTAATTGAAATTAATCTAGTTGTAGTGGCCATCACATGTACTTGTTGCTGAAACTCTGCTCGTTGGGGTTAGTTAGAATAAAATAATATTTTGGTATGGACCCTTGTGATGCTCTTAAAACCTTGTGTAGATTTTCTGTTACAATGAGTAGTATTTGATACATTTTTGCTAACTATAAAGCGATAATTACATGCATGGTTTAAAAAGCGGTGTGGCGGCGCCTCGGCGAGCGGGCATAAAAGCATATGAGGTGGCGCTTCATGGTGGTATATTGGAATGCGCCTCTGTTAAATGAGGCGGGTATGAGGCGGAAGAGGCGTGAGGCGGAATAGCGACAAAAACCCAAAAGTCTGAAACTTAAAATGTAGATCTAGGGCGGCGTCGGTGGGTTTCACCACGCTGCACCCTATCAAAATGATCTCCTTCGACGATCTATCATTTGGTATAGGTGGTGTAATTTTCCGGTGATGGGTGGCCGGAATATTGGCCGGAGAAGACGGCGGTGGAGGTTTCCGGTCAGCAGAATTTTAGAGAGAAATGCGTGTGTAAAAGTGTGTTTATGTGTGTGTTGTGGGGGTTTTATTCCCCATGAGGGACCGAAAATGTCAAATCCAAAACATAGGGGCCATGAAGATCATAACTTGGGAGATGATGCAAATTATGTTATTTGATTAATTATGAACTTTATTTGATGCTAAGTATTTTTTTTTTTAATATAAGATATTAGATATATAATTTTTATATTTTTTTTAATTCCGCCTCGACCTTACGCCTCGGTTCGCCTCGAGGCTTACGCCTCTTGAGGCTAAGGGAAAACGCCTCGAGGCTCGCCTTCCGTACTTTTAAACCTTGATTACATGTTAGTGGAGATGATCAGTTAATGTCGACTATATTTCTTTCAAATTGATGATCTTCCACTATACGCCAAGTCCTTACGTTTGTGTAGTGCTGTCTATTTTGATCCAGTATGTTGCATTGTTGCTGTAAAAAAATGGCCTAGTAATTCCTTAGGATTGTGAAAATTCAGCATTCTAGTACCTTCCTCAGTTCTCATGCCATTACATGTTCTCAGGTATCAGCCACCACTGCCAGCTGATCAGGTGAAGGCATCTCCTGAGTTCGAGTACGAAGGAGGTATGTTGTTATATATGAACGTTTTCTTTTTGCAGCAATATGTTGGGCTGCAGTAGATTTGTATTAATGCTTTCTTTCTGCAGACGGAATGCCAGCTGCAAGAGGCAGGTGTCGTGGTGGAAGGGGCAGGGGAAGAGGAAGGCCCAGAGTTGTATCTGGTATGATCAGTTTTACGAAGCTCACTCGTAAATGCGTTTGGTTTAGTACATAGTAACTATGGAGGTAGCAAGATGGGTTGGGTGATGGGTGATGGGTAATGGGTATTTTTTTGGGTACGAGGTGAAACAGGCAGGCCGGGTTTGTTTGACTCCTAAACATTTTTATGTCATTTTTTTGTTGTAAATAAATAATTACTTTATTATGCTTACATACACAATATTATTACCATATGGTAATCTGAATAAGAATAAAATTATTTTCGGAGATTGTATGCATTAGAAATAGACCTTGGGTAGCTGTCTTTCAACCCATTTTACTTGTTCCTCTTTTTGGTTTTTTCTTTGCTTATACTGAATTGAGCCGTTTGAAATAGAACACAGCCGAAATCAACCCAATCTTAATTAAACAGGTTTCTTTTTCCACGTTGAGTCCTAAGTATATCAAGTGGACAGTGTCTGGTTTATTTAACATCTGAATGGTCTCTTTATTCCATTGCTTTTGAGTTGACAAAGGGAAATCATTTTGCACCAGATGAGTATGATGAGGAATTGGATAGCCCCTCCTGGAAATCCTAGGTCCGTCATTTCTCACCACACACCAAACACGAATATCGGCCACAATAGCACCTCTCCAAGAATTCCATGATCTACTGAGTGCAGAATTCCTCATTACTGAGCATGAGTCGAACAAGGCTTAGCTGCGAAATCGACACAAGCATTCCACAAAAGGATGGGACAATGGTCAGAGATAACATGCACGGTCCGACAGTTGTCCAAGATAAGACAAATCCAATACTGTAATTGGTTCAGTGAAAAACAAAACTTACTGTAATAAGGAACCGGTTTAGCTTGCTCATCTTTCAACTTTGATCCACTTTGGTTAAAATAAGTATTACTTAACCCGCCCAAGAAAAAGTCGTGAAATCCCACATTTGCAATGGAATTATTGAAAGTCGTGGCTTCATTTGCTTCGAATTGGGGGCCTGTTCTTTTGGAACTAGACTTAACTGCACTGAAATCACCCATGGCTACGCAAATACCATCCATAGAATCAACAAGATTTGCAATGACTTCCAAAGATCTGACTTTAAACGCGCCAACTGTGAACCATAAATAATTAAAATGGATACACGAATCCCACTTACTTCCATATAGCACACATATGGTGATATGACAGATCTCATTTTTGCACGAGATAAATGATACTTTATTGTAATTTGATGGCTCAATAAAACGTTATAATAATAGAGTACTACATCAGAACGCTTTACATATAGGAACTACATATCAAGCACACACACAAACTGAAAAAAAAGGGAAAAGAAACGTCATTGATACACAAGCCGGAAAGAATGGAAAAAAACAAATTGTACATGATCCTAACTTACTTTCACAGGAATTGCGGTTGCATTTAGCACAACAACAAGCCTTTGAACCCTTAGATGGCCCTAGTGGACGAGTATTGTCTCGTGAGGTTTACACTGAATATATACCCACAAAATTCACTCAATGAAAATAATTTATTATTATTATTATTATTTTTTTTAAATTAATATAGCAGCACTATCCTCACATATCACATTAAACTTCGATTCTAACCTCATGCTTGTGCTTCTCACTATTTTCGTCACCTAAACACAAATCAAAATGTAATGAACATTAGCTTCCCGCAAACTCCATTTAATTGCAGATAGAAATTAAACCGAGTAAATCAAAAAATTTATACTAGAATAATTGGCTAACAAATTATTCACGGTAATATAAAAATAGTGAATCACAATTGTAGTTTTTAATGTGGCTTTATCTTTTGAAAAATTATTGTAATGGTGAATAGAACATTTGATACTTGAAAATATGTAATTTTCATTCACTTTAGTTATATTCATCAACTTGAAAATCAACAACCAAATAATTTATTCCATTATAGATTTGTTTAAAGACACACAACCATAATTAGAAGTGTTGTACTCTACTACTCTACATAAGCTAAAATTTAAAAGATATACAAAGAACACACATTTATATATATATATATATATATATATATATATATATATATATATATATATATATATATATATATATATATATATATATATATATATATATATATATATATATATATATATATATATATATATATATATATAATTCTTTTCATAAAAATAAAAAGAATGTTACCGTGGAGGTTCGATTAATGTGGAGATGAGGAATGTGAGAAATTTTGGGCCAGTCCTCACCGATCTCTTTTTTACACCTTGTCCATAGAATTGCACAATCATGAATGGTAATTCGATAGAGATCATTGAAACTTTGTATCTCATATGGTAGAGAATGTAATGTGTCACAACTTTCTATTTTCAATGATTGCAGTTTTGGGAAGTTACTAGGCAAAGAAACCAAAGACGCACAAAAGATTATATCTAACTCTTGTAAATTAGGAAAGAGA
Organism: Chrysanthemum lavandulifolium; assembly: GCA_022545495.1. Lineage (NCBI taxonomy): Eukaryota > Viridiplantae > Streptophyta > Magnoliopsida > Asterales > Asteraceae > Chrysanthemum > Chrysanthemum lavandulifolium. The sequence continues at coordinate 30,645,974 of CM040244.1, read as the reverse complement.
ATCTCATCCTTTGATGTAGCGTTGTCATCATCGTAGAAACACTTTAAACAATACATATGTTCCAATTTAATTCTCTTGAGGCTGGGTAATTTCCCAAGTGGTGGAAGATGCTCACACTTTCCAATAGAAAATTCAATACTAGTCAAACTGACTAAATTGACTAGCCAACTTGGCGAAAGAACCCTTCCCATGTAACACCATATGCTCAACACTTGGAGACCCGAATTTGGTTCCAACCCCTCAAGAACATCTGAATCAAATGTTCCTGATCTATCCAAATGTGGTTCCCATCTCTCGAAAACCTCTTCATCATATATTTCTGCATCATGCCACCTCGACCACTCTAATCTCAACCACTTTAGATTTGTTTTGTCTTTCAAATTGGCAGTTTTGGCATCCTGTAAACCTCCAACATTCTCAAGTCTTGATAACGATAAATCCCACCCAAGACGATTTAGATTTCCCAATTCACCTATTTGGGGCCCACCATTCTTTCCTACAAAAAATTGTGAAAGCCTTTGAAGGTTGGTTAGTTCTTTTATTCCAGCATTCCGGATTTTAGGGGAGTAACCAATATCCAGATGTTGAAGATTCCTCAAGTACCTCAAACCTTTAGGCAACTCACGTAACTGGTCACAATCTTCTAGAATTAATGTTTGCAAGTTTTGGAGATAAATAATCGACTCTGGTAGAACTTCTATAAATGAGTTAAATATTTTCAAGTATCTCAAATGTATTAGCTTGCAGATTGATTCGGGCAATGTCGAGCTTGCAATTCCCTTAGCTTTTCTAAATGATCTTAGCTTTTCTAAATTCTGAATCAGTAAATGAAACGTCTCACCTGATAAACTGAGATGAAGAACCTCATGAACCTCATCCGGGATTATCAACTCCTTACCCGTTTCTAAAACTGCACAATCATGTTTCATTAAAGATTGGGCAAAATCATGCATTAAATCATGTATTTTGCATGTCTCACCCATGGATGCATTCTTCTCGACGACATCTTGGAAAAACGACCTCCCGACCAAACAATCAAAAATTTCCTGGCCAAGCTCGAACAGGAACGCATCTCCTTGAGATGGAATAAATCCATTTGCCATCCACAACTCTATTAATGTATCCTTCCTTATTTCCTCCTCTTTTGAAAATACACAACAGTAAGCGAAACATATCTTCATATGTGGAGGCAAATCATCGTAGCTTAACCTCAAAGCAGTTAAGATGCCATTTTCTTGCATCTTCGACTTGAAGTTTTTGTTTACAAGCTGCCACTGATCCACCCTCTTTTTTGTCGACATTAAGCTACCCAAAGTCTTCACCGCTAGAGGTAAGCCGTTGCATTTCATCATTATCTCCTTTCCTACAAGCTTCAACTCAGAGATTACGTTTTCCCCCTCTCCTCTTCCAGGGAACGCAAGCATCTCGAATAGCGACCATGACTCCTTCTCTGATAATTCTCCCACATTATGCTGCAACTCAGGAATCTTAGCCATCAGTTGGGCAGTACCTTTCTTTCGTGTCGTTACCATAATCGTGCTGCCTTTTGCTCCGCAACGTAATGCTTTACATAACTCGTCCCAATTTTCCTTGTAATTGTTTTCGATCCATACATCATCCGTAATAATGAAATATTTCTTTTCATTTAACTTGCTTTGAAGTTGTATTTGCAAATCATTCAATGACATCTCTCCCAACTTTTTATCTTCTAGGCCACATATCGATTTAATTATTTGTTTAATTATTCTTTTCTTGTCAAAAGAGGCAGAGACATACACCCAACACTTTAACTCGAAATGTGTCTTCACCGCTTCATAGTTGTAAACATATTGAGCTAGTGTGGTTTTTCCAATGCCACCCATGCCCCATATATAGGCCTGAACATCATCATCGTCATGTGTGATGCCTATACCTTGGCTACAAATCTTATCAACTATTATCTTCTTGTCTTCATCCCTTCCGTAGATCTTCGACATAAATGAGCTAGTTTCCCTGTTTGAAATCTCACCAGCAATTCCCGTGCCATCTTCACTTGTAATCAATTGAAACTTGGATATGTTAGCATCAATGTCTTCCAATTTTTTCCGTGTGTTCTTAACTTTGTGAGCAATCCTAAATCTGACCATAAGCGAATTATAGCGGGAGGAAAAGAAGGCTCTTCTTTTGTATTTCTTGCCCATTTCCCTGTGTAGCCTTTGTATCATAGCTACAGTTTTGGCCTCGTCGAGCACGTTTTCCACCTCCAAAGAGGCAGATTTGTTAGGAATTGGAAATTCCATGTTAAAGTGTCGGTCACCCCAATTATGGTCTAGCATATGTTAGCTCGTAGACGTGTTGTTATTTACGTTACTTAGTAGTTAATTAGTTAGTTTGTAGCGTAGTTTAGTTTAGTGTATCACCGTGGAGGAAGGACGGGTCTTTACCCACTGTATGCCTGATCCACAGTCCGAAGGAGGACGTATAGTATGTAACTATAAATACCCTCTACCTCCCAAGGTAGAGGGTTGGACCTTTCAATCTAACCTTCTTTCTTTTGTTTACTTTCTCTTTCTAGAAAGGCTCCCAACCTCCACTTTCTCTCTCTAAAACTCTATCTTATTCGCCCCTTAATCTTGATGTGTTATGTGTTTATGAAAACCAATATCTAACAATTGGTATCAGAGCCATGGTTTGATCACTCATCTTTAATGTTCTTGGATTTCTAGTGGTTTTCATAAGGTTTTTGGGTTTGAATGAATTTAGAGTGGCTAGAATCATTTGGATCATCTCTTGTGTTAAAGTTTGGATTTTGATTGTACTTTTGTGTTTAGTATCATTATAAGTGCTTAGGTTTTGAATTGGAAGGCTTGAATCATCGTGGTTGGGTTGTTTTTGGATTGAAAAGTTGTGTTTTTTAAAGTTTTCTAGGCAACGATTTGTGTCACGGAATAAAACTTCATCTAAGCGATTTGTCCTGGTTTGGATCGTTTTTTGTAGCGACTTGTCCTGTTCTTGAAGCGACTTGTCTTAGTCTTGTAGCGATTTGTCATTATTTTTGGTTAAGCGATTTGTCTATTGAGACAAAACGACAAAAAGGACAAAAAGGACGAGGTAGTGGATGTACTTGTGTCCTTTAAGCGATTTGTCCCTTAAGCGATTTGTCCCTTTAAGCAATTTGTCCCTTTAAGCGATTTTCCCCTTTAAGCGATTTGTCCCTTTAAGCGATTTGTCAAGGACTGAGATTTTTCAATTTCTGCGATTTGTCTCCAAACCAAACATACAAAACCCTTGTTTTCAAACCCCCAGTTCGATCCGCGGAACAGGGGGTATATATATAAAGAATTAGGGAATATCACAAACTCAACCATTACACCATATTTATCTTTACCACCAAATCATCTCCTAGTTCCCTTTCACTTTCTTACGGTTTGGTCTTGATTTTAGTAAAATTCCGCGAAAGAATCTATTTCTCGGTTTAAATCACAGACTTGTAAAATCTTGTGTACACATCAACATCATGTCTTACACTCGATTGATAATTTGAAGTACTCAAAGCTGCGATCTTTGTTGAAAACCATGAGAATATTAGCTATCTTGAGCAGTTCTGGATGATAGAATCAATGAATGAGGATGTGAGATCTCCATGTCGAGAATCTAAAGAGAAGGCGCACCAGTCTTGGCTACAGAATACCATACCTAAGGAAAGTAGCATTGAACCTTATCAACAACTTCACTTACACCTTATGCTACTCACACCGATAGGAATGGAACGAACATGCAATTCCCTTTTCCGTCAAGACTTATCCACATTAACGGGAACATTACTATTGAACTTAGAACAATTGGAACAACAACTTGATAAAGAAAAGGTTCAAAAGGATCGTTCGGTCTTGCACTTCAAGTGATCTACAACCAATTTAGGTCATTCATCGGTGGGAATTTACATGATTATGATCAAGACATGATGAAATGTCATTCAAGAGATACCTTTGGAATGGAAATTAGCGTGTTCATAGAGACACTTATCCATCTCATGGATAATGTAGAGAAGTATATTGTGGAAGTTACTCTGAAAGATGAAAAAGTGGATGAGTGTCTGGTACGGTTGAGAGATAGTTGTGATGAGTCGGGTAATGTATCAGTTGAAAGATCGGATGTTGCTGAATGCAAAATAACAGAGACAACAAAGATTGATGTAACAAATTGTTCAGTAACTCATGTTAGAAAAGATGTGGATACAGTAATCGGAAAAGTGAATGAATGTCTGGTGAATGAATGTCAAGTGCAATCAAGAGATTGAAGTGTTGAGATGGGTAAAGCACCGGATGATGGATCGGTTGCAACGAATACATGGGCTCGAGGCGGATAAGCTTGAAACGACCCGATAGTTCGATGACTCTTGTTACACATGATATGGATGCGATATCAGACGGATAAATGAGCTGGTGTCATGTGATGAGGTACCCATTAGCTGTTCAACATAGTGCATATGCTAATGTACCTAAACATCTTGATCTTAATCTTGAACATGATTATGATAAATGTTCCTTGGTTGAGGCTGAGTCTAATAATTTCAAAACAAATGATATGGTTGATAAAAAGGTTTTTGATGAACTTTCAAACAAATTCTCAAAACTTGAAAAACATTGCATTTCTCTTGAAATTGCAATACAAAGAAAGGAGAAAAGTTTTCAAACTAAGAAACCATGTAAAAATCCGGAATTTCCTAAATTTCGTGAATTTTGAAATAAACGATTTAAAAGCTCAGCTTCAAGCCAACAACTCGACTATCAACAATTTGAAGAAACATATTTCTGATATGCATGTGAAAAGCAATTTGGTTACAAGTAATTCTGATGTTAATGTTATTGATGATATTCAAATGAGAAATGATGAATTAGTGGTTTGTATGGCCAAATTACTAAAGGAAAATGAGTCTTTAAGAAAGCATCACATTGAACTAAGTGACTCTGTCAAAGAAGCTAGAACTAAGTCAATGAAACAAACAAACTCTTTGATAGCAAAAATTGATGAACTCAAAGCTCAACTTCAGGAAAATAGTTTCGCTATTGTTGCCTTAAAAATGAGCTTAGGAAAAGCGTAGGAAAAGTGTGAACACTAAGTTTACAAAACCATCAACCTTGGAAACCGGTTTCTCATTCCATTAGAAACCGGTCCGTTGTTAGGCGACCTCTGCGTTTATATCCGAAAGACCAAAATATTCAAAACACGGTTTGCCTCCCAAGTTGATGAGAAACAAGTTTTGTCAAAATCGGTCACTTCACCGAGTTGCCTAAGAGTTATGCTTCTAGTTCCTCTAAACCTCAACATGCAACTACTTCTACTCCAAGCACCTCTAGGATTAGTTTAAAAATTTGTCAAAACCAAGCATTAAAATTCAGAATTCATATGATATGAATGTCTTGTGGAAGATCTATTATCCAGAAGAAGCTAGGAAAACGGCACAGATTCGAAAAGACGGAATTTTAGGTTCAAGATCTAGAGTGATGAATTCTACGAGGTTTCAAGGCACTGCTAGTAGTTGTAAATCATTACCTAGGAACACTCAACATAAGTCTAGGGATTGGTTTGCATCTAAGAGTAGTTGTGTTTCGATTAAAGCAATTCCCGTAGCAGATCACTCTAAGAACTCTAGATCTTTTTCTAAACCTAATCAACCTGTTTGTTCAAATTGTCTTAAATATGTCTTTAAGGCAAATCATGATAATTGTCTTTCCAAATCCCTAAATAAAGTTAATTCTCATGCTAAGATACAATCCACTAAGACTACAAACGGTGCTAAGGTTCAACCTGTTAAGTCTAGGACTTGCAGTAAGTCATCTTCAGTGCATAAGAAGCAAAAAAAACCTAAAACTTCACCTAGATGGATCCCAACTGCTAAATATTTGGAGTCTAGGAATAACGATAAGTCTTCCACTGTGCATAAGAATGTCACCAATCCTAGACCTTTCCATAAGTGGATTCCGTCTGGTAAAATGTTTAAGGATGTTTGACTTAGGTGGATACCTACCGGAAAGCTGTTTACCGATGACAAAATAAAGGTTGAATGTGAAACCCCAAAGGGTTTGGACACTAATGTCACTAACCAAAATATATGCAATCAAGTTTGTAAAATTAGTGCAGGTAGTCCTTACTCAGTTGCAGATACTTCGAGCCTTCACTACATGGACTGGCTTTAAGTATGGATTACAAATGGATTGATATCTCATAATTCACGGGTTCAAGTAACTCAATCTTGATATTCATTCGACAGTGACGTCTATTCACATCAGTTCAGGCCTCGTACTTCATCATAATGACCTATGAACACAACAGTTCATGCCTCGTTCTCTAAAGAAAAGAAATGTGTACGTTTCAGTGCGCATTATCTTTTGAAGAAGAGAAATATTCTTATTTATGACCATTCTCATCAACATGCTTCATGCTTTTTCCATGAGCTTTCAAACATCAAGTGAACCGGAATACCGTTGATTGTTTTTCTTATTCCACTTGCTCAATATAATGAAGATGGCGACATCATGTGCTAATTTTGCGGGGGAAAAGTGTGAATAGAATACATTTGGAAGATATTCACTTGCTTAATCAAGAATGGCAACTACGTATGCAATTCTTGAGGGGGAGAAGAAGTGTGAATTTACTGCATGGTTGATTGATTTCTGAGAATTAATGGTCAAACAGCTCCAAACTCATGTAAGAACCGAGCTTCTTCTTATTGGGTCATCTTCACATGGAGTTCAAAGAGCCATTGGTTGACATCTTCACACGGGTTGATTTGATTAATGACAAAGTGCTTCTAGTTGCTGGGCTGATTTTCTTAATGAACATCTTTCTATTCTTGTTTGATTAGGAGGGATTTGAGTTAAGGGGATTTGCTACATATAAGTTAACAGGAATGCTTTTTGGTGTGATGAAGATGTTAACTATCTATTCCCCAACTAGACAATCTTGAAGAAGGTCGAGCCTACAGTCGGTTCTACATTTTCTGCTATATGTTAGAAGACTTAAGAAGAGTTGCATTTAACGATCTAAAGACTTCTTCTTAATTCGGGCATTTATTAAAAGATTATCGGTTTAGGGGAGAGCACTAATTAGGGGAGAGTCAAATGCCATATTTAATCCTCAATTAGACTTGATCATTCGTTCTTGATAAGTTGATTCTCACAAAGACTTCAAGCGATCTTCTCATGATTTCAAGTATTTGGGTCGATAATATGTTGCTGATTACGAAGTGTCAAAACCGGCAAGGGGAAGGAGACACGCATCTAAGCGAGTAAACTTGATGAACTTAATACTTCTAAGTGATTGAGGATATCCCGGAAGACAAAGGTCATTACCGAGAGAAACTCAATGTTTATCTCATGGCGTTTAGTGTTCTTATTCCAACTATGTGGGGGAAGAGATGGAAGAGTTAGTTTACGAAGATGAAAGAGGTACACAAGTGTGTGATAATTTGATGTTATCACAATCATCGAGAGAGAGATTGTGTACATTGGGGATGCTCAACTGTTTACTTGAGGGCTTAATCGGTGATTCGAGATATAATCACTTATTCGGTGGACATCCACGAAATTGTCATCCGCAGAGATAATCGGTGATTCGGCTTGTTTCTTCATTGTTATCGGTTATTCTCTCTTTGGGCATTCGGTGCCGGGTTCTTGAGCTTCATACACTTTCTTGAGGAGAGAAAAGTATACATCGGGTTATTCTTTGGCTATTGGACTTAATCGCTACTTTGATGGTATAAGTTTCTACGTCTTGGTATATGTGTATTCGGGTTCGTGAGCTCTAGTCTAAGAGACCGATTGCATCAATTCAACTACGTGGGGAAGTTGTCTCGTGACACCTTTGGAATGGACCGCTGGACTTGGTGGAAAAGGAACTTGAGAAGAGTTATTTATGTATGGGATGATACGTTCTTTGTTCTTGTTGATGATATAACCCGAACGAAGGATCTCGATTATCGTTCTTAAAAGGAGCATGAGATTTATGATAATGGTGTGCTTCATGCACACAGCTAAGCAAGCTTAAAATAGAGCTTGAATCGCTCATCTAATGGATCTTGGTTTGGGGAAAAGCGCCAAAGTCTCTTTTTCTCAAAGGCTCATGTTCTATCTTCATTCGGAGCCTTGGAAGCTTTGGTGGTGGACGTTTAAGAGATGATGATTTCTATCTTCTACAAGCAGGCACTCGATATCCTTATCTCGGTACTCGTATCATCATCTTCTTTAAATTATAACATCTACTCTATCTTTGTAAATATTTATCAAAACCAAATACAAAATATAAAACCAACAAAAGAAAAGAAAAATATAAAATCATCAAAATCCATAAAATTAGAAAATTTGAAAATACCAAAAATATTATTTTCAAAGACATGTCTTCAGTATCGATAACATCTACGGTCTTAATCTTGTCATTCAATAATGGCACGGGACCATAGATGAAGTTCGAGCGAGGAGGTGTAAATATTCTTTTCCAAAACATGTCTAAAAACTATGGCTTCTGATTATTTGATTGTAACCCGCGCTCAAAATGGCTTCGATTACTTCAAGCCGTGACCGTGCTTAAAACTATGGTTTGCTATTATTTCTGATAGCAACCCGTTCTTAAAGAATGGAAAGTGCTGCACTAAATCATTTTTCAAAAATTTCTTGCACCTATCCTAAAAACAAATTGAGGAAAGTATGTCGAAGGACTGCTGTTCCTACACAAATGTTTTTCCATCTAAAATTATTCAGAAAAATATTTGTTGTATTTCAAATTGGTGGAAAATGAGTTGCTTGAAAACAATCGATGTCGAATGTTCATTAATTTGCAAACTCAATCAATGACTTTAGCGCTTTTAAAACTTTTCAAAAAATGAGTCATTGATTGAGGGGGAGAATGTTTTTCAAATTTACATCATCTAACGGGCGTTCTTAATCATCCTACGTGCTTATCTGAAAAATATAATTGCCTATGTTGAAGGACTAGGTTTCTAGGATGTGATTATTAGGTTTAGATGATTATAGATTGATGAACATATAATTCCCATGCCCATGTATGATCTGATTGATATGTTGCATTGACTTTTATTAGTCGACTGTTGTTTGGGTGATGTCGACCACCATATGTCTATCTGTGTTCACTAACGTATGCAGATAACATGGTTTAAAAGAATGTTCCCGATCTAGATCCCACAATTGAAGATGATTGGATGCCGAAAGGAAAGGGTAACTATATCTTGGGTTGACAAATGAAGAAGCGGACTTAATTTGACTTCTATGGAGAGTTGGCATAAATGTAACGTAAGAGGTCTCACCGCATCGTGAGATGGTTTTCTTCATCATCAAATGAAGAAGCGAAGCTAAGTGGACCTCTATGAAGAGTTGGCATGACAAATACAACGTCGAAGTCTCACTTGCATCTGCAGATGGTTTTCTTCAAACCTCTGACAACATCAGCGAAGCGGCTCAACCACCTAACGTATCTCATGCGGGATTAATAGTGATGACACCATGTTCGTATGGTAGAAAAATATTTGTTTGAAAATAATTGGACTAAACTTTGGAAATCAATTGGACTTCATTTTATCAAAAATTAAGTCACTCAATCAACGACTACGGTCATCGATTGAGGGGGAGAGTGATTTCAAATTAAGAATTTTCAATCAAAAAGTCTGTTTGTACTAAAATAAGTGGTGATCTAAAGATTTAATGTTATGTCATGGTATGATTTTCTTCAAAGGTCAAAGGTCTTTCAAAATGAAATTTTTTCTGTTCTTGTTTGATTGTGAAAATGTTTTATTTTACCTAAAAGATCTCTTAAAAAATTATCATACTGGCACTAACAATCTTTTAATGTCTAAATCTGTTCCACTATCGAATTAAATTAATCGAACACGTTTTCTCCCATGTTTTCTAAAGATATTTAAATCACTTGGGATCCAAAATCTCAAAGGATTTGATATTTTGATCGGGGAGAAAATGTGATTTAAATATAATCGATAACAAGTGATCGTTTTGACTCAAAGTGCGCATGACTCTCCCATATCTGCTAAAGCGCTTTCGAATCTCGAAGCACATATTAAGGGGGAGCATTTCTAAAGAAATTAAACTATCAAGGTACAAAGGTTTCAACGTTTTATCATATGTACCTTGATTGAGTTTGAAATGGTTTTCTCTATGGCAAATGTGATCGTGAAAGTACTTCAAAAATCTCTTGCCTCTATGTGCAAAATGATTTTCAAATATCCAACGCACATATTGAGGGGGAGAATTTACCAAGAAAATCAAAAGGCTTTTTCTAAGGAAATTGTGATCAAAGAAATTATTTTAAAAGAACTCTTGCCTCCATGTGCTAAACAAATTTCATAACCATATGCACATGTTGAGGGGGAGCATTTCTAAATGATCAAAACAATTAAGGTACAAAATGCTTTGATTTTATATCACAAGTACCTTGATTGATTTTACAAATGATTTTTCAATTGGTTTCATGGAAGAATGAACAATACCAAAAGACTGACCAATTTACTTAATGCACATCGGTTGAGTAAAATCTTTTCTCCCCCTCAATATGTACGTTGATAGACCGACCAATTTACTCTAAATACGAAGTACAAATCTTGGGTATTGGATTTGGGGGGTTGGTATTTCTACCGATTACTCTACTATTATCTAATTATCTAAACTAAGGTGGTGGTAGTCTATGTCTAATTAATGTGTGCTCGTATGATAGTTTAAAGATGTGTTTACTTAGGTTTTACTACTCCTTAATTATCTCCTATTGATGGTTGAGTTGTCACGTCTTATTCTTAGTTATGTTGTGTGTCTAAGGTTGTAGGGTATGCGTTTCTCCCTAACTCTTTGAACTTACCAAAGGGTCTCGTCTACAAAACCCACTAGGGATAATAAACTCTTACTCTAAGGCACTCTTTGGATGGTTTAGCTTACAACTACTCAGGTAATTATATTCTAAGGTTCACAAAGATGAATCAAGCATTAAGTACACAACGAATGACCTATCGCATTACTAGATCATTAATCAACTAAGATAAGAAACAACCAATCAATATTCAATAATTAAGTTTCATATTCCTAAGCAAACACACAAATAAATTAGCGGACATGGAGAACATGCAAGCATACACACAAATAATCAAAGACATAATTGAATTGATGAAGCAAATACTTATCTTGATGTAAGATAGGGTTTGGAACCCTAAAATCTTGTACAAGACACCCTTGGTTCGGTTTTAGGTTTTACTCCACAAAAGACTCTCCTAAAACTAAAAATTGGATTCTATATATAATATTACATATGCGGCGGCGTCACCTTATGTTTTGTGACACCGTCGTGTTATCATTAGGGTTTCGTCTTGGCCACGTTAACCTTGCGACGGCGTCACCTTATGTATGTGATGCCGTCCTCTTGACCGGCGTCGTCGGGTCGCATCTAGGCGATCACGAGTAGCACAGCTTTTGATTACCTTCTTTTATCATAACTTTGATACTTTCGGGGAACATTTGGGACAATGTTCAATTTAAGTGTAGGGAGGGAAAATAAAACAGGAACTTTGAAACTATGCTTATCCTTGATTATTTGCTTTGTCCAATTGTGATTGTGTAATAAACCATGAGAAAATGTCGGTTAGGGTAATTTTGGCACCAAATTTTTAATTTTTCATGACATATAGGAGTGGGCCATTAGTCTTAACAAAAGCGTCTCACGGATATGAAGTTATATGACTAGCACAAAACCCTTTACCACCCAAATTCCACCCAAAATGTGAGGATCGCCCCTTAGATTAGTAGGAATTAAAGCATTCATCTTTAATGCTTAGAGTGTGAACCGGTAGTATATTAGATTCTAGAACTTGTTTTGTGATGCATTCCGAGATCGCAAGTGAGACTACACTTGTGTAGTTAGGAATAACTAAATGATAAGAGGCATTAGGATAACCTTTGTTTGATACCCGTAATATAATTACTTCTTCCACATCGGTTGAGTAATTCCCCAGCGCCACTGCGTTGTACTCATCTTTAGTACACGATACCCTAGTTAACCCCTCGAGCCTATCCTTTTCGCGGTTCTCGTGATGTTTCGATTTTCGAATATCGGTGAAGAGCATTGTTTACACCCACCCCAAATATACACCCAAATCGCCTTAGCCTACCCTTATGCACTCACTTTTAGTGCAAATGTTTATTATCACCCTAAACCCTTAGTTCAATTATCGGTTGCTTGCATGAGTTGCTAAGTCGAGTCATATCCTTTGTATCTGAGTTTTGGGACGATTGGGATTCATGGGAAAAGTTAAAGTTTATGAAATGACGGGAAGGGAGCGTTACATTCAAATTCCCTTTGTTTGCGTAATAATGTACCCCAAGTGTTTTGATCTTTTCAATTCGGGTCAAATTAGTGTTAGAGTAATAAAAACTCAAGTGTAGGGATGTGCCTATAAATCCCTATCATTTTGATGTTACCGTAGAGGATGGTAGAGTAAAGTGTATGAAAAAAAAAAAAAAAAAATGGGCTACCATCCTACATCTATCTTTAAATTTATGTTTGTTTATTTGGGTTATCTAGAGTTTAGAGTGTCGTGTCTTGGCTTAGCATGCATTCTTCGTATGCATTTAACATAGAGATTTTTGACTTACCACCACTAAATAGCCTATCCCACCAAACCCTTGTTTCCTACTAGTAAGCCTAACATTACAACCCTTTAAAAGACCTCTTTGATAGTCTTTCCTAGGTGCTTCACGCCTAAGCAATGGAGGTTTGATCTATTCTCAAGCCTCACGGTAATCTATGTACTAGGACCGGTTAATGAGTGTTTATCTTCCATTTCCTATTTGTTATATTTCATATATACACGAGAGAGATGTGAGTATCCAAACACCCCATGTGAGGTGCTAGTATGTAATTCCGTGCTTGTTATGACTTTCTTGGGGCTTATATGTGTTGTGGACCGTTTAAATCAATGCTTCATGACCCCTAACTTATAAATTAACACGCGCACTAGCACCCGATCCCCCGAACACGCTTCCGTTGACTACGCATCCTCACGTATTAATGGAGCGGGAGGAAGATTCCTTGCAACACCCGGAGCTAGGAATTTCAATGAAACCTGTGAGGCATGGAAAAGCAAGCCCGACTTCTACTGGGGACAAACCAAAGAATTCACCTCTAATGATTTCTCATGGCCCCCACCTAACGGTCCTAACCAACAAAACATCGAAGGGATGTTGCAAAACCTAGTTGCATCCCAAGAAACCCACATGGCCAAGCTCTCGGACCGCTTTAACCATCAACAAGCCGAGATGGATAGGAAGATAGACAACCTTTTGAAAGCCATAGCCAATAGTGATAGGAAGGTTAGTGCTATCTCAACTCCGAACAACCGGTGTAGAGATTAAGGATCCAAGCAAGCTAACTAAGCACGTTCAATTCGTCAATACCATCGCCTTAGTGAAACACGATAGACAGGATGACGAAGAGGACCATACGCTTGTGAATAATGAAACACCCGAGGAAGTAGATGAAGTAGACATTGACTATTTCAACAAATTTCCTACGGAAGAAGAACTATCTCGCCACCCTCACTTAGTGAGTGACCTCCGTCACATGTATGTTAGGAAAAGCCCTAGAATCAAGTTTGGGAACCCTTGGAATCTTAACATACCATGTTGCATAGGACACCTTTTTGTGGCAAAGGCCTACATTGATCGCAAATCCCTAATCAACATAATGACTAGCACCTACTAAAATTGGATAATGAAGGAGCCTATCCTAACTAGGCAAGACCCCGATAATCCTAGGGATAAGTGCAATTTTCTTGGTAGAGTTAAGGGATTGCTCATCTATGTAGGTAGTTTCACGTTCCCTACGGACTTTATAATTGTGGATGATATTAGCATGGCCATAGACCCTAGTTTGTCCCACGTTATTCTAGGAAAATCTTTCATAGAAAGCACCGGGATGACCTATGACCCCTCGTTAGGAGTAGTACGATTCAAGGATGAGACCGACGACATAGCTTACCAAATGCCGTTTAAGATTGAGAAGTTTTCATCACTCTCTAATGATGAAAAGGAACTTAAGCTGTCGGTTTATTATAGGAATGATAAGGATAGGGAAAGGAGTAGATTATGTTATGGCTAAGATTTTCGGGTTCTATAAGTTGTTTGAACTTAGGACGAAATATAGGACCAATTGGGAGAGGATGAACTCTTAGAGAGGTGCATCGTGGGACACTTCTACAATATGGAATCCCGGAGAGACCGTCAAGAGGCGGTAATGAGAAAGCGTGGGAGCACGACTACGAGTCTAGCTACAAGACTCTTAAATAAAGAAAAGCGCTTAGTGGGAGGCAACCCATGCTTAATTGTTTGCTTGTTAGTGTCATATATCTTTTATTAATTGTTTATCCTCATGTTTAAATTTGTAAAAATGCTTTATTTTGTTTTTAACCTCGTCTTAATTGCATATAAAGGTATTTTACATAAGGGATAAGTGTAGGGAGGAATACTGCGTTTTCAAAAGAAGCGTAAACATGAGAATAACAATTAACCAAAAGATATATATGTTTGTTGTTCGCGTCAAATGCTTGTATCGAGTCATAATGGATGTTTTTGCGAAATTTTTCGATTCTAAAGATGTAAATTTTCCGAATTTTTTGAGGAAAATCGCATAACGGTTTTTGTCGGGATAACTTTGGCGTCGAGATTGCAACTGACGGCGTCAAGAAGGAGTAAAACATCGGATCACTTTTCTCGTTTTACGAGCTACTTATAAATTTTGGAATTTTCCGGATCTTAATTTTCTTAGAAATTACGTAAACATCCATTCCACAAGCATTATATCCTAGTTTAAATCGAGTCTTATATATATTATTACGGCGATTTTCTGTGAAGGTTTCGTTGTTTTCTTCAAGTGTGCGGGTTTAATTTTTCAAGAAGAAGTTACATAAGATTGAGGAGCTTTTCACGCATAAATTCTTCTTGGAAAGGATTTAACCACTACTTCACACACGGATCCTACCGAGCTAATCGAGGGAGTATTAGTTTCTTTCGTTTTCGATTACCTTCTTTTATCATAACTTTGATACTTTCGGGAACATTGGGGACAATGTTAGGTTTAAATGTAGGGAGGGAAAATAAAGCGGGAACTTTGAAACTATGCTTATCCTTGATTATTTGCTTTGTCTAAATGCAATTGTGTAATAAACCATGAGAAAATGTCGGTTAGGGTAATTTTGGCACCAAATTAAAAATTTTTCATGACATATAGGAGTGGGCCATTAGTCATAACAAAAGCGTCTCACGGATAGGAAGTTATATGACTAGCACAAAACCCTTTACCACCCAAATTCCACCCAAAATGTGAGGATCACCCTTAGATTAGTAGGAATTAAAGCATTCATCTTTAATGCTTAGAGTGTGAACCGGTAGTATATTAGATTCTAGAACTTGTTTTGTGATGCATTCGAGATCATAAGTGAGACTACACTTGTGTAGTTAGGAATAACTAAATGATAAGAGGCATTAGGATAACCCTTGTTTGATACCCATAATATAATTACTTCTTCCACATCGGTTGAGTAATTCCCCACACCACTGCGTTGTACTCATCTTTAGTACACGATACCCTAGTTAACCCCTCGAGCCTATCCTTTTCACGGTTCTCGTGATGTTTGATTTTCGGAATATCGGTGAAGAGCATTGTTTACACCCACCCTTTGAATATACACCCAAATCGCCTTAGCCTACCCCTTATGCACTCACTTTTAGTGCAAATGTTTATTATCACCCTAAACCCTTAGTTCAATTATCGGTTGCTTGCATGAGTTGCTAAGTCGAGTCATATCCTTTGTATCTGATTTTGGGACGATTGGGATTCATGGGAAAAGTTAAAGTTTATGAAATGACGGAAGGAGCGTTAAATTCAAATTCCCTTTGTTTGCGTAATAATGTATCCCAAGTGTTTTGATCTTTTCAATTCGGGTCAAATTAGTGATAGAGTAATAAAAACTCAAGTGTAGGGATGTGCCTATAAATCCCTATCATTTTGATGTTACCGTAGAACCGGTTAATGAGTGTTTATCTTCCATTTCCTATTTGTTATATTTCATATATACACCCGAGAGAGATGTGAGTATCCAAACAACCCATGTGAGGTGCCAGTATGTAATTTCCGTGCTTGTTATGACTTTGGCGGGGCTTATATGTGTTGTGAACCGTTTTAAATTATTGCTTCATGACCCCTAACTTATAAATTAATTGGCTAAAGCACATTTGCTTGAGGACAAGCAAATAACAAGTGTAGGGATATTTGATAAGGTTTAAAAGGTACCATTTTGAGGGTCGTTTAAGTTTTATTTGATCACTTTGGTATCCGTTATTGCTTAATATCGTTCCTTTTCACTTTTAGGTCTCTTGAAGGCAAAATGCTGGAATAGCAATTATTTGGACGAAAAGGCGAATATCTGAAGAAAATGGCCAAAGTCGAATCGAGGCACTAAAAGCTGCTAATATGAAGGCGGCGTCGGTGTTAATTGCGGCGCCGTCGGAGGATTTTGTGACGATCTGAGCCAAAACCCTATCTTTAAGTGGCGGCGTCGGGCTTTAAAAGAGTAGGCCGTTGCTACTCGGACGGCCTAGATGCGACCAGAACGGCGTCGAAAGGTGAAGAGACGGCGTCACGGACATAAGGTGACGCCGTCGCAAGTTTAACGTGCCAAGAAGAAACCCTAATGACGGCGACACACGGCATCACAAAACATAAGGTAACGCCGTCGCATATGTAGTATTATATATAGAATCAATTTTTAGTTTTAGGAGAGTCTTTTGTGGAGTAAAACCTAAAACCAAACCAAGGGTGTCTTATGCAGGTCTTTTAGGGTTCCAAACCCTATCTTACATCAAGATAAGTATTTACTTCATCAATTCAATTATGTCTTTGATTATTTGTGTGTATGCTTGCATGTTCTCCATGTCCGCTAATTTATTTGTGTGTTTGCTTAGGGAATATGAAACTTAATTATTGAATATTGATTGGTTGTTTCTTATCTTAGTTGATTAATGATCTAGTAATGCGATAGGTCATTCGTTGTGTACTTAATGCTTGATTCATCTTTGTGAACCTTAGAATATAATTACGAGTAGTTGTAAGCTAAACCATCCAAAGAGTGCCTTAGAGTAAGAGTTTATTATCCCTAGTGGGTTTTGTAGGCGAGACCCTTTGGTAAGTTCAAAGAGTTGGGAGAAAGCATACCCTACAACCTTAGACACACAACGCAACTAAGAATAAGGCGTGACAACTCAACCAACAATCTGAGATAATTAAGGAGTAGTAAAACCTAAGTAAACACATCTTTAAATTATCATCACGAGCACACATTAATTAGACATAGACTACCACCACCTTAGTTTAGATAATTAGATAATAGTAGAGTAATCGGTAGAAATACCAACCCCCAAATCAATACCGAGATTCGTACCTTTCAATTTCCTAAAAAACATAAAAAGATAAAAATAATCTTCCTCAACCTTAACCTTAGCGTAGTAACTTCTTACTAGCATTCCTATTCCCCAGAGAACGATATCAATACCGTGGCTTACCCTAATACTACACTACAACGATTAGGTTCACTGCCTAGGGTGTTGAAAAACTTGCTTTCGACGAAAGGAAGTTCCTTTGACCCGAGCGCGACTGCGTAAGCGTATCAAGTTTTGGCGCGCTGCCGGGAATAGAATAGCTAGTTAGTAGTCCACCTCGTTTAGGCTCTTTGCTTGATTCCTATCAGTAAATTTTTCTCATTTTAGCTTCCTCTTAGTCAATCCCTCTTCTTCATGACCTTTGTTAGTACACCCATCACCTTTCATCATGGAATATGATAACCAACCACCACTCATCAACCCACCACAAATGACCCGCCAAGAGCCCGTACTCTTGGTGAATACTCAGACCAAGCCACCTAGGCTATAGGAACACCATTGAGCTTCCGACCTAGCCCAAACTACGGCCTTGCGATCCGACACCATCCGGTTGGTGCAAAATGGATGTGCATTCCTCGACTTCGTTCGAAGATCCAAATCGACATCGAGGATTTCCTCAAAATTGTCGATTCCATCGACCTTGATGCTACTACTCGGGAGACCACACGCTGCGTCTTTTCCAATTCTCTGCGGGACCAAGCTAGTAATTGGCTTTAGCGACTTCCATGGCTCCATCTCAAGTTGGGATGATCTTACCTCTCGCTTCCTTGCTCAATTTTTCCCACGGGAGAACCACTAAGCTTAGGAATGACATCTTGATGTTCCAACAACGTCAAGGTGAATCTCTATGAAGCATGGACCCGATTCAATGACTTACTTCATAAAGTCCTCATCACGGCATTGATCTTTGGCTCCAAGTCCAAATCTTTTATGATCATGTCAACTTCCCCACTAAGCGATCCATTGACAAAGCGGCGGTGGAAAACTTAGTGATCTCACCGCGGAAGAATCATGGGGTATAATAGAGGATCTTTCCTCACGACAACGAAAGTTGGGATGACCCCGTGAGCTACCTAAAACCGTTAAGGCAATCTCCTTGCCTTCCATCAACTCACAACCTTCCGACCGTAGGATGATCGAACTTGAAGATCAAGTTAAATTCCTCATGAGTTCCTAAGAAAATCCTAAGTCTTACACCATGTGAACAAAGTTTCTTCCTCGTGCGAGCCGTTTTGTGATCCTCATAACACGCGCACTAGCACTGATCCCCGAACACGCTTCCGTTGACTCGCATCCTCGCGTATTAATGGAGCGGGAGGAAGATTCCTACAACACCGGACCTAGGAATTTCAATGAAACCCGTGAGGCATGGAAAGCAAGCCCGACTTCTACTAGGGACACCAAAGAATTCACCTCTAATGATTTCTCATGGCCCCCACCTAACGGTCCTAACCAACAAAACATCGAAGGGATGTTGCAAAACCTAGTTGCATCCCAAGAAACCCAAATGGCCAAGCTCTCGGACCGCTTTAACCATCAACAAGCCGAGATGGATAGGAAGATAGACAACCTTTTGAAAGCCATAGCCAATAGTGATAGGAAGGTTAGTGTTATCTCAACTCCCAAACCTTCAGGTATAGATATTAAGGATCCAAGCAAGCTAACTAAGCACGTTCAATTTGTCAATACCATCGCCTTAGTGAAACCTAATAGAACAAATGACGAAAAGGACCATACGCTTGTGAATAATGAAACACCCGAGGAAGTAGATGAAGTAGACATTGACTATTTCAACAAATTTCCTACGGAAGAAGAACTATCTCGCCACCCTCACTTAGTTAATGACCTCCGTCACATGTATGTTAGGAAAAGCCCTAGAATCAAGTTTGGGAACCCTTAGAATCTTAACATACCATGTTGCATAGGACACCTTTTTGGTAAAGGCCTACATTGATCGCAAATCCTAATCAACATAATGACTAGCACCTACTACAATAAAATAATGAAGGAGCCTATCCCGACTAGGCAAGACCCCGATAATCCTAGGGATAAGTGCAATTTTCTTGTTAGAGTTAAGGATTTCCGTCTATGTAGGTAGTTTCACGTTCCCTACGGACTTCATAATTGTGGATGATATTAGCACGCCATAGACCTAGTTTGTCCACGTTATTCAGGAAAATCTTTCATAGAAAGCAGGGATGACCTATGACCCCTCGTTAGGAGTAGTGCGATTCAAGGATGAGACCGAAGACATAGCTTACCAAATGCCGTTTAAGATTGAGAAGTTTTCATCACTCTAATGATGAAAAGGAACTTAAGCTGTCGGTCTATTATAGGAATGATAAGGATAGGGAAAAGGGAGTAGATTATGTTATGGCTAAGATTTTGGGTTCTATAAGGATTGTTTGAACTTAGGACGAAATATAGGACCAATTGGGGAGAGGATGAACTCTTAGAGAGGTGCATCATAGGACACTTCTACAATATGGAATCCCGGTAGAGACCGTCAAGAGGCGGTAATGAGAAAGCGTGGGAGCACGACTACGAGTCTAGCTACAAGACTCTTAAATAAAGAAAAGCGCTTCGTGGGAGGCAACCCATGCTTAATTGTTTGCTTGTTAGTGTCATATATCTTTTATTAATTGTTTATCCTCATGTTTAAATTTGTAAAAATGCTTTATTTTGTTTTAACCTCGTCTTAATTGCATATAAAGGTATTTTACATAAGGGATAAGTGTGGGAGGATTACACACGTTTTCAAAAGAAACGTAAACATGAGAATAACAATTAACCAAAAGATATATATGTTTGTTTGTTCGAGTCAAATGCTTGTATCGAGTCATAATGGATGTTTTTGCGAAATTTTTCGAGATTCTAAAGATGTAAATTTTCAATTTTTTCGAAAATCGCGAGCAGTTTTTGTTAGGATAACTGACGGCGTCGAGATTGCAACTGACTGACGTCGGGAAGGAGTAAAACATCGGATCACTTTTCTCGTTTTCGAGCTACTTATAAATTTTGGAAATTTCAAATCTTAATTTTCTTAGAAATTCAGAAGCATCCATTCCACAAGCATTATATCCTAGTTTAAATCGAGTCTTATATATATTATTACCGCCGATTTTAGGCGAAGGTTTCGTTGTTTTCTTCAAGTGTGCGGTTTAATTTTTCAAGAAGAAGTTACATAAGATTGAGGAGCTTTTCATGCATAAATTCTTCTTGGAAAGGATTTAACCACTACTTCACTACGGATCTACCGAGCTAATCGAGGGAGTATTAGTTTCTTTCGTTTTGATTACCTTCTTTTATCATAACTTTGATACTTTCGGGAACATTGGGGACAATGTTCGGTTTAAATGTAGGGAGGAAAATAAAGCGGAAATTTGAAACTATGCTTATCCTTGATAATTTTCTTTGTCAATTGCATTTGCGTAATAAACCATGAGAAAATGTCGGTTAGGGTAATTTTGGCACCAAATTTAAAAATTTTCATGACATATAGGAGTGGGCCATTAGTCTTAACAAAAGCGTCTCACGGATAGGAAGTTATATGACTAGCACAAACCCTTTACCACCCAAATTCCACCCAAATGTGAGGATCGCCCTTAGATTAGTAGGAATTAAAGCATTTATCTTTAATGCTTAGAGTGTGAACCGGTAGTATATTCGATTCTAGAACTTGTTTTGTGATGCATTCCGAGATCGCAAGTGAGACTACACTTGTGTAGTTAGGAATAACTAAATGATAAGAGGATTTAGGATAACCCTTGTTTGATACCGTAATATAATTACTTCTTCCACATCGGTTGAGTAATTCCCCACCCTTTGCGTTGTACTCATCTTTAGTACACGATACCCTAGTTAACCCTCGAGCCTATCCTTTTCGTGGTTCTCGTGATGTTTTGGTTTCGGAATATCAATGAAGAGCATTGTTTACACCACCCCAAATATACACCCAAATCGCCTTAGCCTACCCTTATGCACTCACTTTTAGTGCAAATGTTTGTTATCACCCTAAACCCTTAGTTCAATTATCGGTTGCTTGCGTGAGTTGCAAAGTCGAGTCATATCCTTTGTATCTGATTTTGGGACGTGATAAGGTTTTAAAGGTACCATTTGAGGGTCGTTTAACCCTTATTTGATCACTTTTGTATCCGTTATTGCTTAATATCGTTCCTTTTCACTTTTAGGTCTCTTAAAGGCAAAATCTTGGAATGACACTTATTTGGATGAAAATGCGCGAATATATGAAGAAAATGGCCAAAGTCAAAATCGAGACACTAAAAGGCTGAAAATAGAAGGCGGCGGCGAGGCGTTAATGCTGACGGCGTCAGGATTTTGTGACGGACGAACCCAAAACTCGTATTTTCAAGAGGCGGCGTCGTGCTTTTAAAGAGTAGGCCGTCGCTACTCGGGCGCCTAAATGCAATCCAGGCGATGTCGAAGGTGAAGAGGATAGCGTCACGGACATAAGGTGACACCGTCATAAGGTTAACGTGGCCAAGACAAAACCCTAATAGCGGCGACACGATGGCGTCACGAAACATAAGGTGGCCGTCGCATGTGTAATCTTATATATAGAATCCGAATTTTTCGGTTTTAGAGAGTCTTTTGGGTAAAACCTAAAACCGAACCTAAGGTGTCTTGTACAGTATTTTAGGGTTTTAAACCCTATCTTACATCAAGATAAGTATTTACTTCATTAATTCAATTATGTCTTTGATTATTTGTGTGTATGCTTGCATGTTCTCCATGTCCAAGCTAATTTATTTGTGTGTTTGCTTAGGAAGTATGAAACTTAATTATTGAATATTGATTGGTTGTTTCTTATCTTAGTGATCAATGATCTAGTAATGCGATAGGTCATTCGTTGTGTACTTAATGCTTGATTCATCTTTGTGAACCTTAGAATATGATTACACGAGTAGTTGTAGGCTAAATTATCCAAAGAGTGCCTTAGAGTAAGAGTTTATCATCCTAGTGGGTTTTGTAGGCGAGACCCTTTGGTAAGTTCAAAGAGTTGGGAGAAAGCATACCCTACAACTTTAGACACACAACGCAACTAAGAATAAGGGCGTGACTCAACCATCAATAGGAGATAATTAAGGAGTAGTACAACCTAAGTAAACACATCTTTAAACTATCATACGAGCACACATTAATTAGACATAGACTCCCACAACCTTTAGTTTAGATAATTAGATAATAGTAGAGTAATCGGTAGAAATACCAACCCCCAAATCCAATACCCGAGATTCGTACCTTTCCGTTTCATAAAATATAAAAATACAAAATAATCTTCCTCAACCTTAACCTTAGCGTAGTAACTTCTTACTAGCATTCCTATTCCCTAGAGAACGATATCAATACCCGTGGCTTACCCTAATTACTACTACAACGATTAGGTTCTTTGCCTAGGGTGTTATAAAACTTGCTTGAAGAAAGGAAGTTTCCTTGACCCCGAACGACGTGTGGCGTTATCAAGTTTTTGGCGCGCTGCTTGGGAATAGAATAGCTAGTTAGTAGTCCACCTCGTTTAGGTTCTTTGCTTGATTCCTATCAAGTAAAATTTTCTCATTTTTTAGCTTTCTCTTAGTCTATCCCCTTCTTCGTGACCCTCGTTCGTAAAAACCATCACTCACCATGATCCGTATCTTCCATCGAATATTCTTCACTCTACCCATTCCCAATCCGAGATTGAGAACGCATCCCACAAAACCCTTCACCCACTCACCATTTTGGTAATCACCTAGGGCATAATGAGATAAATTGGCAACAACAAAGTCCTTTCTATTACTACGATTCGATGAGGAATTTGATTATGGTAAGGCACTTGATTGGGGAGGTCATTAATGAAATTGAGAAGACCCTCACAATGTTTTGACCCTAGGTGTAGGATTGAGAAAGATGGCCCCTTTAACATGCTAATCCCTAGCAAAATAGGACTAGAAGGGTTCGATGCTTATTTGAATTCATTCTTACCTTTAAACTTAATCTCGAGGACCTATACAACAAAATCAAGGTCAATGAGTTAACTTATCAAGGGAACAATGTTGTTGAAGCGGTCATTTATTTGCACGTGTTTGTCGGAAGTTTTGCTTATTTGGTAGAGTTCATGGTCTTAGAAGACTTAGGAGAATTTATAGATAAGGACCTCACTCAAGTAATTTTGGAAAACCTTTCAAAAATTGACTAGGTTGAATGAACGGATGATTGATGGTCTAATTACATTCTCTCGATGAAGTTGAAGATTTCATCTACCAAATGCCACGCTCATCCTAGGTTTAAACATAAGGACATTGAGGTTTGTAATAGAATGACCCTATTCCATTGCTTAGTGAAAGGGATAAGCGAGTGGGCTTAGGTACCCATATGATAAAACTAAGCGGTATTACAAAAAATGCCTTGAATTAGGAGATGATTACAAAAAGAATGAAAAAGCGTTGGAATGGCTTAAGTATAAGCAAGAGGCGGTGGTGAGGAAAGCGTGAGAACACGACTATGAGTCTAGCTACAAGACTCTTAAATAAAGAAAAGCGCCGTGGGAGGCAACCCATGCTTAATAGTTTGCTTGTTAGTGTCATATATCTTTTATTAATTGTTTATCCTCATGTTTAAATTTGTAAAATGCTTTATTTTGTTTTTAACCTCGTCTTAATTGCATATAAAGGTATTTTACATAAGGGATAAGTGTAGGGAGGATTACACATGTTTTCAAAAAAAGCGTAACCATGAGAATAACAATTAACTAAAAGATATTTATGTTTGTTTGTTCGAGTCAAATGCTTGTATCGAGTCATAATGGATGTTTTGCGAAATTTTTCCGATTCTAAAGATGTAAATTTTCCGAATTTTTTCGAAAATCGAGACCGGTTTTGTCGAGGATAACCCGACGGCATCGTGAAGGAGTAAAACATCGATTACTTTTTCTCGTTTTCGAGCTACTTATAAAATTTTGGAATTTTCGGTCTTAATTTTCTTAGAAATTCGTAAACATCCATTCCACAAGCATTATATCCTAGTTTAAATCGAGTCTTATATATATTATTACCGCCGATTTTCTGTGAAGGTTTCATTTGTTTTCTTCAAGTATGCGAGTTTAGTTTGTCAAGAAGAAGTTACATAAGATTGGAAGGAGCTTTTCACGCAATAATTCTTCTTGAAAAGGATTTAACCATCACTTTACGGATCCTACCAAGCTAATCGGGGAGTATTAGTTTCTTACGTTTTAATTACCTTCCATTATCATAACTTTGATACTTTCGGGGAACATTGGGGACAATGTTCGGTTTAAGTGTAGGAGGAAAATAAAGCGGGAACTTTGAAACTATGCTTATCCTTGACTATTTGCTTTGTCCAATTGTGATTGTGTAATAAACCATGAGAAAATGTCGGTTAGGGTAATTTTGGCACCAAATTTAAAATTTTTCATGACATATAGGAGTGGGCCATTAGTCTTAACAAAAGCGTCTCATGGATAGGAAGTTGCATGACTAGCACAAAACCCTTTACCACCCAAATTCCACCAAAATGTGAGGATCGCCTTAGATTAGTAAAATTAAAGCATTCATCTTTAATGCTTAGAGTGTGAACCGTAGTATATTAGATTCTAGAACTTGTTTTGTGATGCATTCCGAGATCGCTAGTGAGACTACACTTGTGTAGTTAGGAATAACTAAATGATAAGAGGCATTAGGATAACCCTTGTTTGATACCGTAATATAATTACTTCCTCCATATCGGTTGAGTAATTCTCCCACACTTTTGCGTTGTACTCATCTTTAGTACACGATACCCTAGTTAACCCCTTAGAGCCTATCCTTTTCGCGGTTCTCGTGATGTTTCGGTTTTCCGAATATCAATGAAGACATTGTTTACACCCCACCCCAAATATACACCCAAATTGCCTTAGCCTACCCCTTATGCACTTACTTTTAGTGCAAATGTTTGTTATCACCTAAACCCTTAGTTCAATTATCTAGTTGCTTGCATAAGTTGCTAAGTCGAGTCAAATCCTTTGTATCTGGTTTTGGGACGATTGGGATTCATGGGAAAAGTTAAAGTTTATGAAATGACGGAAGGGCGTTAAATTCAAATTCCCTTAGTTTGCGTAATAATGTACCCCAAGTGTTTTGATCTTTTCAATTCGGGTCAAATTAGTGTTAGAGTAATAAAACTCAAGTGTAGGGATATGCCTATAAATCCCTAATATTTTGATGTTATCGTAGAGGATGGTAGAGTAAAAGTGTATGAAAAAAAAAAAATCGAGAAAAATAGAAAAGAGAAAAAAAATATATATAAAAAAAAAAAAAAACAACATCTGCTACCATCCTACATTTATCCTTTAAATTTATGTTTGTTTATTTCCGTTACCTAGAGTTTTAGAGTGTCGGGTCTTGGCTTAGCAACGCCATTCTTCGTATGCATTTAACATAGAGATTTTTGACTTGCCACCACTAAATAGCCTATCCCACCAAACCCTTGTTTCCTACCATAAGCCTAACATTACAACCCTTTAAAAGACCTCTTTGATAGTCTTTACTAGGTGCTTACGTAAAGCGATGGAGGTTTGATCTATTCTCAAGCCTATGGTAATCTATGTACTAGGACCGGTTAATGAGTGTTTATCTTCCATTTCCTATTTGTTATATTTCATATATACACCGAGAGAGATGTGAGTATCCAAACACCCCATGTGAGGTGCTAGTATGTAATTCCGTGCTTGTTATGACTTTCTTGGGGCTTATATGTGTTGTGGACCGTTTTGAATTAATGCTTCATGACCCCAACTTATAAATTAATTGGCTAAAAGCACATTTGCTTGAGGACAAGCAAATAACAAGTGTAAGGATATTTGATAAGGTTTTAAAAGGTACCATTTTGAGGGTCGTTTAACCCTTATTTGATCACTTTTGTATCCGTTATTGCTTAATATCGTTCATTTTCACTTTTTAGGTCTCTTGAAGGCAAAATGCTGGAATGGCACTTATTTGGACGAAAAGGCGTGAATATATGAAGAAAATGGCCAAAGTCAAAATCGAGACACTCAAAGCTGCTGAAAATAGAAGGCGACGGCGTCAGGCGTTAATTGCGACGCCGTCCGAGGGTTTTGTGACGGGACAGAACCCAAAACTCGTATTTTCAAGAGACGGCGTCGGGCTTTAAAAGAGTAGGCCGTCGCTACTCAGACGGCCTAGATGCAATCCAG
This sequence comes from Chrysanthemum lavandulifolium, assembly GCA_022545495.1. Classification (NCBI taxonomy): domain Eukaryota; kingdom Viridiplantae; phylum Streptophyta; class Magnoliopsida; order Asterales; family Asteraceae; genus Chrysanthemum; species Chrysanthemum lavandulifolium. The sequence continues at coordinate 30,619,286 of CM040244.1, read as the reverse complement.
ACGACATCAGAAGCAGAAGAGGACGGCGTCACGGACATAAGGTGACGCTGTCGCAAGGTTAACGTGGTGATCTGTGCTAAACAGTCAAGTCAAATAGACTTAAAACAGCTCAAACACAAATGCAATTAAGATCAGAGGAATATAGGGAATTCCTGGGTCGTTAAGTCCCACGGAGGATGAATTGGTGTTAAAACACTTAATCGGATGGTAGAATGATCATTAAGGATAGCAATCGGTGGGGTTTGGATGGAAAATTATACCTAAAGAAAAGATTAACAAATAACATCGACTTAAATGCAAATTAAAAGATTAAAAGTTAAAATCTATTAAATAAACGCTATCACTATTTTTAAAGTCGATGAGCGTTTAAAACTACAATTTAAAACTTACGTTTGAAATAAAATTACGTCTACGTATAAAATAAAATGTGAGTTTTAAAGAAATAAAAGACCTATAAATATGAAAATGATGTTTTATAATCCTAATAATAAAAGAAAATTATTAGAAAAAGAAAATTATTTTTACAACTATTTATTTAATTATTATTAATTAAAAACTATTTATTAAGTATTTAAAATGTACTAAAATACAAGAAAATACAAAATTAACCTAGAAAAATTAAATTATAACTTGGAAAATCTAAAATATGATAAAACTTATTTTAAAACTAAAAATATATTTTTAGACTTATTATGTATTTATTATTAATTTAAAACTATTTAAAACTAATTAAAATGCTAAAAATACTTTTTAAACTAAGAAAATTATGGAAAAATACTTTTATTACTTTTATATTTATCTTAACCTAAGAAAATTGAAAAATCATTTTTTGGACTTTTTATAATTTATTTGTATTAAAAGCTATTTAAAATGCCTAAAAGCTTTTTAATTAAGAAAAATAGCAAGCAGTTATGAAAAATTATGAAAATCTCAGGAAAAGTCTATTTTAATATGTAGAATCTAGAAAAATAGAAAAACATGGGCTTGTTTGGAGAAATTAGCAAGCTGAGTTGTATTTGCTAATAATAAAACTTGAAAAAGCCAATTTATAACCAAAGACCACCCAACCTACATGAAGCTATATTAAGCTAAAAGAACTCTATTTCAACTAAAATTACAAACCATGACCTCTGGATTACAAGTGTAAATCGATTTGAGGTTTAAGCTAAATAAGCAAAGCAGTTTTGGTAGGTTACTTTAAGCTTATGCACGTAACACTCAATAAGCTAAAAGCGAAAAGCAATTATTAGAACTTGTAAAGACCCGGTTGAGAGTGTATAAACCAAAACTCAGACAATGATAAGCTCTTATGAGCTTGGGAGAGGCTATATTAAAACGACAAACCAGATTAAAACTCGGTGAATCTTTGAGTAATATGGGACAAAGTACAAGCTTGATGCGACCCTATAGAATAAGCTGCAAAATGGTAAATTGAGCTTGGGATTTCAAGAAGGCCTGGTTAGCTTCTCAAAAAGCCAATAATCACAGGCTATGACCAAATAACAAGCTCTATGTGAGCTTATGAAAGAGCTAGTAAAACTGGTGCACAGTGCACTTTTTGAAACAGATGCTTGAAATAAGCTAAAAGTTAAGCTATTTAAAAAGCTATTTGGAAAATAAGAAAGATACTATGATAAAGTTAAGCAACTGAATATTGAAATACTAAAACTCGGGTCTTGAATACTAATATTAAGCCCTATATAACTTAATCTCTTTTATTCAAAAGCGCTATCTTGAAATATTTGACTTTTTATAAGAACTAACTAAGTTGACTTTATTGAACTTTAACTTGATTCTACTAACGATTGTGTTATATTAAGCTAGAATGATGTGAAATTAAGCTAATTTAAAGGTTTTAAGCACGTGATGAATTTTACCTATAAAATCCTAACGGTGAGCTTATGAGGTAGAATTAAAAGCATTTTGACTTTACATCTAATGAGCACGTGTTTTCTTGTCGATATAAGTTCTTTAGACCAAATCTAACTTAGAACAACCAAAAACAAAGGGCGCACAACTTTAATACAAGAGAACAAGTAAAACCAAACACCCTTTTATGTGGTGATTTGGTGTTTTCAAAGGATTTCAATGATTCGGACCATGAGCATGATTTCAAACCGCTATTATCACTAAATAGGACTAAATTAACTTTAAACAACAACAATAACAACATAAGACGTTGATATACCAAGATTGATAAAATGCTTACAAATTGGTTTCCAATGTAAAAGCGAGAACCAAGGCCTAAAACACATCCTAAAGCTTCCCATGAAGCACTAATCCCAAGACCATCCACTATTTATCCTGCTCCAAATATTCTTGAACATCAATCTGTGATTTTTGAATTTCCTTTGAATTTTTAGTATTTTGGTAATTTTACGCTTTTACTTCTAAACTATATTTTAAAGTCTCTAAAAGCTTCAATAAGCTTTCTTAGGAGCTTATATGACTTACTCAATCCAAAGAAACAACTTCAACAAGTTCGACATATTTGAGATTTTTGAATAAGAAGAAAATTGCATAACTTGAGATATAGCTTTAAGCGGAAATTGATGCTTACAAAAGTTTTATATTACACTGAAAACATGAAATACAAGATTTAAAAGCTTTAAAATGCACTGGAATTTAGAAGTAAGCTAAAACGACAATGAAAATTAAAATTATACTAGATATATTAATCCACTGGACCAAGCTTGATATTTATTGACTTCAATCTTCTCTTGTCGACCTCTGAAAATATCCCACCACATCTTGACCCTTGAAATCAGCCAGATAATCATATTTGCCAAATGTCGAATTTGGCGCCATTTTTTCAAAGGTTTGGTTTTTCTCATTAATGGGCTTTGGATTGGTGTGGAGGTGGAAGGAGGCAATTTGGGAGGTGATGTGGAGGTGAAAAGGTGGAAAACCAGTGGTTAAAAACCACTGGTATTGGTGAAACAGGGGTGAGGGAGGAAGGTGAATAGTGTAGGCGGTATTATTTGATTTAAAAAGTTGGGCCGGGTCACTGTTTGGGTTTGGATTTGGGCTAGAATTAATAAAGGGTCCGTTTGGCTTGGTTTATCAACAAGGACCATTAGTGTAATTTAGCCAAAGATGAAGGACTGGATTTGACAAGTTTCCAAGCATATTATAAGGATCAAACCTGCCAAGTAAGATTAGTACAAGGACCTATATTGATAATTTCCATTTTTTTTAAATCCAAGGACTAAAATTGTCAAGTTTGAAACTTGAGGGACCAATATTGTAATTTCTCAAAAAGTTTATCATAAGGACCATTTTTGTCATTTATAAATAGAACAAGGTTAAAAGTTGATAATTTTCACTTTTTAAATTAACCAAGGACTATTTTTGACAATTTTCAAAGTTGAGGGACCAAAGTTGTCATTTTGTGATTTTTAAACTTTGAAAGGATTTGTTTTGACAACTTTTGAATCTTATGGACCTAAAATGATATTTTGCAAGTTTTTGAATTACCAGGACTGTTTTTGACAAATTTTCAAACTTGGGGACTAAAGCGCCAATTATGCAAACTTGATACGTTTTCATCGATTTTGATGTTTTGCATTTAAAACATATAAAACACTTGTTTGTGATATTTTTATCATTTTGAAGCATTCTTGAGTGTTTTCGGATGTTTTGGAATTCTAACGATATAAAATGATGAGTATTTAGACACTCATCACGTGGCGAGACGAAACCCTAATGACGACGACACGGCGTCACGAAACATAAGGTGACGCCGTCGCATATGTAATCTTATATATAGAATCGAATTTTTCGGTTTTAGAGAGTCTTTTGGAGTAAAACCTTAAAACCGAACCTAAGGTGTCTTGTACAGATTTTAGGGTTTTAAACCCTATCTTACATCAAGATAAGTATTTACTTCATTAATTTAATTATGTCTTTGATTATTTGTATGTATGCTTGCATGTTCTCCATGTCCGCTAATTTATTTGTGTGTTTGCTTAGGAAGTATGAAACTTAATTATTAAATATTGATTGGTTGTTTCTTATCTTAGTTGATCAATGATCTAGTAATGCGATAGGTCATTCGTTGTGTACTTAATGCTTGATTCATCTTTGTGAACCTTAGAATATGATTACACGAGTAGTTGTAGGCTAAATTATCCAAAGAGTGCCTTAGAGTAAGAGTTTATCATCCTAGTGGGTTTTGTAGGCGAGACCCTTTGGTAAGTTCAAAGAGTTGGGAGAAACGCATACCCTACAACTTTAGACACACAACGCAACTAAGAATAAGGACGTGACAACTCAACCGTCAATAGGAGATAATTAAGGAGTAGTACAACCTAAGTAAACACATCTTTAAACTATCATACGAGCACACATTAATTAGACATAGACTCCCACAACCTTAGTTTAGATAATTAGATAATAGTAGAGTAATCGGTGAAATACCACCCCCAATCCAATACCGAGATTCGTACCTTTCCATTTCATAAAATATAAAAATACAAAATAATCTTCCTCAACCTTAACCTTAGCGTAGTAACTTCTTACTAGCATTCCTATTCCCTAGAGAATGATATCAATACCGTGGCTTACCTAATTACTACACTACAACGATTAGGTTCATTGCCTAGGGTGTTATAAAACTTGCTCGAAGAAAGGAAGTTTCCTTGACCCCGACGACGCGTGTAGCATTATCGAGACGATTGGGATTCATGGGAAAAGTTAAAGTTTATGAAATGACGGTAAGGAACGTTAAATTCAAATTCCCTTTGTTTGCGTAATAATGTACCCCAAGTGTTTTGATCTTTTCAATTCGGGTCAAATTAGTGTTAGAGTAATAAAACTCAAGTGTAGGGATGTGCCTATAAATCCCTATCATTTTGATGTTACCGTAGAGGATAGTAGAGTAAAGTGTATGAAAAAAAATCTAAAAAAAAATAGAAAAAGAAAAAGAAAAATAGAGTAAAAAAAAAAAAAAAAAAAAAAAGGGCTACCTCCTACATCTATCTTTAAATTTATGTTTGTTTATTTCATTATTTAGAGTTTAGAGTGTCGAGTCTTGGCTTAGCAACGCCATTCTTCGTATGCATTTAACATAGAGATTTTGACTTACCACCACTAAATAGCCTATCCCACCAAACCCTTGTTTCCTACCGTAAGCCTAACATTACAACCCTTTAAAAGACCTCTTTGATAGTCTTTCCTAGGTGCTTACGTAAGCGATGGAGGTATGATCTATTCTCAAGCCTATGGTAATCTATGTACTAGGACGGTTAATGAGTGTTTATCTTCCATTTCCTATTTGTTATATTTCATATATACACCGAGAGAGATGTGAGTATCCAAACACCCCATGTGAGGTGCTAGTATGTAATTCCGTGCTTGTTATGACTTTTATGGGCTTATATATGTTGTGGACCGTTTTAAATCAATGCTTCATGACCCCTAACTTATAAATTAATTGGCTAAAGCACATTTGCTTGAGGACAAGCAAATAACAAGTGTAGAGATATTTGAAAAAGTTTTAAAGGTACCATTTTGAGGGTCGTTTAAGCCCTTATTTGATCACTTTTGTATCCATTATTGCTTAATATCGTTCCTTCTCACTTTTTAGGTCTCTTGAAGGCAAAATGCTGGAATGGCACTTATTTGGACCTAAAAAGCGAATATCTGAAGAAAATGGCCAAAGTCGAATCGAGACACTCAAAGTTCTTTGAAATGTAAGGCGGCGGCGTCATGTGTTAATTGCGACGCCGTCGGAGGATTTTGTGACGATCTGAAGCCAAAACCCTATTTTCAAGTGGCGACGTCGGGCTTTAAAATAGTAGGCCGTTGCTACTCGGACGGCCTAGATGCGACCAGACGACGTCCGAAAGTCGAAGAGGACGGTCACGGACATAAGGTGACGCCGCCGTCGCAAGGTTAACGTGGCCAAGACGAAACCCTAATGACGGCGACACGACGGCGCCACAAAACATAAGGTGACGCCGTCGCCTATGTAATATTATATATAGAATCCGAATTTTTACATTTTAGGAGAGTCTTTTTGTGGAGTAAAACCTAAAACCGAACCAAGGGTGTCTTGTACAGTATTTTAGGGTTCCAAACCCTATCTTACATCAAGATAAGTATTTACTTCATCAATTCAATTATGTCTTTGATTATTTGTGTGTATGCTTGCATGTTCTCCATGTCCGGCTAATTTATTTGTGTGTTTGTTTAGGAATATGAAACTTAATTATTGAATATTGATTGGTTGTTTCTTATCTTAGTTGATTAATGATCTAGTAATGCGATAGGTCATTCGTTGTGTACTTAATGCTTGATTCATCTTTGTGAACTTAGAATATAATTACGAGTAGTTGTAAGCTAAACCATCCAAAGAGTGCCTTAGAGTAAGAGTTTATTTTCCCTAGTGGTTTTTGTAGACGAGACCCTTTGGTAAGTTCAAAGAGTTGGGAGAAGCATACCCTACAACCTTAGACACACAACGCAACTAAGAATAAGGCGTGACAACTCAACCATCAATAGGAGATAATTAAGGAGTAGTAAAACCTAAGTAAACACATCTTTAAACTATCATACGAGCACACATTAATTAGACATAGACTACCACTACTAGGGTTGTAAACGAACTGAATGTTCATTGAACATTTCATGAACCGTTCGGTAAAAAGTTCGTTTATGTTCGTTTATTTATTAAATGAACGAACATGAACAATATTTTACGATCGTTTAGTTAAATGAGCGAACATGAACAAAAGTCACGTCCGCTTTTTTATGTCCGTGAATGTCCGATTATGCGTTCGTTAACGTTCATTTATGTTCATTTATTTATTATGTTCAGTATATCATATCTTTTAATTGTATAATTTTAAAATTAGTTTGCTTAAACAAAACAACGCTAATAAAATAATATTAGATGCATAATTTAATAAAGTTTATGTTCGTTTGTCATGTTTATTTATGTTCGATCGTTTATGTCCGTTTAGCGTTCATTTAGTATCTTAATGAGCGAACATAAACGAACATGAACAACTCATTTTCTTAATAAGCGAACATGAACAAGAAATTTCGTCCGTTTAAGCGTTAGTGTTCGTTTATTTGTGCGGTTAAAATTAAATGAACGAACATGAACAAGGCTCCGTTCATGTTCGTCCGGTTCGTTTACCCTAACCACCACCTTAGTTTAGATAATTAGATAATAGTAGAGTAATCGGTGAAATACCAACCCCCCCAAATCCAATACCCGAGATTCGCACCTTTCAATTTCCTAAAAAACATAAAAAGATAAAAATAATCTTCCTCAACCTTAACCTTAGCGTAGTAACTTCTCACTAGCATTCCTATTCCCTAGAGAATGATATCAATACCCGTGGCTTACCCTAATACTACACTACAACGATTAGGTTCCCGCCTAGGGTGTTGAAACACTTGCTTGACGAAAGGAAGTTCCTTTGACCCCGAGCAGCTGCGTAAGCGTATCAAGCTATTTGATAAAGTTTTAAAAGGTACCATTTTGATACTGTAAAATACCGTACATATGATCATTAATAAACTAGCATTACGACATAATTGATTAATGATAAGGTTTTAAAAGGTACCATTTTGAGGGGTCGTTTAAGCCCTTATTTGATTACTTTTGTATGCGTTATTGCTTAATATCGTTCCTTTTCACTTTTTAGGTCTCGTGAAGGCAAAATCTTTGGAATGGCACTTATTTGGATGAAAAGCGCGAATATCTGAAGAAAATGGCCAAAGTCGAATCGAGACACTCAAAGCTGCGAAAAGCAGGCGGCGTCGGTGTTAGTGCGGCGCCGTCGGAGGATTTTTGTGACGATCTGAGCCAAAACCCTATTTTCAAGTGACGACGTCGGGCTTTAAAATAGTAGGCCGTTGCTACTCGGACGGCCTAAATGCGACCAAGACGACGTTAGAAGGCGAAGAGACGGCGTCACAAACATAAGGTGACGCCGTCGCAAGGTTAACGTGGCCAAGACGAAACCCTAATGACGGAATCACGACGGCGTCACAAAACATAAGGTGGCGTCGCATATGTAATATATATATAGAATCCAAATTTTTCGGTTTTAGGAGAGTCTTTTTGTGGAGTAAAACCTAAAACCGAACCAAGGGTGTCTTGTACAAGTATTTTAGGGTTCCAAACCCTATCTTACATCAAGATAAGTATTTACTTCATCAATTCAATTATGTCTTTGATTATTTGTGTGTATGCTTGCATGTTCTCCATGTCCGCTAATTTATTTGTGTGTTTGCTTAGGAATATGAAACTTAATTATTGAATATTGATTGGTTGTTTCTTATCTTAGTTGATTAATGATCTAGAATGCGATAGGTCATTCGTTGTGTATAATGCTTGATTCATCTTTGTGAACCTTAGAATATAATTACGAGTAGTTGTAAGCTAAACCATCCAAAGAGTGCCTTAGAGTAAGAGTTTATTATCCCTAGTGGGTTTTGTAGACGAGACCCTTTGGTAAGTTCAAAGAGTTGGGAGAAACGCATACCCTACAACCTTAGACACACAACGCAACTAAGAATAAGGCGTGACAACTCAACCATCAATAGGATATAATTAAGGAGTAGTAAAACCTAAGTAAACACATCTTTAAACTATCATACGAGCACACATTAATTAGACATAGACTACCACCACCTTAGTTTAGATAATTAGATAATAGTAGAGTAATCGGTGAAATACCAACCCCCAAATCCAATACCGAGATTCGTACTTTTCAATTTCCTAAAAAACATAAAAAGATAAAAGAAATAATCTTCCTCAACCTTAACCTTAAGTGTAGGGATGTGTGTAACCACCCGCATTTTTAGGTTACTTTTCATTTTCGAGAATTTACTATTCACTTTTACTATTCACATTCACTATTCATCTCATAAAATATTTAATCCACATTCTCGTAAGATAAATTATTTTAGTAATAACACGAGAGTTCGACCATCGTTAAATCATTTTCATAAAAGTTATTAAGTAAACATCGTTTTAAAGTTTCGTTTTAGGCGGTCCACCGTTTAAACATCACACGATACTCTAAAATCAACTCGACAATTTTCCTCGCATCGGATAAATTTTAGATCACTCATGATTAATTTGAGAATTTTTAAGATTTATTATTTTAATATTACCAAATAAGCCCGGTGAGAACAAAACTAAACTTAAGTTTTAAAGAATTCTACTAACATCCGGACTTAACGATTCATGCTTTGTGTTTCTAATATGTTTTTGAAAATTTTACATTTTTGGAAAAGTCAAACATATTTCCTCCTCCTTTGACCATAAAGGAATTAACCTTGTACGTTCTACATTTTTGCTTAAATCGTAACTTTTAAACTTCACGAATAAGCGTAAAGTTATCCAGCGTATGTGAAAACCACATTTAACATCTCATATCACTTTTAGAATAATTTTAGTCTACTCTAAATAAATTCACGGTCGTTTCCACGAAATTTCGTTCTTTTCGAAAAGCTGCGTATTATGCGTTTTTGACCCGTATTCACTTTAAGCGGTGTTTTTGCACCCAATGAGACTTATCACCCATTTTATATTTTTAGATGGAGTATAATGATGAGTCTCATCATTCCTACAAGTTTCGTATTTTTACGATACCGGTTTCGTTTTATGGCTTCGGTTGGCATTTAACGGAACCAAAACTCACTCTGTAACAAAGATAATACCAAAACTAACCACCTAAGTCATTTTATCTTCACTTGGCCGACCTAAGGGGGGGGGGGGAGTCATCATTTTGGTGGCAAAATCCTAACCATGCTTCCTTTAGATCGTTACAAGTGTCCTAACTTAACCATGGTTAATATTTAACCCAATATATGGTTAACCAAACTTACCCTCCTATAAATAGCAAGTGATATGCATCCTAAGAACCCTCACAATCTGTTTTGGGTCGTTCATATCACAAATCATACATATCTTTCATCATTTGATCTATAAACTCCAAGTTTATGCAAGGAAGTTCAAAGATCAAGCTTCTACATAAAATCTCAAGCAAGTTTAAGTGATCTTCTTGAGTTTAAATCTACTCAAGTCACTTATTACTTCATCACCAACTCTTCAAGTTTTCAAGGGTGCCAAGGTGTGGAAAGCTAGCTTAATCCGAAGTCCTAAGTGTTCAATCAATGTCAGATCCTTACTAGTTACTCCTTTCTTATTGAAAGCCAAAAGTTGTAAGCAACTTATCACCACCATCATCTCATCTTTATTATTCATAATCCTAACTATTTCATGCTATATATATAGTTACTATGTTGATTCATGATGTACATATACTCAATCACTTGTTTTAATTCACATATTGTCATAAAAGTAACAAACTAGTAAACTAGTCATATTCTACACATGTGAGACCATTAAAACAGTAACATAAGGACTTTCTAACTTACATAATATGGTAGACAAGATAAAAGGTAAACATAGCAATTTGAATCACCGAAGCGGACAAAGCGAGTCAAAAGTTATAAGCAAAAGAAGTTAGTGAAACCTAAACACGAAGCGCCAATAGCTTAGCTTTGTTTTGAGTTACGCCGTTTTAAAAATGGTACTTGGTCCGAATCATCAAAAGTTAAAACACGAAAGTTGTCCGAACGACGTTTTCCTTCAATAATAAACAAGCTCGGACCTTGAAAGCATAAATAGGCCAAAATATTTCAAAAAGCGAAGCTATAGTAAATATAGTCTCATAACTATACTTTTGTCACAACTAAAGCAAACCAAGAGGCCTAATGGCCATAAGCCAAGACCACGGCTACGGCTAAGGTCAAAGCTAAGTCTCAAGACCATGGTAGTCAAGACCAAAGTCACGGCAAGGCCATGGCTAAAGCCTCAAGGCTTGTTTGCCCAAGACCGTTAACTATGGTAATTATATTTATGAAACAACGAGAACTTGTAAGAACTAGATAGTTATTAAAACATGATAAACTTTATGTTATAACAATCTTCACTCAAAACATATGTTGTATTTACTAAGTGCTACAATAGTAGGGAACTTCATATGAGGGTTTCATTTGAGTAAAAGCGTGTCGACGAGTTCTTGGTTTACGAATTAAAGTGTCCTAGCTCCTTGAGCGTTCTTGCATGACCTCGAATTATGATGGCCCGAGCGGTAGTACGATATCTATAAACTAAACATGTTTTCACAACTAGACCATTTCTATAAACAACATACACAAAACCATGTACTACATCATGATCAACATAGAAATATATATAGAATGGTTTATATTTTCCTAAAACATTATTCCAAACTTAAGGCGCAACATTTCATTTCTAGGTTGAGCGTAGGAGTTTTCCGACTTATCCATCATCCGTTAAAGTACTTAACATCATTTACACTACGGTGAGTTCATAGCCCCACTTTCTATTACTTAATTGTTTTACAAACCCTTGGGGAGATACATGCTTTATTTTAAACAGAACACATTGCTTTCAAATTCTATACTTATCGATTATTTTACTTGCACTAAGTTACCGCATTTGCCAATCTTAAGTCCCTAAATCATGAATCATTAATCACGAGTGAAGTGGCGCGAATATTGTGGATAGTTCTATCGGGATTGGCGAATCCCGTTTGTTTGACCGGGATCCGGTAAACAAACGCACTATATTGAGTAGATCGGGTAAAGCGGCAAATTTTACCTACTTGGGGCATCGGTTACTATTATATGACAACGGAGTTAACGCCTTGATTGCATGATGCTTAGTGAATAATAAGCATTTTGTTTTCAAAACATTGGTGTGAGTCTAATTAACTCACACTACCAACATAATGTGTTCAACCATTTAACAAACTCTATGAATTTCACTCAACCTTTGTGTTGACAGTTTTAAGCATGTATTTTAGGTCCATAATGTCGGAAGCTGGCACGGAAGAGCGAGGACTAGATCAAGAAGGCTATAAATATTTTATCATTCATAAAACATCAAAGACTTTATATTGATGTCTTTTGTAAACTCTGATATATTTGAATAATTTGAATGATAAATCCTTTTAAACGACTCTTTAGAGATCGTTTTCTATTATTATATTTGTTGTGCCATGAAGTAACACCCGGTTTGAATTCATTGCGTATCACGAAATTGGGGTGTTACAGATTGGTATCGAGCCACGATTATAGACAAGCGGGTCTACTTGAGACTTAAACTATAACTACTTTACAAACAAAAACATTTTATAGCCTTCCGTTCTCCGTGCCTTCCATCCTCCAGACGATTATGTGACTTTTAGGCATTTTAAGCTATACAAACATACTACTTTATTGACATATACACTCGACATATTTTCAATCATTTTAGCTAAACAATATACTAAACATATCTGCGTATGCTTATTCTAAGGCATTACGGCACAATCATATTTTCTAATCTCCCGATCATGCATCTACTCATGCCTTTTAGGATTATGAAACTTCCTCCAAGACATTATAGCCGACTATAATGGTCTTTCCTACTTCCCATACATTGTGAGATACAATGGTCTCATTCATTTTCAAGACTTTGTGATATCTGGTGGTCTCTATTACATTCTCGGAACCTTGTAAATCACGGTGGTCTCTATTACATTCTCACTGCTGTAAATCCTCGGTGGTCTCTATTACATTCTCGAGACTTTGTAAATCCTACGGTGGTCTCTCCATCATTTCTCAAGACATTGTGAGTTACACAATGGTCTCTTCATCATTTCTCAAGACATTGTGGGTTACACAATGATCTTTCCATCATTTTTAGACATTGTGAGTTGCACAATGGTCTCAACTACTCCTCGGATATTGTAAGTTATACAATAGTCTCTAAAATTATCTTATAAACATTAAATGATATTGTTTTACATGAAACCCGTCACGATCTATCAATTTCCTAATGGAAATAGGTTTCTAAAGGACAAAGTGACTCATCATCTACAAAAGTGAAGTTCAAGAACTTTCTCTTCATTCATCAAAATTCTCTTCGAAACCTTCATTGTTAAAGGTTCGTGATTCTAGCCAAGTATAGACTATTTTAGAATTATTTAAGGTTTCCTTTTCACACGTATCTACCCATACTATCTTTTATGCTATGGAATGTGAAAAAATAGGTTACAAGTCTTTTATGGCGGGACTTGCAATGAATGGTTTGATATCGCCTTTGCTTAGTGGACAATTTCTCAAAAGCTATGAACATATCACAAGTATACCTAATTTAGGTATTTGAAAAATTTATCGAACCTCGGCTAAATATAGCCTAATCACCTATATTTAACCTTGGGATAGTGGAACATGGTCTGATACACCAGAATTCATTAAAAAGATCTAGAGACACGATAGTGTCTTACCACTCAGCAAAATCTTAACATCTTATTTATACTACCTAATTTCATTCTTGAAAGTTTTCATTTATGAAATAATCCTAACTACTATATTTGGATAGTCATCAAATCTTCTCGTCATTCTTTAGAAGTACTAGCTTTGATTAGATTTCAAGGATATCATTCAGTCATTCACTTTTGATTTTAAAACAAACTTGACATCTACGCTTAAGAATAATGGTAGCGTCGCTACACTCTTCTAATCGTCAACATATCACATCATTATCTCGAACCCCATTGAAATTCGGTATGTAAAACTTCAACATACCACGTTTCTTTCAAACACTAGTTGACATAAACACTATAAGATATGACCTTCATCTCGAAACCACCTAAGACATAATCAACTTTGGAAATGGTTTGGATAACCACTTGCCACTAGCAAGACTTTCCCTACAACGACAGTTATTACATCATTACAAACCATTTCACATCAACAATATCTTACACCTTTAATTAACAATAGTTACCCTAACAACAACAAAAACTATTCCATTTGAGGCACTATATCGATGAAAGTGTTAGTTAACTATTTTCTGGACTAAGGTATTCAGAGATCATCCACGAAACAACTAAGGAAACCATACAAATATAAATTAGGCTCCATGCCGCACACTATCACCAAAAACTTCATGTTAGAAATTAAGGTTTTATTGATAGTCTCGATACAATAAGATATGATTCATTTTTAAGAAGCGGGAAAAGCCAAACTTAAGGTATATTGGACTCTATAAGATTTTAACAAAACCCTTTATATTACCAACGCCACGACCAAAAACTTAGAATGGTACATAACACATTCTATGACCAGAAACTTGATAACGCAAAGATTAGGATTCGGCGCATATAAATATATTTTCCTAGACACTTCAACATTAGTAACACACCCTGAATTCCGGGACGGAATTCCCATTAAGGGGGTGAGACTGTAACCACCCGCATTTTTAGGTTACTTTTCATTTTCGAGAATTTACTATTCAAATTTACTATTCACTTTTACTATTCACATTCACTATTCATCTCATAAAATATTTAATCCACATTCTCGTAAGATAAATTATTTTAGTAATAACCTGAGAGTTCGACCATCGTTAAATCATTTTCGTAAAAGTTATTAAGTAAACATCGTTTTAAAGTTTCGTTTTAGGCGGTCCACCGTTTAAACATCACACGATATAACGAAAATCAACTCGACAATTTTCCTCGCATCGGATAAATTTTAGATCACTCATGATTAATTTGAGAATTTTTAAGATTTATTATTTTAATATTACCAAATAAGCCCGGTAGAGAACAAAACTAAACTTAAGTTTTAAACAATTCTACTAACTTCGGACTTAACGATTCACCTTTGTGTTTCTAATATGTTTTGAAACTTTTACATTTTGGAAAAGTCAAACATATTTCCTCCTCCTTTGACCATAAAGGAATTAACCTTGTCGTTCTACATTTTTGCTTAAATCGCGTAACTTTTAAACTTCACGAATAAGCGTAAAGTTATCCAGCGTATAATGAAAACCACATTTAACATCTCATATCACTTTTAGAATAATTTTAGTCTACTCTAAATAAATTCACGGTCGTTTCCACGAAATTTCGTTCTTTTACGAAAAGCTGCGTATTACTTGTTTTTGACCCGTATTTCCGACTTTAGCGGTGTTTTGCACCCAATGAGACTTATCACCCATTTTATATTTTTAGATGGAGTATAATGATGAGTCTCATCATTCCTACAAGTTTCGTATTTTTACGATACCGGTTTTACGTTTATGGCTTGGTTGGCATTTAGCAGAACCAAAACTCACTCCGTAACCAAGATAATACCAAAACTAACCACCTAAGTCATTTTATCTTCACTTGGACGACCTAAGGGGGGGGGAGTCATCATTTTGGTGGCAAAATCCTAACCATGCTTCCTTTAGATCGTTACAAGTGTCCTAACTTAACCATGGTTAATATTTAACCCAATATATGGTTAACCAAACTTACCCTCATATAAATAGCAAGTGATATGCATCCTAAGAACCCTCACAATCTGTTTTGGGTCGTTCATATCACAAATCATACATATCTTTCATCATTTGATCTATAAACTCCAAGTTTATGCAAGGAAGTTCCAAAGATCAAGCTTCTACATAAAATCTCAAGCAAGTTTAAGTGATCTTCTTGAGTTTAAATCTACTCAAGTCACTTATTACTTCATCACCAACTCTTCAAGTTTTCAAGGGTGCCAAGGTGTGGAAAGCTAGCTTAATCCAAGTCCTAAGTGTTCAATCAATGTCCGATCCTTACTAGTTACTCCTTTCTTATTGAAAGCCAAAAGTTGTAAGCAACTTATCACCACCATCATCTCATCTTTATTATTCATAATCCTAACTATTTCATGCTATATATATAGTTACTATGTTGATTCATGATGTACATATACTCAATCACTTGTTTTAATTCACATATTGTCATAAAAGTAACAAACTAGTAAACTAGTCATATTCTACACATGTGAGACCATTAAAACAGTAACATAAGGACTTTCTAACTTACATAATATGGTAGACAAGATAAAAAGGTAAACATAGCAATTTGAATCACCGAAGCGGACAAAGCGAGTCAAAAGTTATAAGCAAAGAAGTTAGTGAAACCTAAACACCGAAGCGCCAATAGCTTTTTCATTTTGAGTTCGCCGTTTTAAAATGGTACTTCGGTCCGAATCATCAAAAGTTAAAACACGAAAGTTGTCCGAACGGCGTTTTCCTTCAATAATAAATAAGCTCGGACCTTGAAAACGCATAAATAGGCCAAAATATTTCAAAAACAGAAACTGCCGTAAATATAGTCTCATAACTATACTTTTGTCACAACTAAAAGCAAACCAAGAGGCCTAATGGCCATAAGCCAAGACCACGGCTACGGCTAAGGTCAAAGCTAAGTCTCAAGACCATGGTAGTCAAGACCAAAGTCACGGCAAGGCCATGGCTAAAGCCTCAAGGCTTGTTTGCCCAAGACCGTTAACTATGGTAATTATATTTATGAAACAACGAGAACTTGTAAGAACTAGATAGTTATTAAAACATGATAAACTTTATGTTATAACAATCTTCACTCAAAACATATGTTGTATTTACTAAGTGCTACAATAGTAGGGAACTTCATATGAGGGTTTCATTTGAGTAAAGCGTGTCGACGAGTTCTTTGGTTCTGAATTAAAGTGTCCTAGCTCTTGAGCGTTTCTTGCATGACCTCGAATTATGATGGCCCGAGCGGTGTACGATATCTATAAACTAAACATGTTTTCACAACTAGACCATTTCTATAAACAACATACACAAAACCATGTACTACATCATGATCAACATAGAAATATATATAGAATGGTTTATATTTTCCTAAAACATTATTCCAAACTTAAGGCGCAACATTTCATTTCTAGGTTGAGCGTAGGAGTTTTCCGACTTATCCATCATCCGTTAAAGTACTTAACATCATTTACACTCGGTGAGTTCATAGCCCCACTTTCTATTACTTAATTGTTTTACAAACCCTTGGGGAGATACATGCTTTATTTTAAGCAGAACACATTGCTTTCAAATTCTATACTTATCGATTATTTTACTTGCACTAAGTGACCGCATTTGCCAATCTTAAGTCCCTAAATCATGAATCATTAATCACGAGTGAAGTGAGCGCGAATATTGTGGATAGTTCTATCGGGATTGGCGAATCTGTTTGTTTGACCGAGGATCCGGTAAACAAACGCACTATATTTGAGTACATCGGGTAAAGCGGCAAATTTTACCTACTTGGGGCATCGGTTACTATTATATGACGAGTTAACGCCTTGATTGCATGATGCTTAGTGAATAATAAGCGTTTTGTTTTCAAAACATTGGTGTGAGTCTAATTAACTCACACTACCAACATAATGTGTTCAACCATTTAACAAACTCTATGAATTTCACTCAACCTTTGTGTTGTGATTTTAAGCATGTATTTTAGGTCCATAATGTCGGAAGTCGCACGGAAGGCGAGGACTAGATCAAGAAGGCTATAAATATTTTATCATTCATAAAACATCAAAGACTTTATATTGATGTCTTTTGTAAACTCTGATATATTTGAATAATTTGAATGATAAATCCTTTTTAAACGACTCTTTAGAGATCGTTTTCTATTGTTATGACTGTTGTGCCATGAAGTAACACCCAGTTTGAATTCCGCTGCGTATCACGAAATTGGGGGTGTTACAATGTGCCTATAAATCCCTATCATTTTGATGTTACCGTAGAGGATGGTAGAGTAAAAGTGTATAAAAAAAAAACATAAAAAAAAAAAAAAAAAATTCGAAAAAAAATAGAAAAAGAGAAAAAGAAAAAGAAATAGAGTGTAAAAAAAAATACGGGCTACCATCCTATATCTATACTTTAAATTTATGTTTGTTTATTTCCGTTACCTAGAGTTTTAGAGTGTCGAGTCTTGGCTTAGCAACACCATTCTTCGTATGCATTTAACATAGAGATTTTTGACTTACCACAACTAAATAGCCTATCCCACCAAACCTTTTTTTCCCTACCGTTAGCCTAACGTTACAACCCTTTAAAAGACCTCTTTGATAGTCTTTCCTAGGTGCTTACGCCAAAGCGATGGAGGTTTGATCTATTCTCAAGCCTATGGTAATCTATGTACTAGGACTGGTTAATGAGTGTTTATCTTTCATTTCCTATTTGTTATATTTCATATATACACCCGAGAGAGATGTGAGTATCCAAACACCCCATGTGAGGTGCTAGTATGTAATTTCCGTGCTTGTTATGACTTTTGTAGGGCTTATATGTGTTGTGGACCGTTTTAAATCAATGCTTCATGACCCCTAACTTATAAATTAATTGGCTAAAAGCACATTTGCTTGAGGACAAGCAAATAACAAGTGTAGGGATATTTGATAAGGTTTTAAAAGGTACCATTTTGAGGGGTCGTTTAAGTCCTTATTTGATCACTTTTGTATCCGTTATTGCTTAATATCGTTCCTTTTCACTTTTTAGGTCTCTTGAAGGCAAAATGCTGGAATGACACTTATTTGGACGAAAAGCGCGAATATCTGAAGAAAATGGCCAAAGTCGAATCGAGACACTCAAAGCTGCTGAAAGTAGCGACGGCGTTAGGTGTTAATTGCGGCGCGTTGGAGGATTTTGTGACGATCTGAAGCCAAAACCCTATTTTCAAGTGACGACGTCGGGCTTTAAAAGAATAGGCCGTTGCTACTCGAGACGGCCTAGATGCGACCAGACGACGTCGGAGTCTGAAGAGGACGGCGTCACGGACATAAGGTGGCGCCGTCGCAAGGTTAACGTGGCCAAGACAAAACCCTAATGACGGCGACACGACGGCGTCACAAAACATAAGGTGACGCCGTCGCATATGTAATATTATCTATAGAATCCGAATTTTTCAGTTTTAGGAGAGTCTTTTTGTGGAGTAAAAACCTAAAACCAAACCAAGGGTGCCTTGTATAGTATTTTAGGATTCCAAACCCTATCTTACATTAAGATAAGTATTTACTTCATCAGTTTAATTATGTCTTTCATTATTTGTGTGTATGCTTGCATGTTCTCCATGTCCGGCTTATTTATTTATGTGTTTGCTTAGGGAATATGAAACTTAATTATTGAATATTGATTGGTTGTTTCTTATCTTAGTTGATTAATGATCTAGTAATGCGATAGGTCATTCGTTGTGTACTTAATGCTTGATTCATCTTTGTGAACCTTAGAACATAATTACCTGAGTAGTTGTAAGCTAAACCAACCAAAGAGTGCCTTAGAGTAAGAGTTTATTATCCCTAGTGGGTTTTGTAGATGAGACCCTTTGGTAAGTTCAAAGAGTTAGGGAGAAAGCGATACCCTACAACCTTAGACACACAACGCAACTAAGAATAAGACGTGACAACTCAACCATCAATAGGAGATAATTAAGGAGTAGTAAAACCTAAGTAAACACATCTTTAAACTATCATACGAGCACACATTAATTAGACATAGACTACCACCACCTTAGTTTAGATAATTAGATAATAGTAGAGTAATCGGAAGAAATACCAACCCCCCAAATCCAATACCCGAGATTCGTACTTTTCAATTTCCTAAAAAAAACATAAAAAGATAAAAGAAATAATCTTCCTCAACCTTAACCTTAAGTGTAGGGATGCGCCTATAAATCCCTATCATTTTGATGTTACCGTAGAGGATGGTAGAGTAAAAGTGTATAAAAAAAATAAATAAATAAACATAAAAAAAAAAAAAAAAAAAATCGAAAAAAAATAGAAAAGAGAAAAAGAAAAAGAAATAGAGTGTAAAAAAAAATACGGGCTACCATCCTATATCTATACTTTAAATTTACGTTTGTTTATTTCCGTTACCTAGAGTTTTAGAGTGTCGAGTCTTGGCTTAGCAACGCCATTCTTCGTATGCATTTAACATAGAGATTTTTGACTTACCACAACTAAATAGCCTATCCCACCATACCCTTTTTTCCATACCGTTAGCCTAACGTTACAACCCTTTAAAAGACCTCTTTGATAGTCTTTCCTAGGTGCTTACGCCAAAGCGATGGAGGTTTGATCTATTCTCAAGCCTATGGTAATCTATGTACTAGGACTGGTTAATGAGTGTTTATCTTTCATTTCCTATTTGTTATATTTCATATATACACCCGAGAGAGATGTGAGTATCCAAACACCCCATGTGAGGTGCTAGTATGTAATTTCCGTGCTTGTTATGACTTTGAGAGGCTTATATGTGTTGTGGACCGTTTTAAATCAATGCTTCATGACCCCTAACTTATAAATTAATTGGCTAAAGCACATTTGCTTGAGGACAAGCAAATAACAAGTGTAGGGATATTTGATAAGGTTTTAAAGGTACCATTTTGAGGGTCGTTTAAGTCCTTATTTGATCACTTTTGTATCCATTATTGCTTAATATCGTTCCTTTTCACTTTTAGGTCTCTTGAAGGCAAAATCTTGGAATGGCACTTATTTGGACGAAAAGGCGAAAATCGAAGAAAATGGCCAAAGTCGAATCGAGACACTCAAAGGCTGCTGAAAGCAGGCGGCGGCGTTAGGTGTTAGTGCGGCGCCGTCGGAGGATTTTGTGACGATCTGAAGCCAAAACCCTATTTTCAAGTGACGACGTCGGGCTTTAAAAGAATAGGCCGTTGCTACTCGGACGGCCTAGATGCGACCAGACGACGTCGGTGAAGAAGACGGCGTCACGGACATAAGGTGACGCCGTCGCAAGGTAACGTGGCCAAGACAAAACCCTAATGACGGCGACACGGCGGCGTCACTAAAACATAAGGTGGCGCGTCACATATGTAATATTATCTATAGAATCCAATTTTTCGGTTTTAGGAGAGTCTTTTGTGGAGTAAAACCTAAAACCGAACCAAGGGTGCCTTGTGCGGTATTTTAGGATTCCAAACCCTATCTTACATCAAGATAAGTATTTACTTCATCAATTCAATTATGTCTTTGATTATTTGTGTGTATGCTTGCATGTTCTCCATGTCCGGCTAATTTATTTGTGTGTTTGCTTAGGAATATGAAACTTAATTATTGAATATTGATTGGTTGTTTTCTTATCTTAGTTTATTAATGATCTAGTAATGCGATAGGTCATTCGTTGTGTGTAATGCTTGATTCATCTTTGTGAACCTTAGAATATAATTACGAGTAGTTGTAAGCTAAACCATCCAAAGAGTGCCTTAGAGTAAGAGTTTATTATCCTAGTGGGTTTTGTAGGCGAGACCCTTTGGTATGTTCAAAGAGTTAGGGAGAAACGCATACCCTACAACCTTAGACACACAACGCAACTAAGAATAAGATGTGACAACTCAACCATCAATAGGAGATAACTAAGGAGTAGTAAAACCTAAGTAAACACATCTTTAAACTATCATACGAGCACACATTAATTAGACATAGACTACCACCACCTTAGTTTAGATAATTAGATAATAGTAGAGTAATCGGTGAAATACCAACCCCCAAATCCAATACCCGAGATTCGTACTTTTCAATTTCCTAAAAAACATAAAAGATAAAAAAATAATCTTCCTCAACCTTAACCTTAGCGTAGTAACTTCTCACTAGCATTCCTATTCCCTGAGAGAACGATATCAATACCCGTGGCTTACCCTAATACTACACTACAACGATTAGGTTCACTACCTAGGGTGTTGAAAAACTTGCTCGACGAAAGGAAGTTCCTTTGACCCCGAACGCGCTGCGTATGCGTATCAATGGTGTTGTAAGGATGGTTAGAATAGGTATTCGTTCCCACGATCCCGCCGAGCGGAGGGATCTACCGAGGATAATCCACTAGATAGTGTAGAGTCCTTGGGAATGATGAAAAAGGAGAAAAAGAGATATGGGAAGAGTGCGGATGAGGCCGAGCTAGTCTTGGAATAAACCCAACAAGGTTCTAGTAATGAAGTCTCGGTAAGCCTGAAGGGGTTGAAGAATGAAAAAGAATTGAATGTGAAAAGGGTGAAAAGTAGACCTCCAATAATTCAACCTTAGGGCGAAACCGGGTTCAATACATATGCTCTTGGTGTTTACTAAGGTAACACCGGTATTGAAAACAAGGCGTCATGGACCCGATGATGCCTTTGCACTAAAACTTCCCAAGCCGGTCAAGTTCCTCTTAAAAGGACTTGTTTCATTCTTCTGAGGAACCGACATAATCTATCAACTTTCTCTTAGAGATTGTTGATATTGAAGAAGAGACCCTCTCCTAGTCTTCGGCATAGGAAACCAAATGTGCACAATTGAGTCTAGAGCCAAGAGATCATCCACAATATCTCATTAGGACACATTATTCTTGAAGACTTGCTGTTTCACACAATGTGGAAAGCAAGTATATATTAAGAGTCCTACGCATTATCCTTGTGGTATTGCCAGAACATCCGAGTGATATGTAAGTATTCACGATGAAGATGGAAATCCTTCTAGAGCCAACATGAAACAAGCTCTTGGTGGGTGACATGTGAGATCTTTTCTAAAGATCAAGCTTGTGACAACTGGATAGAAACAATGGGGCGATTCACTCTTGAATCAACCTTGGTCCAGGAATGGAATTGACGAATACTTTTGGAAAAACCGTTCGATGTGCAAATCTTCTTTTCTCTAGCACATCGAATGTGTATTCATTTTCAAATTCAAAAGGTATCTCTGATTGAAAAAATACTTTTGGAAAAACTGTTCGATGTGCTAATCTCTTCTTTTCTCTAGCACATCGAATGTGTACTCTTTTCAAATACAAAAAGTATTTCTAATTGAAAATTGATCTTTCTCATAAAACCTTCGTCGTATTGCAAAATTCTTTCTTCTAAGCAATATGCGATTGTTTTTTAAATCAATTTTTCATCAATCAGTGAATCTCGATTATTGGTTCACTCACTGTGTTGTCTTCTTTGAGGCGTTCGGTTTGAGAACGACTAGAATAGCTGCGAAACCTGTCAAGGAGATTCTTTGGAATTATACGATCACAGGCGGTGCTTGTATTGATCAACGAGGAACCGTGGGCGTGTACCTCAATTCAACGAAGTGATCAAAGACACTTTCGTGTGTTTTATTGCTAATTGTTGTTTCGGTACATTTGAACGGTTGCGGTGATCGTAATTGAGGAGTCAATCCAAAGCCGCATGCTCACGGCATCCACACTTAATTAAAGAAATCATGGTGGTGCATATCTACATAACTTGGCTCGATATTTTTATACTATGCTTACGCTCTGACTGCGCAAATATCATGAACCAAAGAAAGCTCAAGTAAAGCACGCTACTCGATGAAAAGATGTCATGATCCAAAGTGTGAGCATATACGTCCGAAAGTCACAACTTCACATGATGGTAACACAATAAAGGGTGATCCAGAGATTTACTATGGCTGACGATCTCAAAGAAAGCTCGAAGATCATCAATGATGTGGATCAGTTAAAGGCCTCCACTAAAAGTACAAATCAATGCGGACTTTGAAGAATCGCTACTAAAGCACAAAGATTGCAGAACTCGAAGAATAGAAGTCTACGAGCTCAGAACTAAAGACAATGATGGAATGCTAGGATGCAAAATGTATTTCATGGGGTGACCTCCCTTAGGGGGAGATTGTTAGGAATTGGAAATTCCATGTTAAAGTGTCGGTCACCCCAATTATGGTCTAGCATATGTTAGCTCGTAGATGTGTCATTATTTACGTTACTTAGTAGTTAATTAGTTAGTTTGTAGCGTAGTTTAGTTTAGTGTATCACCGTGGAGGAAGGACGGGTCTTTACCCACTGTATGCCTGATCCACAGTCCGAAGGAGGACGTATTGTATGTAACTATAAATACCCTCTACCTCCCAAGGTAGAGGGTTGGACCTTTCAATCTAACCTTCTTTCTTTTGTTTACTTTCTCTCTCTAGAAAGGCTCCCAACCTCCACTTTCTCTCTCTAAAACTCTATCTTATTCGCCCTTTAATCTTGATGTGTTATGTGTTTATAAAAACCAATATCTAATAAGATTTGAGAGTCTTGAGCCATTCTTCCACGGCCTTTTGCGTCGTTTGCTACACCTCAGCATCATAAAGTACACCTTGAATTTTTTGAAAGTGTTGTTGAGAGCTGAAAGATCATTTTTAACTCCCCTAAGCAACCCATACTCTTGAATTGCTGCAGAATTTAATCTCCCTACCATGTCATTCACAAGAACCGAAGTAAAGGGATCAGCCATTGTTGTAGTAAGAACCAATTCAAATGACTAATTCCAAAGAAAAGAATTTAACCAGAACTAAATCAAGAAAACCATGATTCACTTGAACAACCACACTAAATGAACGCAAAAGAAATTATTTTCAAAAAACAAAATTTAACCAAGATTTACAGAGAATAGACTAAGAACGAAACCCCAAACAAGCTGATAAATAAACCGTTGGGTGGGTGTGTGTTTGTGTTTGGCTGGGTCAGCTTGGAAAATTTTATTTGGTATAAAGTGCTATGTTAAAAACGCACTAGAAAATAAAATTTCCGGCATTTTAACCCTTAAATTTAACTGATTTGGCGGTTAATATAACTGCTATAGCAGTTATAACCGACCATCAGTTTTTGGTCATATAATGGTATTCAGGTTCTGTTCATAACACACAAAAAACATTTTCACGTTTCAAAATTTGAGTTTTATCCGATTTAAGATTTCGGTGGAACCACCGAAATGCTTCAACGACTCTCAGATTACTGTGATCCCATTTCCTAACAAAGATTGAAGTATTCTGTGATCATGACGAACGAAGAATCTGTGAAGGACATGATGAGCAAGTTCGATAAGTTGGCAAAGTTTGAAGGGCAAGACTTTCGTCGCTAGCAAAAGAAGATGCACTTTCTTCTAACCACCCTGAAAGTTGTGTACGTTCTGAGTACACCCAGTCCGGAATGGGATGAGAATGAAACTTTGGATACGACCAGAAAGAGGATGAAGTGGGAGAACGACGACTACATATGTCGTGGTCACATTCTGAACGATATGTCTGATTCGCTATTTGACATCTATCAAAACACTGAATTTGCGAAGGCACTGTGGGAGTCACTAGAATCCAAATGCATGGCAGAAGATGCTTATGAAAAGAAGTTTCTTGTGAGTAATTTTATGAATTACAAGATGGTTGATACCAGGCCTGTCATGGAACATTATCATGAGATGTTAAGGATTTTGGGACAGTATACCCAACATAATTTGATGATGGATGAAGCCATCTCGGTTGCAGTTATCATTGATAAACTCCCTCCTTCCTGGAGAGAATTCAAACATGGTTTGAAACATAAAAAGGAAGAGTTAAATTTGGTTCAAGTCGGTAGTCATCTACGAATTGAGGAAGGATTACGAAATCAGGAACTTGATAATAATCCTAAAGGAAAGAACCAAATTGGATCTTCTTCTGTTAACATGGTTGAAGGAGATGAAGTCAAAAATTCTAACAACAATTTTAACAACAACAAGAACAAAAGAAAGTTCAAAGGTGGTGATGATAAATTTTCCAACAAAAAGGGTACTTTGACTTGTTGGAAATGTAACAAGCCTGGTAATATGAAGAAGGATTGTCGCTCATAAAAAGGAAATAATGGCGCTGGTCCAAGTGGGTCTAAGGATCCTGATAAGCAACAAGGTTATAATTCTGATTTTGTACAAAATTTTGATAATGTTTTACATTATGTTTCTGTAATTTCTGATGCATTTTATATTCAGGGTGATGAAGTTTCTTGGTGGGTTGATTCGAGTGCAACAACTCATGTTTGCAATGTAATCCGATTGAAGATGGCTCATGTGTGAAGATGGGAAACATTGTAACCGAACCAATCAAACGAATAGGGCGTGTTTTATTAACTTTCACTTCTGGAAAAACTTTATGTTTAGATAATGCATTGTATGTACCCGGGATTCGAAAGAATCTTGTTTCTGAAATTGTGTTGAATAAGTTTGGATACAAACAAGTGTCGGAAAGTGACAAGTATATCTTGTCAAGACATGGTTCATTTACTGAATTTTGTTATGTATGTAATGGAATGATTATATTAAATTTGAATTATCCTTTGTTTAATGATTCTGCTTGTATGGTTACTTCTAGTCATAGCAATAGTTTAAGCAAATATGAATTATGGCATGCTAGACTAGGACATGTTCATCACAAGAGAATGAAAGTGATAACATGAAATAGTCCTGATTTTCTAAGCGTTAATTTCCCCCTTTATCATCACATTTTGAGTAAAATGCTAGTGAAAACATCCTTATTCCTTATTATTTCATTTCAGGACCTATTTTATGTAAGGAAGCTGTAATTGGACGTTTTCAAGCCCTATGGATGAGTTGTCTCTTAACTACTGCGTAACCAAGTGATGAAGTTACGACGTAACTAAAGATTATGAAGACTACGGCGTAACCCTCAGCTTAGGTTACGCCGTAACAACGGATAAACGTCTAAATGACGAAGACTACGGCGTAACCCTCAGCTCAGGTTACGCCGTAATAAAGAAATGCACATGATTTACAAAAGCTACGGCGTAACCCCAGCTAAGGTTACGTGATAAGGTTTTAAAATGTACCTTTTTGAGGGGTCGTTTAAGCCCTTATTTGATCACTTTTGTATCCGTTATTACTTAATATCGTTCCTTTTCACTTTTATGTCTCTTGAAGGCAAATTGCTATAATGGCACTTATTTGGACGAAAAGCGCGGATATCTGAAGAAAATGGCCAAAGTCAAGAATCGAGACACTCAAGTCTTTGAATTACAAGGTGGCGTCACATCGCTTAACCGCAACGCCGTCGGAGCATTTTGTGACGACAAGAGTAACTTTCTTATTTTCAAGTGACGGTGTCGGGCTTTAAAAGAGTAGTCCGTCGCAACTCGGGCGCCTAGATTTGATCCGACGGCGTCGGAAAAGAAGGACGGCGTCACAAGCACAAGGTGATGCCGTCGCAAGACTAACGTGGCCAAGGCGAAACCCTAATGACGGCGACCCGGCGTCACAAAACATAAGGTGACGCCATCGCATATGTAATCTTATATATAGAATCCGAATTTTTTCGGTTTTAGTGTGTAGTCTTTTGGAGTAAAACCTAAAAGCGAACCAAGGCTGTCTTGTACGATATTTAGGGTTCCAAACCCTATCTTACATCAAGATAAGTGGTTTACTTCATTAATTCAATTATGTCTTCAATTATTTGTGTGTATGCTAGCATGTTCTCCATGTCCAGCTAATTTACTTGTGTGTTTGCTTAGGGAATATGAAACTTAATTATTGAATATTGATTGGTTGTCTCTTATCTTAATTGTTAATGATCTAGTAATGCGATAGGTCATTCGTTGTGTAATTAATGCTTGATTAATCTTTGTGAACCTTAGACTATAGCACTTAGAGTAGTTGTAGGCTAAACCATCCAAAGAGTTCCTTAGAGTTAGAGTTTATAATCCCTAGAGGGTTTTGTAGACGAGACCCTTTGGTAAGTTCAAAGAGTTAGGGATAAACGCATACCCTACGACTTTAGACACACAACGCGATTAAGAATAAGGACATGACAATTCAACCATCAATAGGAGATAATTAAGGGTAATAAAACCTAAGTGAACACATCTTTAAACTATCATACGAGCACACAATAATTAGACATAGACTACATACACCTTAGATTAGATAATTAGATAAGTAGGTAATCGGTGAAATACCAACCCTCAAATCCAAACCACGAGATTCGTACCTTTCTATTTCCTAAAAAAAACATAAAAAAGATAAAAAAATAATCTTCCTCAACCCCAACCTTAGCGTAGTAACTTCTCACTAGCATTCTTATTCCACTAGAGAACGATATCAATACCCGTGGCTTACCCTAATACTACACTACAACAATTAGGTTCACTTCCTAGGGTGTTATAAAACTTGCTCGAAGAAAAGGAAGTTCCTTTGACCCCGAACGACGCATGTAGCGTTATGAAGTTTTTGGCGCCGTTGCCGGGGAATAGAAAAGTGTTAGGAATTAGAAATTCCAGGTATTAAAGAGTCGGTCACCTCAAGTATATGTAATCGTTAGAAAGCTCGTAGTCGTAGTTATTTTAAGTTAAGTAGTATTTAGATAAGTAACACCGTGGAGGACAGACGGGTCTTTACCCTTGTATGCACGATCCACGACCCGATGTGTGGCGTTTTATGTAAGACTATAAATACTCTCTACCTCCCAAGGTAGAGAGTTGGAGCTCATAATAGGGTAAAAGCCATAAAATAACAACGTACTTTCTAAAATTCTTGAGTTGAAACACATACCTTTTATTAACATATACACCATGTACTTTCAAATTTGTTCGACTTTTACCCATATTGTAATAAAATAATATTATTTAATATAATATTATATTAATATAATCGATCATATGGGTGAAGTCGAACAAAATTAATGCGTTGGTATATATGTTAATAAAAAGTATATGTTCAACTCGATAAATTTTAAAAATACGTTGTTATTTTATGTCTTTTACCCCTCATAATAATATCTTTCACTTTCTCTCACTAAGTTCCCTAAACCTCTAACTTTCTCTCTCTAGAACCTCATTCATACGCCACTTTGTGTTATGGTTTGATGTGTATGTGAAAACTAATATCCAACAATTGGTATCAAGAGCCATGGTTAGATCATATCATGCACATCTTTGGATTTCTAGTGGTTTTTAGGTGGTTTTTGAGTTTGAAAAAGTTTAGTGGTTTGTGCATCATTTGGTTGATTTCTTGTGTTAAAGCTTGGATTTTGTTAGTACTTTTATGTTTAGAATCATCACAAGTGTTTAGGTTTTCATTTGGTAAGCTTGAATCATCTTGGTTGGGTTGTTTTTTGGATTAAAAAGTGATGTTTATGTGGTTTTTCTTGCTAGCGACATGATATACGGATCTCTTTCTTCGTAGCAACTTGCTTCACAATTTTGTAGCGAGTTACTGTTTTGGAGCTAGCGACTTAGACCTAGCGATTAACGTACAAGTAGTGGACTCTCCACTACGGGTAGCGACAGTGGTAGCGACTTGGTGCCAGAGCGAGTTGCTATTTAGCGACTTGAATCTTTAGCGACTTGAGTAGCGAATCTGCGCCAAAATTTTGCTAGCGACTTGAGGCTTAGCGAGTTACTACTTAGCGACTTGCATTTGTTTAGCGACTTGGGACTTTAGCGACTTGGTGGTATAGCGAATTAGGTGTTAGCGACTTGGTTCAAGGGTTATAGCGACTTGGTTGATTTTTACGAAGAAGAGGTTTGACAAAAGTTGACTTTTTACATCAAAACTTCAAACGGCCATAACTTTTGATCCGTAACTCCGTTTTCGGTGAAATACACATCAAAAGCAACCGAACACGACTGAATATTGTGAGGTTTCACGACGGTGTCGTGAAACGAATTTTTCGAGGCCCAAATCCTCTCCGTAAGGAAGTTATTGAGCTTTTAAGATTTTAGATCTAAATTTCTCCATAAAATCGTGCAACAAGCAACCCAAATCACAACCAAAGAACATCTCTGCTTATCCCACAAACAATCATAAGACCTAACACACAATTGTCTATCATTGTGTCGATCCATCAGTCATCTTAACACATTTCATTGGTCATTGCTTAACGGTTTGGTCTTGATTTTAGTAAAATCTCGCGAAGATTCTATTTCTCGGTTTAAATCATAGACTTGTAAAATCCGTGCATTCCACCAAATCATGTCTTACTCTCTTGACCCGATGATTTTAGAAGTGCTTAAATTGTATGATCTTGTGGACAATAATGTTAATGAATGCTACAGCGAACGATTAAAGATGTTTGAATTAAACAATAAGGATGTGAGATCTTCATGTTACGAGTACAATGAGAATGAATTGCACCTACTACGAATGCCATGCAAATGGAATGCAACATTGAGCCCTATCGACTACTTCATCGCACCTCATACAATTTGTTATCCATAGGCGGGGATCGAACATGTAGTGCTCTTTTCACTTTGGACTTACCTACATTGACAAGAAGCTTGTTGTTGAACTTAGAAACGATTAAAGCGCAACTTACCAATGAAGAGGTTCAAAAGGATAGTTCGGTCGACTCTTCAAGTAATCTACAAACAATTTCGACCATTCATCGGTGGGAATATTCATGATTACGATCAACACTTGACCGAATTTCCTTCAAAAACATCTTTGGAATGGAAATTCGAGAATTCATTGAGACATTTATCCAACTCATGGATAATGTGAAAAAGTACATTGAAGAATCGCTCAAAAGAATGAAAACGTGAATGAGTGTCGGTGCGGTTGAAAGATTGTTGTGATAAGTTGGGTAATGTTTACATTGAAGTATCGGTGTTCTTTGAATGCGAGAATGTCGGTGACAACAAAAATTGATGAGTCGGATAATGCAAAATGGAATCTTCGTGCTCAAATTCACAAGAGGAGAGGTGCACGAGACACAACTGTGCAAGTTAATGCAAAGGAACACTCTATGGAAGCTTCGGATGTACCCAAGATAGAGATGCACCCGTCACGACTGTGCATGTCAATCTTGAGGTAAGTTGCATGGAAGTTCTGCGTACCTAGTTGTGCATCTTCTACTCAAAATGATGATTATGAAGCGCATGAGTCTGTTGCATTTGTGCTCGATGATTCCCTTACCACCGAGCTTAACATATATAAGGATCGGGTTGCCATCTATGAACAGCGTGCTAAGTTTGAGTTAACTACTCGTGAGCGGGAGTTGGATAACCAAATGCGTACAATTATTACAAAAAGTAATTTTAGAAGAAGTGTTAAAACAAGAGTTAAACTCCTTACATGAAAAGCTTTCTAAAACTGCTAAGCAAAAACAAGAACTTCAAGAAAATGTTAAAATGCTTAAGCAAGAATTTAGTGCTAAGGAATCAAAACTTTTGAATGATTTTTCTAATCTAAAAACTTTGAAAAACAAGCTTGAAAATAAGTTGTACGTACAAGGAAACACCATTCAGACTGCTCACATGATCACTAAGCATAGAGTTCTAAGTGACAAACATAGTGTTGCCTTAGTTGATGAACCAAACCCTGAGGCTTGTAAAAAGGCTAGAGAAGCTTATAAGGTACTGTGATGGTAATGAGATCCTTAAGCCTAGACAAAAACCTAGTTGCGCTGAGTGCACTGAGGAAGATAAGAAATCGGATGAAGTCACTAGGGAGAAAATGAATAAGAAGCTAGAAGATCACGAGTGTAAAAGAACAAGATAACGATAAAACCCCATGATTACACTAAGGAAAATTGGATATCCTTAAACATGTTTAGGCCTCGGACTCTATTGACCCCGAACAAGTGTTACGGAAAAGGATATGGACTTGCAAAGAGTGAAAATCTTGTTGAAAAGAATCCCCTTGTAGGAAGTTCCCTAAAGCATTTGTGTATCCTCCAAATACACCAATGCATTTAGTTCCTAGAACTATTGCCACTAAGAGCAAGACCTTAATCGGTCAATATGTTATTCTTCAACTATTTGTTGATTTTGAGAAAACTTGTAAGAAAAGGATCACACCCAGCTGGGATAGCTGAAGGGGAAAGGGTTTGAGCAAACAAAAGAATGCTATCTAACGGAGGTCATGCCTTTCTTTAAACTACTAAAAGATCATTTTGAGAGTCTTAAAAGGGATAAAATCGGATATTAAAGAAATGGAAAAGGAATTTGATGCAATGATAGTTGAGGTTAGTGACTATGAGCGAGAATTAAAATATAATGAGATTGAGGGGAATAACTTGCATACCTTGAATGAGAATCTTATTTTTGAATGTATTACTCAAGATGTGTTTTACACTGCTACGAATTGTTCCATTAATGCTTCTCAATTTCATGAATTATCTGTTGCTCTGAAAGTCTCCCATGATCGTGTCATTGAGCTTGAAAAAACTAATTCAAAATTGCATGAGAAAATAGAACAGGATGATCATGATAACTTGGTCAAACATTATTCTAAATTAGAAGTTGAACATCTTGCTTTGCAATTAAAACATCAACATCTCAAAGAAAATGTTAAAACCTCAAATATCAAGACATCCTTGGATGCTCTTGAATTTGATGCAGTTTTTGAAATTAGCAAACGTGATGAACAGATTCGAGCTCATTGCAACACGATCAGAAGATTGAGAACCCAAGTCTCACAACTAAAAGGTGAAAAGAAGGATGTTGTAAGCTCTCGGAAAATTTCAATGTACTTAACGTTTTAATCAAGAATTAAACACGATCTATTTCGTCATGAAATTTTCTAAACATCACATTTGCATATCATTTGGCATATGCATGATCAACGCAGTTTGAGCGTTCATAACTATACCGTTGTGATCAGAATAAAATTCCCCACTATTTTGATAACCTTAAAATACGCAACGAATACGTAAAAATTTGTAATAATACGAATTAAATTATAATGAAAATATATTAAAATTCGTATCGGGCCTCGGAACTCATTGGACTTTATACCACCTCGTAACCCAACTCAACTCGTTATTGGGCCTTGTAGCTGGATCAAGCCCGCACTATTATTTCCTTGGGCCACGTTAACCACTCAAACCCACCTAGTGCTAATTTCCTTGGGCTTAAACATTTCACTCGAGCCCACAACCAAGCCAAACAAGTCTTCTCTATTTACCTTGGGCCTTGTCTTTGTACCGAGCCCAACACCACAACTAGTAAAATTACTAGTAAAAATCTTGCCTTCCTAATTTCCTTTTTGTGAAATTCTGTCGAGAGCTAAGACTAGCGAACCAAACCCAATGAAATCAAACTAGACAAGGATTACTAAACTAAAAACTAAGTTCATTCCCCCTCTCCCAACACCTTGTGTAACGTGTAGAAGTAAGCAAAATAAATTAGCACATGTTGTTAAACACTTTGAAGATCCAACGTGCCACAAAGTTGAGACACAAGCAAAATCACTTCATCCCCTAATCCTAAATGTAGCGTATGAATGCAAAAAGAAGGGACAAAAGCATGCTAGCTACACTAAACAAATAATAAACAAAACCTAATGACCTTGACTATCATTTTGACTCTAAAATCCTTTGGTTACTATGTTTTCTTGACAAGACAAGACCATAATATTATCCTTAAGATCGGCTGCCATACTAGCACGCCAAGGCCAACACAAAAATCACTTCTACTTTTCTTTGGAAACTTGGAAGATCATGTTTAAAATAATAAGAACACCTTACTTGTCTTCCCCTTTATAAACAACCTCAAACCCTTAGTAAACTCTCACACACAACTCACAATCACTCTCAACTTACAACTAAAGAAAAATCATCTCTTGTGGGAATCATTCGAAGAAGATAGGAAAGACAAGGGTTGATATAGGTCATACTTGGGTTCATAAGGGAAATCGTTGCAAGAAGGAACACTAGCAAGCTTTGATAAAGAATTCTTTGGGCAAACATTAGGTCGTGAAATACTATAAGGAGAACACGGGGTCTCGAGTCCAAACCATCCTCTCGACATCTTCCTCATTCGCTCAACTCCTCGTTTCATCCCCACTCAATCGAGTGTAGTAAGTCTTCACCAACTCATTTTGTTTTCCCACTCATTTCATTTATATCACGCATATATAAACGTTATATCACCGTTAAATAGTTAAGCGCGCAAATGACTAGTAAATGCTGTATGTACATGCGTGTGCAATAGAAAAGTGCTACCTTCATGTCTTATGGTCACGTAAACACAAAACACGACACTAATGATCA
The DNA here is from genome assembly GCA_022545495.1 of Chrysanthemum lavandulifolium. Classification (NCBI taxonomy): domain Eukaryota; kingdom Viridiplantae; phylum Streptophyta; class Magnoliopsida; order Asterales; family Asteraceae; genus Chrysanthemum; species Chrysanthemum lavandulifolium. The sequence goes on along the minus strand of CM040244.1, from coordinate 30,585,644 downwards.
ACTTAGAAGCCATACGAGGACTTCTCATCTCCTCGTTCACTTGTAAAACTCACGAAAATGACAATGGGCCTAAAGCCCAAACACCGAGCCCAATAAGCCCAGCTCGAGTCCAATAAGGATCTAACCCAGCCCAATAGATTGCGAATAAGTCGTTAAGCACTAATTATAAGCTACAAATAAGTTATAGACGTTTTTGCAAAGTTTTCATGTGTAAAGCCATATTTCGGATGTGTTTTGCGAAATATGTGAAACGAAGGGTCCAAAAGGTTAACAAATTGTAAGCTAAGGGATCATTTTATAAGCGAAACAAGTATTTTGTAAAAGTCTAGGGACTGGAAAAGTCATTTTCGATAGGTCAAGGGAAATATGTACGTGCATGTGTATGCATGGAAACCACAAGGACCGATCATGTAAATCTCCTAAACTAGTTTAAATATAAGTTTTGGGTTAAATATGACAAGTGTGATAAGTAAAGGTTTAAAGCGTGCAAATATAGCTTAGAGGGCTGTTTTTGTAAAATCAGTTTTACCAAGGGATTAAAAATGTCATTTCTGAAAGTTTTGATATAAACTACATTTTGGGTAGAAAGTGTAAATTGCTCAAATTTGATGAACTAAACTCGTACTTTTTGTAACTCGAGGGTAAAAAGTGTAAATTTGAGAAAAGTTTAGCAAAACTTATGATTTCATTATAGCCTCGTAAAAATAAGTATTTTGACCATGAGCGTAATATTTTCAATAGCGATGAATTTAATTTATGTATAAATGTATATATATTTTAGAAAATAATTAAGTATATGTAAAAAGATACATATTTCGATAAAAATACTCGGGGAATCTAAATACGTTAAAATGATCAACAAATCTATCACGATCACAACGGGGGAACATTTCACTTATGCGTAAGTGAGGATCATTAATTAAGGCAATGTAGCATGTAAATTAACTTAGAACGTTAATCACGATCGCACACTATTGGATTGGACAATCCAATGATCTATTGAATAAGAATATTCAATGCTCTATTATTTTGGTCGCGAACCAAAATGCTCATTCTTGAGACTCGCCATCTCATCATTTTAGGTTTCGAGTTCGAACCTCCGCTACATTGTGCTTGATCTTTTTGTGCGTGTGCATTATCATCAAGGTGAGTTCATAGCCTCGCTTTTACTTTATTTTTGCAAACCCCACGAGGAGATACATGCTCTAAACTAGAACACAAGGTTTTCATAAATGCTTGATCTTCTTGATTATTGGTACTTCCTAAGTTGTTAGCCACAAGTCCCCGATCATGAACCATTAGTCACCGCGAGTGAGCGTAGATATCGTGAATAGTACTATGGGGAATAACGAACCCGTTTCGGTTATAGAGAAATAACCGGGCGCACCATATCAATTTCTTTAGGTAATTGGCTATTACCTCCTTTGGGGCATACTTACGTTACTTGGTAATTCGGTGTATGCAGTTGAGTCTTGGTTTCATGAGCTTAGTGCATAATAATCGGTGATATTTTTACGATGATATTGTTAGTTTACAATGATCATGATCTTATACTTGTGTTCAACTTATTTTAAACCTATGGACTTCACTCAACATTTTGTTGACCTTTTAAGCATGTTATCTCGGTGTCGGTGAAGATTATGACCAAGGTGCGGGCACGGGCATGGCAAGGCTTATCGGTGGTGTAAAACATAAAGTTATCATTTCTTTCAAACTCATGATCTTTCTTTTGGGAAAACACTTGATCTATTTACAATATTTTGTAACAAACAATGAGTTTTCGATGAATGATAACTATTTTAATAAACGTCTCTTTTGAGTCGTTTTCTATAATTATTGACTATGATCTCCATTCAAGTAACACCGAATTAGTCTTCATTGTCATTAAGATTTTCGGGTGTTCTGATTAACATCGAGCCAAGGTTATAGAGAACCAAAGAGTTTTCAAAATCATTTGGACTATAACCACACTTTTAAACGGGACTATTTTACACCACCGCCTTACGCCCTTCCGTGACCGCTCTATGCATTAGGATTGATGCATCAATGGATCATAAGTAAATTGCATTCATTTTAGTTAGGCATGGAGATTTGCTTGGAAAATATGTGTAGCTAACTAAAATAATTATATTATTTGGCATTTACTTACATTAATTTATGGGTTATTCTGATACCATGTCGCATCCCACCGGTTGTTTCGTCCTCGAGACACGAGATGGATGACACCATGTCCTCTACGTTGTCACTATGCCACTCATCCCGATCTGTCATACCGACTCATTGTTTGGACGAACCGAACCTTTGAGGAAGGTGAAGTTGCCGAACTCCTCTTGCTCCGGCTATGTTGCTCATCCTCAAGAGTACAATGCTTTTGCTTCCATGACCCTAGATCGATACTATGAGTCGCAGACAATGGCTACCGCTTCAGATGTTCTTTGTGGATGATGAATCATCCAAGTCATCGAGAACAACGACTCGCTTCATCGATTCTTACGGATCATCTTCCCGAGCTATCCGTAAATAAAGTCGGCGTGGGATTCGTGTTCTTAAGCCTCATGAGCTGAGCCGTTTGGAGTACCTTATAGGCGCATCCTAATGGTAAGACCTTCAAACGCACCGCTAGGAAGCGTGTGCGACCCATCACTATGACTCATGTGATGCCACCACTCGATCGCCATCGGCTCGGTCACCATCATTTCGATCACCACCGCTCGGTCATCACCGATTACACTGCTTTCCACCTACCGCTACTTCACCACCACTGCCACTTCGTGTTCTACCATCGGACTACTACTATTCCTATTTCATCACCACCTACACATCACCTCCTTTGGACACTTTTAGTGAGCCAATTTTACCGCTCTGCATCAAGTGCTATCCACCATCACTATCTCGATCGACAAGCCTACTCAAGTGGATAATGAGGCGGACCAAGGAAGAAATCCGGTGCTAGGAGATGGTCATTCTTGATACCGTTACTTGACGTTGGAGAGAAGAGGAGGAGCACCTAGTTCGTTCGAGCTTGGAGAAAGCTCAACTCGCACCGACTCGGTTCTACACACACGGTGAACCAAGACACCACACTATTCCTCTGTTGGCTACGAGACTTATCGAGCACGAAGACCGGTTGAATGAGCTCATGGCACATTATGATGAGATTCCACTAGTGAGGATAGAGAGCTTGGAGGAAGAAGTCGAGAACCTTGTGGTAGGTCGCTACTCCATTGAGATTGTGTTTGATATGATGAGTACTCAGTTGTGGAGGCGAGAGGCCGTTAACCAATTGACTCGAGATTGGAGACTACTATTCGAGATGCTAGTACTTTGAGAGAGGCGCTTTGGGTTGAGAGAGTCCTACATCACGAGCTTGCATCCGCTCATGCTCACACTTTGCTATTACGGAGGAGAGGATTGATGACCTCGAGGCGAGAGATCGAGCTGTAACACCGCATATATCGACCACAATATTGTCCGCTTTGCCCGTAGGCTCACGGCTTTGTTTTGTGGCCTCATTTGAAGACTTCCGGCGGGTCACCCAAGCGGTACTACTCTCATGTGAGCACGCTTAAGCGCCAGGTTCCTAAGAACTCCACCCGATGAGACTACAAAGCGCGTTGTGTCATTGTAAGGCGAATGTTATCTTATGAGCCAGCATCTCTCGAGCCACGGCCGATGTGGGATTTGCCTAGGGTGTCACAATCACCCCCCAGGGACTCATCGTCCTCGATGAGGTTTGCCCCACCATCCCGAGCGGCTCGGGGTGGCTCACGATACCATAATTGTAACACCCCAACCCGACAAGGGTAAAAGTGTCACATACGGTGTCATATCGAGAACATACAAACAAAATTTATCAACGAAAGCCTTAAAGAAATGAAGTACCAAGTCATATGGGCGAATGACTTATAAGGAAAATACAAAATCAATATATACGAAATAAAATGAAATCTCCAAACGATAGCCCAACAAAATAAATCAAAGTAATAATGTATCTAGTGTTGGTCCACTCAAATAATCCAACTCTCACCCATCAAATCCATCTTCAAACCTAACACCGCTTGCAGAAAAGAAATGCGGTGAGCTTAAAAGCCCGGTGAGCAGATATAACAAAACAAAAGCTAATAAAATGCGAAATGCGAAATGAAACAAAGGAAAAGCGGATAACAAAGTCGCATCGAAATGAGAACAATGAGTCAATGAGGATCTGCAGAACACAATTATCTGATTTCCAAAGCGAGCAGATAACAAGAAGAGCGAAGCAAAGCAAAGCATCGATGACATATAAACAAGCACATACAAACCAGACATACAAGAACAGAAACATAAGCAACATAGCAGGCGTCGCATCCACACAACATATATCGCATACAATCAATTCAGGAAATCAGAAAACATATAAGCCAAACAGATATCTACAGGAAAGCGGAAGAAATTAATTAATAAGTGAGCATGGCAATTCACACAGGTCAAAACTCTTAGTTGAAGACATGATCCGTATCATAAGCGTAGTCAAAACATGGCAATCACACGTAACAAGTAGGAATACAGTATGAGCATTATAATTAAATGAATTAAATACATAGTAGGGCAATTAAACAAGTTAACCGGCTAGATCTCATAAGTTGAACCATTTACCCAATCAAACCGTAGCATAAAGCAATGCAAACATGGCGGTCGACTACAAGCGGATAAGGACACCACGGATAGTCATAGTCCACGAGATTAATCGAGCGAGGTACAACAGATAAGCGGATCAACAATCGATTTCACACGATACACGGTTACCGGACAAATCAAAGGATCACATAATGATAAGATAGCATATCATCGATGACAACAGGTAAAACTTATATCGCATACATACATATCATCTACGAGTAAGCAGAGTCACATAAACATGAATATCATAATCAAATCCAATAACATATAATAACCCGGTACGTGAATGGAACGATAATCGGAACTAACGGAATGAGAGTGTGACAGATCAAAGCAATGGAATATATATCTTGGTAATAGAGTGAATCATATAAGGGTACTGGATAAAGATAATCAATACAGAATATGGTGCGTTGGGGAATACAGAAGGTACAATATAGGTATATCAAAGGTGTAAGGTCTGTCAGAATCTATCCCGAGCCAACAAAACAAACCAATATCAATAGTGGCATTAGCAGCCAAGTATCCAATAGTAACCATTGTATTCGGAGGGGTGACCTCGGAATACCAAACCAATACGAGGGGAGTCCTCAAGTAGCCAATGGAGTGATCAGCTCCCAAAATGTGAGGGGGTGTATTGCATACACCAACCACATCACCAAACCATATATCAATACAAAACAAATACAAATCTAGGATGCATCCATCGCCCCGCAAAACAAATAGTGGCCATACAATATATATCCAAAGCGCATAATCAATACAAATATGGGACGGTGTGGAACATCACTCATCCACATGAGTCATGCCATTGGTGCATCAATGACACGGACATGGAACCCCATGCCTAGTTAATGGCTCGGGTATCAACTGACAGGTCAAAGTGTACAATATAGAGTCCAATCAATATCAATATCCAATATTAGCAGTTCACAATTCAAATCAATAGTTCAATATCAATGGTTCAATTATCAAAGGTTCAAATAGCAAAGGATCAATATCAAGGGTTCAATAGCAAAGGTCAATGTCAAGGATTCAAATAGCAAAGCAAAGGTTCAATATCAATATGGCAAGAGATCAAAGATGCAAAGAGATCATGAGAAACCTTATGAGAAAGGTCGAATATCATGCCTTATTTCAAGCAAGCAAACAAAGAAAGTAAAATCAAGGAAGGAGATCAATCACATGCTTGGAACCTATATAAATTAGATAACGTTCTATAAGAATCGAAACACTTGTTTTAAGGCGACTTTCCATTTTAGCAAGTTTCCCATTTTAGTAATCTTTCCATTTTAAGTAACTTTCTATTTTAGGAAACTTTCTATTTTAGGCGTGTTTCTATTTTAGTAACTTTCGAGTGTGATTTCCATAATTAGTAACTTTCTAAAAATAGCGGGTTTCCATATTTAAGGTTTCCATATTTAGCGGGTTTCCATAATTAGTAAGTTTAGTACTTTTCTCAAGTTAATTTATGAAAATGAGTATTATAATGCTTTAAGGATCATAAATGACAAGTTACAAAAGTTTAGGGTTTAAAATGTCAATATTGCAAAGTATAGGGTTAAAAGTGTAAATATAGTAAGTTTACCCATTTTACTCATTTAGTCCATTTAGTTAGAATAATAACATATTAATCCATCAAGTTTTACCATTTACAAAACAACCCTTTAATTATATCAAATCGTCATAAAACATTATAAACCCTAGTTTTTAGATTAACGAATCCGTTTTCAACCATATTAGCTCGATTATAACAAGATTAAAGACACCTTAAGTAATATAAAGATCAATTGTACCACCCTTCCCAAATCCATTTTTGTACGCCTCATTAGATCAAAAACACCCTCGTAATCATTTGTTAACAAGTCCATTTATCATATACGAAAACATGTAATCAAAAGATCATTAAACCCCTTTAATTAATGAAATATAAATCGACATATGGAAGGTTCAAAATCAGTTTCATAATCATATTATACGTCATATATCATTCGAATACATATAGATCAAGATTCAAGGTTTTATCATTTCATGTGTTCATTATTTCATGTGTTATATATCTTATGATTTTATGTGATCATTTTACAAGTTACAAGCCCTAGTTTTATATCATAAGCCACGAATTGAATTGAAGAAACAAGAGGAATAGATTCGAGATGACGAGATGTTACCCTTGAAGCGTGTACGAGACAAGAACAAGAATCAAACCACAAAAACTAAACCAAGCCTCCCTTGGCTTCTATGAAACCCACGGCCAAAATGGAACACCCACGTCCAAGCTTCAAAATCAAACCAAACACGATCACGACACCCACTAGAAGATCACCTATGATTACAAGCCTCCTTGGAACACCTTGGTTGAAAGATTTCGTATGGAATGGTGATGAATCAATTGTTGCCGCCACTTAGAAGAGAGAAAAGAGGCTAGGGTTTCTTGTGTGTATTTTTGAAATGAGATGAAGAGATAAATGAGATTGATTACAAATTGATATGGTGAGTATTTTTAGGGGGGGAATAGGCCGGCCATAAAGGCTTAGGAGACCAATTCTCAAACTTCCATTCTTATCATGTTTATCATGTATCTAGTCTTGTTCCAAGTTCAAGTTAATAGTGTACAAGTTATAATGTTTATGAGTTACTTAGACTTTAATTATTCAAGTTCTTTTAATGTATAACATAAGTTAATTATTCTCATAATGTGAAAGTATTATTAATCATATACTTGTTAAATGATGTTAACGTATTTTTCCGAGTTGGTGAAATTTTTAGTTCGAGGGCAAAATTGTCATTTTACGCGATTTGAGATTTTAGGGTTTTACAACTCTTCCCCTCTAAAAAGAAAATTTTCGTCCTCGAAAATTGTAGTCGCATAAGTACCTGGAGACGTACCGGTTCAAGGCAGACATAGCAATTCATAGTTTCACACGGACCATAACGATTTCGGTTCCAAAGCGTACAAAACTTATACGTAACTGATGTCGGTGAGAATCTCGCAAGAGGTACAGAATTCCAAACGAATATGAGGATTGACAAATAACGGATATAAGGCCTAGTCCATTCACGTACCAACCCCAGGCATTTCCCAAGATGTCGTATGATTGCAATAAGTTCAAATTATATGATCTCGGTATTATCACGTTGATCAGGCGTCATAATACTTGCATCACATAACAAGTCCTTATTGTCATCATATTCTGCCTCGGGTCATGACAAACCACGTAACCAAAATCACAACAAACCAGATAACATACAGATAGCAAGTAATGTACCGAAGCATACCAGATCACATACATACTACATATACTACATCATAACGCCACGAAGAAGGCCACCAACCTGCTCGAAACGGTTCCTCATGACTCATTACTGACGATCCAAAAGAAAAGCTGAGATATTAACAAAATGCCAAACGATAAAACTTCACGATTCAAACCGAGTTCCGAACGAATCAAAGAAAAGTAATACCGATCGAATCACTTACGAGAACATCAAACCGCCTCAAAGCGCGCATGACAAACCAATCGAGTAACATAAGTCGCGCCCAAATCATATGATTTAGATGAACCTTCTCGACCACCGGTTGAATCTTGTCTCCGTCTTTTCGTCTTTGGTTGATCCGTCCGGCTCCTCCAGTGACATCCTAATGTCTCCAAAGAAGCATGGCGGTATGGCACGGCTTCGCTTCACGAACCTCTCCGGCCGTGGACTCATTGCGACAGCGGTCGGCACCATCTTCTTTGGCTCCACGGTTAGTCTCCATCTAACGATCGACAAGCGGACGGCGAAAATAAAATAACAAAATTCGATGCGAAAAGAGGTGGGCCAATTCGGTGAAGGCAACAGGATATCAAGTCGATCGAACGACCATCAAAAGGAATCGAAAGATATCTAAGCAGGGAAATCTAATGTCTACCCAATCCTCACGGTCATAGCCTAAGCTCTAAGGGTCCTAAAACCTAGAGCTCGATACCATAATTGTAACACCCGCCTTATCGACCACAATATTGTCCGCTTGCCCGTAGGCTCACGGCTTTGTTTTTGTGGCCTCGTTTGAAGACTTCCCGGCAGTCACCCAAGCCAAGTACTACTCTCACGTGAGCACGCTTAAGCGCGGTTCCTAAGAACTCCACCGCGATGAACCACAAAGCGCGTTGTGTCATTGTAAAGCGAATGTTATCTTATGAGCCAGCATCTCTCGAGCCACGGCCGATGTGGGATTTGCCTAGGGTGTCACGAGCCCGTGAGCAAGCGGATCCGAGACTTGGCGACCATGGTTGAGGAGATTCGTGCGTCTTGAGGATGACGCATTGGGAGATCGTAGATCCTAGTCATCTTTATCTTAGTATGTATCATAAAGCCGCCATATGAGGCATTAAGGCTTGTATCTTTTTGGTTTGTAACCTTGGAACAAGAATTATGATGATGTAACTTTTGGTTGTGAACAATACTATGTATCGATGTATTCCATGGTTGTATTTCCTATATTCTGATGTTATGATATTATTCCTCGGTGATGTATGCCGAACCAATCCTTATGTCCTTATACATATATATTATGATTTGTTGAGAAAAATCATATTTCAATTGTTGTTCATATCAATATCATATCATTAATTTAAAGTGGTAATCTGGACTATTATGATATGTATAATATGAAATCAGTTTTATCATCGACCGATAATTTCTTAATCTTGGTATTTATTCTTGGAAATTTTAGAAAAATGGTCAAGAAGAAAGCTAACTCATCCACCATCACTCCCATGACTATTCGAAATGGTCATTTGAAAGTGTTAGCGCAACTATAGCACAACATGTCACCGTCATCGCTAGAGCAAGTCGAACGCATTGGTGAGCAATTGCCCAAGAGGCACGTGAAGTGAAATCGCAAGAGAAGCCGAAATTGCAAGAGGCGAGAATGCCCAAATTGCTCGGGAGGTCAAGCCGAGCGTGTCGCTCAAAGACGCGAGGTCAAGTCGCTCGCATTCTTGAAGAGAATCGTGTCGCATAAAGGCTGCGTCTTCTTGAAATGGCAAACTCAAATGCAACTAACACTCCAACAAATCAAAGTGAGTCCATTGTAACTCGCAAGTGTAACTACAAAGAGTTCATGAGCGCAGTCGACATTCTTCAAGGGCAATGAAGGTGCTATTGGTTTACTTCATTGGTTTGAGAGAACCGAGGCGTATTTACGCTAAGTGATTTGCACAGACGATTGCAAAGTCAAGTTTCTGTTGGAACTTTGTTAGAAGATGCGTTATCTTGGTGGAAAGGCCATGCTCAACCAATTGGAATGGAAGAAGCTTGTAAGATTTCATGGTCAAATCTGAAACAACATTAATGAAACAATATTGCGGGGATCGAGATCAAGAAACTCGAAGATGAGTATTACCACTTAGGCGCTAAAGGTAATGATCTCAAGACATACTTCAAGAGATTTCATGGTGAGAGCTCTATGTCCTCATTTGTTTCCACCAATGAAAAGCTTTTGGAAGCTTTGATCGGAGGTTTACCTCGAAGCATCGAAGGAGATGTCATCGCTTCAAGCCAAAACTATTGAAGAAGTTGTCCTTGTATCCCACCGCCTTATGGAACCAATACTAAAGCTTGCAAATGCACAAGGCTCAAGTGACAACAAAAGAAAGTTTGATGATCGGAAAACCTTAAATTCCAACCACTATCGGTCCAACAACAACAATCGAACAACAACAACCAATATCACCACAGCGAAACCAACATCACAATCGGCAAAACCGAAGGCAAGAAGCCGCAAGGGCTTATCTTGCACCCTTCTTTGGAAAAGGGTATGTAGGACCACATCCCGATGTAACGGATGTTTGATGCACCATTACGGACCTTGTCTTGTGAAGTGCGATAAGTGCAACAAGGTAGGTCATCAAGGTAAGCATTGCCGAAACCACGGAAGAGGCAACAACATGACAAACATGAGCTGCTATGGATGTGGAGAACCCGGTCATTTCAAGAGTCAATGCCCAAAGTTAAATGTCGTTCAAACAAACAATGCGGCGTGCAAGAGTGTACATGCTAGGAGATGGAGATGCACCGTTGAACCACGACATTGTGACGGGTGCGTATTCTCTTAACAATCATTCGCAAAAATCTTGTTTGATTCGGGAGCGAGATAAGAGTTTTGTATCTACTACTTTGCACCATTACTTGAAATATCCCCAATCGCCTTAGATACAACTTATGAGATAGAACTTGCCGATGGGAAAATAATAGGAACCAACACCGTAATCCGTAATTGTCCTATTCTATTACAAGATCATTCGTTCCTCATAGATCTTTTGCCAATCAAACTTGGAAGTTTCGATGTCGTAATTGGCATGGATTGGTTGTCCAAACACCGTGCTAGGATTGTTTGTGACGAGAAAACCGTTCATATCGATCAACGGTGAAACCTTAGTCATCAAGGAGATCAAAGTAAAAAGTACTTAAGTATCATATCTTGTGCGAAATCAATAAAGTACATGGAAAAAGGATGTTATGCCTTCTTAGCTCAAGTAACGGAAAAGAAGTCGGAAGAGAAATGACTAGAGGATGTACACTGTAATCAAGGAATTTTACGAGGTGTTTCGAAGATTTGCACGGACTTCCACCGCTCGACAAGTCGAATTTCAAATCGATCTTATTCACGGAGCTACTCACGTATACGAGCACCGTACCGTTTAGCGCCTCGAAATGCAAGAGTTATCCAAACAACTAGAAGAGCTATCGAGAAAGGATTCATTAGACCAAGTTCCTCACCCGGGAGCACCGGTATTATTCGTTAAGAAGAAAGATGGATCATTCGGATGTGTATCGATTATAGAGAATTGAACAAGCTCACAATCAAAAACCGCTATCCCTTACCGAGAATCGATGATCTGCTTGATCGGTTACAAGGCTCGAGTGTATACTCAAGATTGATTTAAGATCCGGATATCATCGATTCTGGGTAAGAAGAAGATATACCCAAGACCGCATTTAGAACTCGATATGGCCATTATGAATTCCAAGTAATGCCATTCGGTTTAACTAATGCACTGCTGTATTTATGGACCTCATGAATAGAGTCGCAAACCATATCTGGATAAATTAGTCATTGTGTTCATCGACGATATTCTTATATACTCGTAATAAAGAAGAACATGCGGAACATTTGAAGACATCACGAAGTTACTCAAGGATGAAAATTTATGCATAAAGTTTTCCAAGTGTGATTTTTGGATTGAGACGGTCCAATTTCTTGGTCATGTGATTGACGATGAAGGAATCCGGTGGATCCCGCAAAATTGAATCTGTTAAGAATTGGCGGCACCACTAACCCCACCGAAATTCGTCAATTCTTAGGACTTGCTGGTTATTATCGAAGATTCATCGAAGGTTTCTCGAAAATAGCTAAACCATTGACCGAGTTAACCCGAAAACGAAGAAATTCGAATGGGGAGCGATCAAGAATCGACTTTTCAACTTCTAAAGACCAAACTTGCGAAGCACCTATCTGGCACCTTAGGAAGGAGCCGAAGATTTTGTAGTATATTGTGATGCTTCACACATGGGTTTAGCGCTGTTCTCATGCAAAGGAACAAGGTGATTGCTTATGCGTCACGACAACTCAAAACTCATGAGAAGAATTATACTACTCACGATCTAGAACTTGGCGCCGTGGTATTTGCACTCAAATTATGGAGACATTATCATCACGGAACCAAATGTATAGTGTACATCGATCACAAAAGTCTTCAACACATCTTAGATCAAAAGGAATTGAATATGTGTCAACGTCGCTGGCTCGAATTGCTTAGTGATTATGATTGCGAGATACGTTATCATCTGGAAAGGCAAACATAGTTGCCGATGCCTTGGCGAAAAAGATCGCCCTAAGCCACTTAGAGTGAGATCATTGGGAATGGTAATCAATTCACCCCTACCATCGAAAATTCTTGAAGCTCGGATCGAAGCCCTTAAAGAAGAAAATAGGCGAATGAGAAGATTTATGGCATGGGAGAATGAGAATGGATTTGTGAAGAGATCGGACGAACGCTATGTTTCAAAATCGAAGTTGGATTCCACTCTTTGGAGGTATCCGAGAGCTCATCATGCATGAATTACATAAATCGAAATATTCCATACATCCTGGTCCCAACAAGATGTATCAAGATCTAAAGCTTTTGTCTTGGTGGCCTAATATGAAGGTCGATATCATTTGTATACGCCGATAAATGTTTGACATGCTTGAAAGTTAAAGTCGAACATCAAAAGCCATCTGGATTGCTAACTCAACCGAGAACTTCCCGTGTGGAAATGGGAAAGAATCACAATGGACTTTATCACAAAGTTGCCAAAAACTTCTAATGGTTTTGACACCATTTGGGTTATTGTAGAACCGTCTTACAAAGTCCGCTCATTTCTTGCCAATCAAGGAGAACGACGAGATGATTACACTCGCTAGGCGTACATCAAAGAGATTGTTTCTCGTCACGGTGTACCAATCTCTATCATATCGATCGTGATAGCCGATTCACCTCAAGATTTTGGCAAAGCGCTTCAAAAAGCCATGGTACCAACTTAGATATGAGTACCGCATACCATCCTCAAACAGATGGACAAAGTGAGCGAGCGATCCAAACTCTAGAAGACATGCTAAGAGCATGTGTGATTGATTCGGAAAAGGATGGGATAAGCACTTGCCTCGGTGAATTCTCTTACAATAACAGGTTATCACGCCAAACATTAAAGCTACTCCTTTTGAAGCACTCTATGGAAGAAAATGCCGATCGCCGGTTTTACGGGCGGAAGTTGAGAAGTACAACTTACAGGCCCGAAATTGTCCAGAGACAACAGAAAAGATAATGCAAATTCGGCAAAGATTGCAAGCACTCGAGATAGACAAAAGAGCTATGCGGATGTTCGAAAAACCAATGGAATTCCAAGTCGGAGACCGTGTAATGCTCAAAGTATCACCACGAAAGGGATGGTCGATTGGAAAAGCGAGGAAAGCTCAAACCTTGATACGTCGGACCATTCAAAATCCTTCAAAGAATTGGTCCGATGGCATATAAACTTGATCTTCGAAGAACTTAGCCGAGTACATGACACGTTCCATGTCTCAAATCTTAAGAAGTGTCTTTCGGATGAAACTCTAGTCGTACCACTCAAGGACATCCACTCAATGACAAACTTAGCTTTGTCGAAGAACCGATCGAGATCATGGACGGAGAAGTTAAGAGGCTTAAGCAAAGCCGCATTCCTATCGTTAAAGTTCGATGGAACCATAAGAAACGAGGTGCGAGTTCACAGGGCGCGAGGATATAATGCGTTCCAAGTATCCCCACTGTTCATCTAGATCACCCATGACCTCTGCGAGTTTAACGCGGACGCGGTTCTCTTAAAGGGTAGGTCTGTAAGCTCCGGAAAATTTCAATGTACTTAACGTTTTAATCAAGAATTAAACACGATCTATTTCGTCATGAAATTTTCTAAACATCACATTGCATATCATTTGGCATATGCATGATCAACGATTTGAGCGTTCATAACTATACCGTTGTGATCGTAATAAAATTCCCACTATTTTGATAACCTTAAAATACGCAACGAATACGTAAAAATTTGTAATAATACGAATTAAATTATAATGAAAATATATTAAAATTCGTATCGGGCCTCGGAACTCATTGGACTTTATACCACCTCGTAACCCAACTCAACTCGTTATTGGGCCTTGTAACTGGATCAAGCCCGCACTATTATTTCCTTGGGCCACGTTAACCACTCAAACCCACCTAGTGCTAATTTCCTTCGGGCTTAAACATTTCACTCGAGCCCACAACCAAGCCAAACAAGTCTTCTCTATTTACCTTGGGCCTTGTCTTTGTACCGAGCCCAACACCACAACTAGTAAAATTACTAGTAAAAATCTTGCCTTCCTAATTTCCTTTTTGTGAAATTCTGTCGAGAGCTAAGACTAGCGAACCAAACCCAATGAAATCAAACTAGACAAGGATTACTAAACTAAAAACTAAGTTCATTCCCCCTCTCCCAACACCTTGTGTAACGTGTAGAAGTAAGCAAAAGAAATTAGCACATGTTGTTAAACACTTTGAAGACCCAACGTGCCACAAAGTTGAGACACAAGCAAAATCACTTCATCCCCCTAATCCTAAATGTAGCGTATGAATGCAAAAAGAAGGGACAAAAGCATGCTAGCTACACTAAACAAATAATAAACAAAACCTAATGACCTTGACTATCATTTTGACTCTAAAATCCTTTGGTTACTATGTTTTCTTGACAAGACAAGACCATAATATTATCCTTAAGATCGGTGCCATACTAGCACGCCAAGGCCAACACAAAATCACTTCTACTTTTCTTTGGAAACTTGGAAGATCATGTTTAAAATAATAAGAACACCTTACTTGTCTTCCCTTTATAAACAACCTCAAACCCTTAGTAAACTCTCACACACAACTCACAATCACTCTCAACTTACAACTAAGAAAAATCGTCTCTTGTGGGAATCATTCGAAGAAGATAGGAAAGACAAGGGTTGATATAGGTCATACTTGGGTTCATAAGGAAATCGTTGCAGAAGGAACACTAGCAAGCTTTGATAAAGAATTCTTTGGGCAAACATTAGGTCGTGAAATACTATAAGGAGAACACGGGGTCTCGAGTCCAAACCATCCTCTCGACATCATCCTCATTCGCTCAACTCCTCGTTTCATCCCCACTCAATCGAGTGTAGTAAGTCTTCACCAACTCATTTTGTTTTCCCACTCATTTCATTTATATCACGCATATATAAACGTTATATCACACGTTAAATAGTTAAACGCACCAAATGACTAGTAAATCTTTATGTACATGCGTGTGCAATAGAAAAAGTGCTACCTTCATGTCTTATGGTCACGTAAACACAAAAACACGACACTAATGATCAACTTAGAAGCCATACGAGGACTTCTCATCTCCTCGTTCACTTGTAAAACTCACGAAAATGACAATGGGCCTAAAGCCCAAACACCGAGCCCAATAAGCCCTTACTCGAGTCCAATAAGGATCTAACCCGGCCCAATAGATTGCGAATAAGTCGTTAAGCACTAATTATAAGCTACAAATAAGTTATAGACGTTTTGCAAAGTTTTCATGTAAAGCCATATTTCGGATGTGTTTTGCGAAATATGTGAAACGAAGGTCCAAAAGGTTAACAAATTGTAAGCTAAGGGATCATTTTATAAGCGAAACAAGTATTTTGTAAAAGTCTAGGGACTGGAAAAGTCATTTTCGATAGGTCAAGGGAAATATGTACGTGCATGTGTATGCATGGAAACCACAAGGACCGATCATGTAAATCTCCTAAACTAGTTTAAATATAAGTTTTGGGTTAAATATGACAAGTGTGATAAGTAAAGGTTTAAAGCGTGCAAATATAACTTAGAGAAATTTGTTTTGTAAAATCGGTTTTACCAAGGATTAAAATGTCATTTCGAAAGTTTTGATATAAACTACATTTGGGTAGAAAGTGTAAATTACTCAAATTTGATGAACTAAACTCGTACTTTTTGTAACTCGAGGGTAAAAGTGTAAATTTGAGAAAAGTTTAGCAAAACTTATGATTTCATTATAGCCTCGTAAAAATAAGTATTTTGACCATGAGCGTAATATTTTCAATAGCGATGAATTTAATTTATGTATAAATGTATATATATTTTAGAAAATAATTAAGTATATGTAAAAGATACATATTTCGATAAAATACTCGGGAATCTAAATACGTTAAAATGATCAACAAATCTATCACGATCTGGCGGGGAACATTTCATTTATGCGTAAGTGAGGATCATTAATTAAGGCAATGTAGCATGTAAATTAACTTAGAACGTTAATCACGATCGCACACTATTGGATTGGACAATCCAATGATCTATTGAATAAGAATATTCAATGCTCTATTATTTTGGTCATGAACCAAATGCTCATTCTTGAGACTCGCCATCTCATCATTTTAGGTTTCGAGTTGGAACCTCCGCTACATTGTGCTTGATCTTTTGTGCGTGTGCATTATCATCAAGGTGAGTTCATAGCCTCGCTTTTACTTTATTTTTGCAAACCCCGAGAGACACATGCTCTAAACTAGAACACAAGGTTTTTCATAAATGCTTGATCTTCTTGATTATTGGTAACGCTAAGTTGTTAGCCACAAGTCCCGACCATGAACCATTAGTCACCGCGAGTGAGCGTAGATATCGTGAATAGTACTATGGGAATAACGAACCCCGTTTAGGTTATAGAGAAATAACCGGGCGCACCATATCAATTTCTTTAGGTAATTGGCTATTACCTCCTTTGGGGCATACTTACGTACACTGGTAATTCGTGTATGCGGTTGAGTCTTGGTTTCATGAGCTTAGTGCATAATAATCGGTGATATTTTTCGATGATATTGTTAGTTTACAATGATCATGATCTTATACTTGTGTTCAACTTATTTTAAACCTATGGACTTCACTCAACATTTTGTTGACCTTTTTAAGCATGTTATCTCGTAATCGGTGAAGATTATGACCAAGGTGCGGAGCGGGGCATGGCAAGGCTTATCCGGTGGTGTAAAACATAAAAGTTATCATTTCTTTCAAACTCATGATCTTTCTTTTGGGAAAACACTTGATCTATTTACAATATTTTGTAACAAACAATGAGTTTTCGATGAATGATAACTATTTTAATAAAACGTCTCTTTTGAGTCGTTTTCTATAATTATTGACTATGATCTCCATTCAAGTAACACCCGAATTAGTCTTCCGCTGTCATTAAGATTTTCGGGGTGTTCTGAGATGTGATTGGTTCCCATATGCCTCCACCTTTAGATTCTCGAATTTCCAACTTCAAAACATAATTGATAACTTGCAAAGGAAAATGATTGTTTTAAAGTGAAATTTCAAAGGTTAATGATCAAAACAAAGAGTTATGTGATTCATTTAAAGTTAATCATGATAAACAAATTGAAAAGATAACTTCTTTACTTAACGATATTGAGAATCAGGCGTGAGGTGAAAGGAAAGTTGCCAATCCCCAATTGCAAATACTGTTCCTAAGGTTTACGCTTGTGATAAATATGCTATCGATATGTTATATATTCCCCGCCCATTAGGAATAATGAACTTGCACATAAAGCATATCTCTCATACCTTAAGGAAAGTTTGAAGGGTCTCCGTGAGATTGTTGAAGATGAAAGATTAGAAAAACCTTTTGATAGTACTATAGCCTATGCCTGCATGGATGCCAAACGATCTCAGGAACTCTTAGAGTATGTAATTGTTACAAGTCCAAAATCTAGCAATAGGCGAGATAGAATAGTTGTGCCTTGTTCTATGCCTAAAGCCAAGCATGTGACCCTTGATATGCCTTGTTCCATGTCTAAATTCAAGAAAGCAACCTGTGATGTGCCTCCTAGTATTTCAGCTCCCAACACTTCTAGACCAGGAATACAGAAAGTAGTGAAGCCATCTAATGTTCCCATCGTTACTTCTACAGATGTTAAGATTGACACTAAAGTTAGCGGGTCAAAACCTAGAAGCTATGCAAAGAAGGATAAGATTACGCAAACTAAAAGTGTTCATGATAAGGAAGTGAAAGAACACCATAGGGACAAGAAGTTTGATTTGAACAAAAAGAATCGTGTTAGTTCTAGTATTAGCTCTAAGCTTACTAAAATTAATTCGAGGCCTTATGCTGTCTGCAAAACATGTAAAAAATGTTTAATTTCTGGTAATCATGATAAATGTGACGAGTTATTTACGAGGTCTAAGATTCATAACCCGATTAAGAAAGCTTGGAGAGCGAATCGATTAAGCAATCACGAAACCTACAGGAAGGTTTTTACCAATGTAGGATTTCGGTGGAAGCCCTGGTCGAATATTCACGCATGGCAATCCTTGCCCTTTGCTAGATCCACTATGCCTAGAATAGTGCACATTAAGGTTTGGAAGCCAACCGGTAGAATAATCCCATTAAGCACAAAATGTCGTTTGACTAAGTCGATGCTTCTACTAGTTCAGCTCCTAGGGATAATGCCATTGCATCTAGGGTTTCTATTGATTCAAAGACCGCTTGTGCTAACCAAAAGGAACCCATCGAGACGTGGGGATCCAATGTTTCCAATTCTCTATCTTCGTACATTGTCCAAAGCGGTCGTACAAATCGTCCCTTGGTATTTGGATTGATGCTCTAAACATATGATTGGGCTCTTTACAATGACATATGTTCAAATCGATTCGAGCCTCGTACTTCATCATTATGGCGTCTGCGAGATAACACTTGAGCCCCATTCCTCATAGAAAAGAAAAGTGTACGCTCTTACGTAAGCTTTATCTTGACTAATGAGAAATTCTCTCGTGAATAGCCATACTCATCTACATTCTTCATCAACAAGCTTCATGTATTTCCACGCTCATTCGGTCATCAAATGGATCTCGTTCATTGGTGTATACTCTTATTCACTTGTTAAATCAAAATGGCAACCGGATGCAATTTTGAGGGAAAGAGTGAATATACTACATGATGATGGATGTTTGAATAATGGTTATCGACTTAATTTTTGATGATGATGAGTGTATATTCTTTTGAAGAAGAGTGAATATACTAAGGATAAGCGAGGATTCATTGTTTTGATTTTTGATGACTCTCTTCCAACGCCTAATGCTTCACTTACTAAGGATAATTGGGAATCAATGTTTGGGATTCATTATTTTCAAAGATATGTTTGATGAGTATTTTCAACCTCCGACGAATGTTGATCATCCGACACAAGCTCATGTTCCGGTTTCTATTGACTCAACTGGTTCACCATCTAAGAAGTACTTCTTGGAATTCTCAAGAAACCTTATCTCCAATTATTTCACAAGGCGTTTATAATGACTATCATGATATTGTAAGTTGCACTATTGAATAATGATCCGATCTTTGGTATTCCTGTGCCAAATCTTCACGGATTGTTGTTCATGGATAATTATCCGCTCTTTGGTATTCCTTTGCCAAATCCTTACGGACTATTGTTCCTCTCATTGTGCACGCTATAAATCAACCACATGAACATTAAGGAAAATGACTACCTCATTCGCTCGAAGACATTTGTGGTGAATCTTCGGATCGTCTCTACATGTATACCTTTAGGAAGAATGCATTAATGTAGAAATCATTTGTTCGGTTCATTCGGTGGATCGACGTACATCCGGTTGCGTTTATTCACGTGTTGGGCATTTGACACAAGTCGATTACTTGAGTTAATCAATTATCACTTATTTGAGATTGAAGTTAAATTTCAAAGGCGTGTTCTTATTTGTTAACACTCGGTTCTAAGAATTTTAAGTTGAAGACTTGGTTTATCTAGTTACCGGTGGTCGGGATGGATGTTTGATGATCCGGTTAACTATCACTTTAAGGAGTTACGTAGTTTTACTCGATGACACACGAATATGACGTTGTGGATAATCGCAAGAGGTGTTAAAGTCTCATACTTTGGTTGAGTATTGAGTACTTAGAGATTTGCTTGAAGCATAAATTCGACAATCGTTCTTCCAACATTAGTGCAAGCTTAAGATGCAAATCAGGAATTCTTCTTGAGTTTCAAGTCCGGTATATCGGGTTTTCTTCATCGATGGTCACTTCAAATTGTCTACATATGGGTTGATAAAGATAGTCGAGAGAGAGTTTCTATCGCGGTGGTCCTATGGCTCTGGACAATCCAGGTTCTTGACCCTCACTTCAAAAGCAGTCCCATTGGTTCATCCCTTGTACCAAATCCTCTCCAACTGCTCCATATGTACCTCCATCAAGATGATTTAAGGAAATTGTTCGATCCAATGTTTGATGAACACTATGAAACAAATCTTGGTGAAATGTCAAATCCATCAACAAAGGCTGCTCCTATCCACATGAATGAAGTCAACCCTTCGTCTCAATCTCATTAAGTCAAGCGCTCTGCTGATCACTTAGTCTCATCAACAAATCATCAATCTTGATTGTACATCATGGGCGTATCGGCATCAATGATGAAGTTAATCCTTTGCTACTCACGAAGATGCTCCATTTGAAAACATATTTGCTCTGAATCTTCATCGAACCATCTTCTTGAGGAGACATTGACTGCTACTTGGTCCCTCAACAACTACCACATGAACACCTCGAGAAAATGGACTCACGATCATCCATTAGACAACATCATTGGAAATCCTCTCGTCCGGTATCCACACGAAACAACTTGCAACCGATGCCTTATGGTGCTTCTTCAACTCCGTACTATCTAAGATCGAACCTAAAGATATTAAAATCGCCATGAATGAAGATAGGCGGTTCAATGCCATGCAAGATGAAATTCATGAGTTTGATCGACTTGATGTATGGGAGTTAGTACCGCTCAGGGCGTGCTATGATTATTGCTCTTAAATGGATCTTCAAAGTGAAACTTGATGAGCATGGTGACGTGTTGAATAACAAGGCTCGATTAGTTGCTAAAGGATACCATCAAGAGGAGGGTATTGACTTTGAAGAATCTTTTGCTCGGTTGCTCGAATCGAGGCAATCGAATCTTTTGGCCAATCTTGCTAGTAAGAACATGATTGTCTATCGATGGATGTGAAGACGGCATTTACGAATGGAGACCTTAAAGAAGTCGTCTCGTTAGCCAACTTTGAAGGATTTGTAAATCAAGAGCATCCTACTCACGTTTATCATTTGAAGAAGCCCCTTTACGGTTTAAAGCAAGCTCCAAGGGCATGGTATGATACATGTCAAAGTTTCTTCTATCTACCGGATTTAGCAAAGGAGCAGATTGATCCTACATTGTTCACCGAAGTTAGGCAAACATTTAATTCATGTTCAAATTTATGTTGATGATATTATTTTGCCTCGGCAGACCCAATGGAATGTGATCGTTTTCTAATGAAATGAGTTCAAAATTTCAAATGTCAATGATGGGACAAATGTCATTTTCTTGGGATTACAAATTTCACAAAGTCCCGGAGGCATTTTCATAAATCAATCTAAATATGCAACGAGATCTTAAAGAAATTTGGATTTGATTCAAGTGACCCATTGACACCCCATGATTGATCGAACCAAAGTAGATGAGGACCACTCGGGATCATGATTGACCAAACGAAATATCGTAGTATGATTGGATCCACGATGTACCTCAACGCTAGTAGACCGAACATCTTGTTATTTGTTTGCATGTGTGCTAGATACCGTGCTAAGCCTACTAAAAAGCACCTTGAAGCGGTTAAAAGGGTCTTTCGGTATCTCAAGGAACCATCAATATGGGTCTTTGGTACCGAAGGACACCGGTATGTCACTAACGACCTATCGAATCTTGATCATGCGGTGTCAAGATACTCGTCAAGTACATCCGAGGTGCTCGGTTTCGGGTGATAAGCTTGTGAGTGGTCTTCAAAGAAGCAAATGAGTACTTCTATTTCCTCTACTGAGGCTGAATACATAGCCATATCATCTTGTTGTGCTCAAATCTTATGGATGAGATCTCAATTATCGACTATGGCTTTGAATTCAACAAAATTCCTCTGATCTTGTGATAATAAAAGTGCTATTACTCTCTCATGTAACAATGTTCAACACTCAAGAGCAAAGCATATCGAAATTCGACATCATTTCATCGGGGAACAAGTGGAAAAAGGTGTGGTGGAACTCAATTTTATGAGATCGAATATCGGTTAGCGACATCTTCACCAAAGCTCTTCCAAGAGAACGTTTGAGTTTATTCTTCCACGTCTTGGCTTGAAAAGCCTTCAACCAAAACACTCAAGCGTCTTCGGAGGAAGGCGAGGAGTAAAGGTCTATCTTCATCTATCTCTTGTATATATCTATTCGAAAATCAAAATACAAAAATATAAAACTTTCAAAATCCATAAAAATTTGAAAAATTGAAAAATCTTCAAAAATATTGTCATTTTGTCTTATTTCTCTCGATTCGATAATATCTACGGTCTTGATGTTGTCATTCAAAGAATGACACGGGACTTTAAATGTTGTTCGAATTTTATAAAAAAAAAAAAAAAAAAAATCAAAAATTAAAAATATTTTTGGGAGAAAGAGAAAGAAATGGTTTATTGTCATTTTCGTGCAATAACCGGTTTTAAAGAAAGAAAGAGCCATGTTTTATCATACTTTCAAAATTCCATGCTCGATTCTATAAACATTTATCTCATTGAAAACTAAATGCTTTGAAAAATAACTCGGTCTCTATTTTTGATAATCATCGGGACTTATTTGTCAAAATCTCTATCTCTCAATCAACAACCTATGTCATTGATTGAGGGAGAATGATTTCAATTAAATTAAAAAGTTATTTGGCATTAAATTGTTTTCAAAAGATGTACATGCATGTTTTATCATTGGAGTTTAAAGTCTTAAAATCCGATCCTTATCGATTAAAACGCTTTCATAATCAAGTCACAATTCCCTTAAAGCTTTCAAAATCAATTTAAATCAATAAGAGATCACAAATCTCAAATGATTTAATAATTGTGATCGGGGAGAATGCGTGATTTAAATTGGATTTAAACCGATAATTCGGTAAATGGTTTTATAAGGATGTACATGCTATCCTTCCCACATGTGACAAACGATTTCAAATTTTCCATGCACATGTTGAGGGGAGCATCTATCTTAAACCTATGATTTGAAATGTGATCTTTTTTCTCAATGTGCGTGTTTCCTCTATTATGTGCAAAACTCTTTTCAAACTTAGATGCACATATTGAGGGGAGCAAAATCATGAAAACCTCATCCTTCCCTAAAATGCTCTATCTACCGATTCGATATGGAAGTGATGTTGATATCTTTAGAAAATGGTAATCAAAGAAGTTAATTCTTTCTCTTGCCTCCGTGTGTAAAACATTTTCTAATACTTGATGCACATGTTGAGGGGAGTTCTCGTTTAAAATTATCAAAAACAATTTCGGTACAAAATGCTTTGATAATATATCATAAGTATCCGAATTGATTTTCAAATGGTTTTCAATTGGTTCCATATGGCGGATGAACAATACCAAAAGACCGACCAACGTTACTTTATGTATGGTGATATAAGGATGATAAGGTTAGGTTTTTCCCATGATCCGCCGTAACCGGAGGATCTACCAGGGACTATCCACTAGTTAGTGTAGAGTTCTTAGGTATGATGATAAAAGGAGAAAATGAGATATGGGAAGAATGCGATGAGGCCGAGCTAATCTTGGAATAAACCCAACAAGGTTCTAGTTATGAAGTCTCGGTAAGCCTTGAAGGGTTGAAGAATTAAAAGAATTGAATGAGAAAAGGGTGAAAACAAATAGCCCTCCATTTATTCAACCTTAGGGCGAAACCGGGTTCAATTCATATACTCGATGGTAACATCGGTATTGAAGACAAGGCGTCATGGACCCGGTGACGCCGCACTTCAACTTTCCAAACCACTCAAGTTCCTCTTAAAAGGACTTGTTTCATTCTCACGGGAACCGACATTATCTATCGACTTTCTCTTAGAGATTGTTGATATTGAAGAAGAGACCCTCTCCCTAGTCTCGACACGGGATCCAAATATGCACAAATTGAGTCTAGAGCCACGAGATCATCAATAAATCTCATTAGGACACTTTCAATGAAGACTCTCTATTTCACACAATGTGGAAGAGAGATTATATCTTGAGTCCTCGCATTATCCTTGTGGTATTGCCGAACATCCGAGTGATGTGTTATCATATTCACAATGAAGATGGAAAGCCTTTCGAGCCATCATCAAACAAGCTCTGGTAGGTGGCATGTGAGATCTATATATAGATCAACCGTGTGACAACCGAGCAGAAACAATGGGCGATTCAATCTCTTGAATCAATCAGTTCGAGATATGGATTGACGGATACCTTTGAAAAACCGGTCTTTGTGCTTAACAACTCTTTTCTTTAGCACATCGACCATGTACTCATTTTTCAAACCAAAAGGTGTTTTATGATTGATAATTGATTTTCAATAAAACCTTATTTGTATTGCAAAACAATTTCTATTGAGCAATACGATTGTTTTTCAAATCTCTTTTCATCAATCGGTGGACTTAAAATTATTTGGTTCACTCACTCCGTGTTGTCTTCTTTGAGGCGTTCCGACTGCGAACGACTAGAGCATTGCGAAACCACATCAAGGAGATTCTTAGGAATCCTACCGATCACGGGTAGTACATGTCTTGATCAACGGGAACCGTGGGCGTGTACCTCAATTCATCGAAAGTGATCAAAGACACTTTCGTGCGATTTATTGCTAGCTCGTTGTATGCGTGTATGCCCGATGTCTGCGGTGATCGAGAATGAAGCGGTCAATCTATAGCCGCATGCTCACTTAACACATTCATCTCAAAAGAAATCATGATTAGTGCATCAATGACTCGATATTTTCACTCCATGCTTACGCTACGCTGCGCCAATATCATGAATCAACTAAAGCTTCCGCTACTCACGATGAGAAGATATCATGATCCGAATGTGAGCATGTCGGTCCAAAAGTCACAACATCACGTAATACCAACACCACAAAGGATATCTCGGAGAATTTTTTGATAGGTGATGATCTCAAAAGTCGGCTCAAATTTATTATCACGTGGATCAAGTAAAGACCTCCACTTGGAATAACCAAACATGCAATGTGAAGAATTAATGACTACGAGCTTAGGAGCAAAGGACTACATCAAGAATGCAAGAACAATTGTTAATGTCATATCTGTTTGTATTCAATTTAATTTTAGTACACGATTGAGGTGACCTCCCTTAGGGGGAGATTGTTAGGAATTAGAAATTCCAGGTATTAAAGAGTCGGTCACCTCAAGTATATGTAATCGTTAGAAACCTCGTAGTCGTAGTTATTTTAAGTTAAGTAGTATTTAGATAAGTAACACCATGGAGGACGGACGGGTCTTTACCCTTGTATGCACGATCCCACCCGATGTGTGGCGTTTATGTAAGACTATAAATACTCTCTACCTCCCAAGGTAGAGAGTTGGAGCTCATAATAATATCTTTCACTTTCTCTCACTAAGTTCCCTAAACCTCTAACTTTCTCTCTCTAGAACCTCATTCATACGCCACTTTGTGTTATGGTTTGATGTGTATGTGAAAACTAATATCCAACAAAAGCTAGTTAGTAGTCCGCCTCGTTTAGGTTTCTTTGCTTGATTCCTATCAAGTAAATTTTTCTCAAATTTTAGCTTTCTCGTAGTCTATCCTCCTTCTTCGTAACCTTTGTTCGTAACCCCATCACTTTTCATCATGGAAGGTGATAAACCACCAAACAATACTTTACTACCAAACAAATACCCACTGTTTGACCCACCTTGGCCAACCAACTCGAGCTCATATTGGAGAGCTTAGGAAGTCGATTAAGATGAGCGTGAATGAAGAGGATAGTGCTTATTTCAATCTTTACCCACTAAGGAAGAGGTTGCTTACCATCGATACATAATCGATAATCCCGATCACCTATCATTAGGATTTGCCCAAAGATTGGAGAGGAAATCCTTGGAACCTAAAAATCCCTTGTATGATCGGATATAGGAGTGTCGATCATGCTTACATAGATACGGAATCTCGCATTAATGTGATGTCATCTGCTGTTTACAATGACATTATGAATGAGCGGCTTAATATTAAGAGAGACCCTAAGTATCCAGGTGGAGTTTGCAACTTTGTGGGAAGAGTCAAGGATTTACATGTCTTTATAGGAAATTTCACCTACCTAGTTGATTTTGTGGTCCTAGAAGATGTAGGATGCGTCATTGACTATAGCTTATCCTAAGTAGTACTAGGGAAACCGTTTGTTGAAACATCTAAAATGAGCCATAACAAGTATGATGGAACGGTTAGTTTTAAGGAAGGAACCGATGAGATCACTTATAGGATGCCTTGGAAAACAAATGAATATAGCCATCTACCCATTTTTTAACGAGACATCATCAAAGCTTTTGAGGACAAAAGCAAGGACGATGTTGAAAAAGGTTATAAATTTATGTGGGAAAGGAGGCTTTATTATAAGGATTGCTTGACCCTCGGGCCTAGATATAGAGTCGATGAAAATTTTGTCAATATGATAGAATTCTCATTGAGAATGCAAAACGAGACAACGTAAGGGCACGACTACGAGTCTAGCTACAAGACTCTTAAATAAAGAAAAGCGCTTCGTGGGAGGCAACCCATGCTTAATTGTTTGCTTGTTAGTGTCATATATCTTTTATTGATTGCTTATTCTCATAGTTAAATTTGTAAAAATGCTTTATTTTGTTTTTAACCTTGTCTTAATTGCATATAAAGGTATTTTACATAAAGGATAAGTGTAGGGAGGATTACACACGTTTTCAAAGAAACGTAAACATGAGAATAGCAATTCATTAAAAGATATATATGTGTGTTTGTTCGAGTCAAATGCTTGTATCGAGTCATAATGGATGTTTTGCGAAATTTTTCGATTCTAAAGATGTAAATTTTCGAATTTTTCGAAAACCGAGACCGCTTTTGTTCGGGATAACCGACGCGCCAGATCGCAACCTTATGACGTCGGGAAGGAGTAAAACAACAGATTACTTTTTCTCGTTTTATGAGCTACTTATAAAATTTTGGAATTTTCGGTCTTAATCTTCCGAAATTGTAAACATCCATTCCACAAGCATTACATCCTAGTTTAGTAGAGTCTTATATATATTATTACCGCCGATTTTATACGAAGGTTTCGTTTGTTTTCTTCAAATGTGCAGGTTTTATTTATCAAGAAGAAACAAAAGATTGGAAGGAGCTTTTCACGCATACATTTTTCTTGGAAAGGATTTAACCACCACTTTACACGGATCCTACCGAGCTAATCGGGGAGTATTAGTTTCTTTCGTTTTAATTACCTTCCATTATCATAACTTTGATACTTTCGGGAACATTGGGGACAATGTTCGGTTTAAGTGTAGGGAGGAAAATAAAGCGGAACTTTGAAACTATGCTTATCCTTGATTATTTGCTTTGTCAATTGTATTTATGTAATAAACCATGAGAAAATGTCGGTTAGGGTAATTTTGGCACCAAATTTAAAATTTTTCATGACATATAGGAGTGGGCCATTAGTCTTAACAAAAGCGTCTCACGGATAGGAAGTTGCATGACTAGCACAAAAACCCTTTACCACCTAAATTCCACCCAAAATGTGAGGATCGCCCTTAGATTAGTAGGAATTAAAGCATTCATCTTTAATGCTTAGAGTGTGAACCGGTAGTATATTAGATTCTAGAACTTGTTTTGTGATGCATTCCAAGATCGCTAGTAAGACTACACTTGTGTAGTTAGGAATAACTAAATGATAAGAGGCATTAGGATAACCCTTGTTTGATACCGTAATATAATTACTTCTTCCACATCGGTTGAGTAATTCCCCCACACCTGCGTTGTACTCATTTTTAGTGCACGATACCCTAGTTGACCCCTCGAGCCTATCCTTTTGCGGTTCTCATGATGTTTCGGTTTTTCCGGAATATCAATGAAAAGCATTGTTTACACCCCACCCCAAATATACACCCAAATCGCCTTAGCCTACCTTGTATGCACTCACTTTTAGTGCATTATTGTTATCACCCTAAACCATTAGTTCAATTATCTAGTTGCTTGCATGAGTTGCTAAGTCGAGTCATATCTCTTGTACACAGTTTTAGGACGATTGGAAATCATGGGAAAAAGTTAAAGTTTATGAAATGACTGGAAGGGAACGTTAAATTCCCTTATTTGCGTAATAACGTACCCTAAGTGTTTTGATCTTTTCAATTCGGGTCATATTAGTGTTAGAGTAAATCCCTATCATTTTGATGTTACCGTTGAGGATGGTAGAGTAAAAGTGTATGAAAAAAAAAATCGAAAAAAAATAGAAAATGAGAAAAGAAAAAATAGAGTGTTCAAAAAAAAAAAAAAAAACATACGGGCTACCATCTTACATCTATCTTTAAATTTATGTTTGTTTGTTTCAGGTTATCTAGAGTTTAGAGTGTCGAGTCTTGGCTTAGTAATGCCATTCTTCGTATGCTTGTAACATAGAGATTTTGACTTACCACCACTAAATAGCCTATCCCACCAAACCCTTTGTTTCCCTACCGTAAGCCTAACGTTACAACCCATTAAAGACCTCTTTGATAGTCTTTCCTAGGTGCTACGCCAAAGCGATGGAGGTTTGATCTATTCTCAAGCCTATGGTAATCTATGTACTAGGACCGGTTAATGAGTGTTTATCTTCCATTTCCAACTTGTTATATTTCATATACACCGAGAGATGATTGTATCCAAACGCCCCATGTGAGGTGCTAGTATGTAATTTCCGTGCTTGTTATGACTTTTTGGGGCTTATATGTGTGGACTGTTTTAAACCAATGCTTCATGACCCCTAACTTATAAATTAATTGGCTAAAAGCACATTTGCTTGAGGACAAGCAAATACCAAGTGTAGGGATATTTGATAAGGTTTTAAAATGTACCTTTTGAGGGTTGTTTAAGCCCTTATTTGATCACTTTTGTGTCCGTCATTACTTAATATCGTTCCTTTTCACTTTTAGGTCTCTTGAAGGCAAATTGTCAGTAATGGTACTTATTTGGACGAAAAGGCGGCGGTTCTGAAGAAAATGGTCAAAGTCAAGAATCGAGACACTTAAGGCTTTGAATTACAAGGTGGCGTCCATCTGCTTAGCTATGACGCCGTCGGAGAATTTTGTGACGACACAAGTAGCCAACTTTCTTATTTTTCAAGTGACGGTGTCGAGCTTTAAAAGAATAGGCGGCGAAACTCGACGGCCTAGATTTGATCGAGACGGCGTCGAGGTCGAGGAGGACGACATCACAAGCACAAGGTGACGCCGTCGCCAAGACTAATGTGGCCAAGATGAAACCCTATAGAGCGGCGACCGACCTGCCACAAAACATAAGGTGGCCGTCGCATATATAATCTTATATATAGAATCCGAATTTTTAGTTTTAGTGTGTAGTCTTTTGTAGTAAAAACCTAAACCGAACCAAGACCGTCTTGTACAAGTATTTTAGGGTTCAAACCTTATCTTACATAAAGATAAGTGTTTTACTTCATTAATTCAATTATGTCTTCAATTATTTGTGTGTATGCTTGCATTTTCTCCATGTCCGGCTAATTTACTTGTGTGTTTGCTTAGGGAATATGAAACTTAATTATTGAATATTGATTGGTTGTCTCTTATCTTAATTGTTAATGATCTAGTAATGCGATAGGTCATTCATTGTGTAATTAATGCTTGATTAATCTTTGTGAACCTTAGACTATAGCACTTAGAGTAGTTGTAGGCTAAACCATCCAAAGAGTGCCTTAGAGTTAGAGTTTATAATCCCTAGAGGGTTTTGTAGGCGAGACCCTTTGGTAAGTTCAAAGAGTTAAGGATAAACGCATACCCTATGACTTTAGACACACAGCGATTAAGAATAAGGGCGTGACAATTCAACCATCAATATGAGATAATTAAGGAGTAATAAAACCTAAGTGAACACATCTTTAAACTACCATCGAGCACACAATAATTAGACATAGACTACATACACCTTAGATTAGATAATTAGATAAGTAGAGTAATCGGTAGAAATACCAACCCTCAAATCCAAACCCCGAGATTCGTACCTTTCTATTTCCTAAAAAACATAAAAAGATAAAATAATAATCTTCCTCAACCCCAACCTTAGCGTAGTAACTTCTCACTAGCATTCCTATTCCCCAGAGAACGATATCAATACCCGTGGCTTACCCTAATACTACACTACAACGATTAGGTTCAACGCCTAGGGTGTTATAAAACTTGCTCGAAGAAAAGGAAGTTCCTTTGACCCCGAGCGATGCGTGTAGCGTTATCATTACGCCGTAACCATGGATAAGCACAAATGAATGAAGAGTTACGGTAACTACCTAATAATGTTACGCCGTAACTAGTATCGAACCTATAAATAGTCGAAGGTTTCACGGTTTTAATCATCTCTCCTTTCCCAAACCTTCTAGGGTTTGGGAGATCAAACTCTGAAGAAGAAGCATGGCTTAGGAGCATCGAAAACGAAGTTCTCGTCTCGATTTCCATTGTATTCGAGTTTGAATTCCTTTTATATTTTTATAGGACTTATACTATGAATTCATGTTATTAATTGAAGTTTGCATTTATGTTATTGATATTCTCTTTAATTCATCATAGACATTTGCTAGTCTTTTCATAGATCGTTAGTCTTGGT
Organism: Chrysanthemum lavandulifolium; assembly: GCA_022545495.1. Lineage (NCBI taxonomy): Eukaryota > Viridiplantae > Streptophyta > Magnoliopsida > Asterales > Asteraceae > Chrysanthemum > Chrysanthemum lavandulifolium. The sequence goes on along the minus strand of CM040244.1, from coordinate 30,554,691 downwards.
AATATTATAAGCTTGCTAGTGTCTAAAGGGTTGGGAGATATGACCAACTAACCCCAGTCTGATAGATTGTGAAGTATGGGAGGAATTGGCCATAATACAACCACTTTTCGTGTGCGAACTGACCAAATGATCACCTATCAAGTGGAGGTATTTAAGAGGTTAGGGGGAATCTAAGTTCCTAACGGCCGGGTTCCCACCGTCTAGATCTAGTAGATTTGGTGCTTAATGACTGCTATTAGGTTGCCGAATGATCCAGGGTGGCCTGTTCATCTTGGTGAGGAATCTAAGAACAATAGGCCATGACGAATTGACCAAAGGAGTCTGGTGATAATTAACCACTATATTGAACCGTCATATTGAGAATCAGTTCATATTTGTATTCTTCGTTAAGCTTCGTTTATCTATCTCTTTACCCTAAATTTCTGGCGTTTGTGTGTGTGGAATAATAGCATATCGATGAATTATAACAATCTTGTCATACCAACATATTATCAATATCATTTCTAATCATCTTAGTTCTTTCAAGGTCACAGCTCTCTTGGAAAAATACTCGGATTTACCTAAGGCTTTACTACATCTGATCGGGTTCTCTGCCCGTTAGTATGTGTTTATCCTAAGTTATCTAAGTTTTATAAATACTAAAAGCATGATGAAATAGCACATCAGAAAGATATATCTAGAATGAGTTTAATACCTGCTTTTTATATGAAACCAGAAAGTTGCAAGACTTGTATGTTAACAAAGATCACTAGACATCCTTTTAAGAGTGTTAACCGGGAAAGCAAAGTATTAGATCTCATACATAGTGATTTATGTGATTTTCATGCCAATCCTTCACTGGGACATAATAAGTATGTCATTACTTTTATTGATGATGCATCTAGATATTGTCATGTCTATCTACCGCATGCTAAACATGAAGCTTTAGATAAATTTAAAATTTATAAACAAGAGGTAGAACTTCAAAGACAAGATTTGATAAAAGTATTTCAGATTGATAGAGGTGGTGAGTATTATGATCAAGTATATTTTCAATCATTGGAATAATACATCAAACCATGACTCCTTACACACGCCACAGAATGGTGTGGTGAAAGGAAGAATAGGACTTTAAAGGAAATGGTGAATTCGATGTTATCCTATTCTGGACTAAGTGAAGGGTTTTGGGGTGAGGCTATGTTGACAGCCTGTTATATTCTGAATAGAACTCCAAACAAAAATAGTAAACAAACACCTTATGAAATTTGGACCAAGAAGGTACCAAATTTGACTTATTTGAGGGTTTGGGGCTGTAGAGCTGTTGTAATACTAATTGAACCCAAAATGAAAAATCTGGGTGAGAAAGGTATAAATTGTATCTTCATTTGGTATGCTGAGCATTCCAAGTGTTATAGGTATTATGTTATAGAACCTAATGATTATGTGTCGGTGAACTCTAGAATAGAGTCAAGAGATGCAATATTTGATGAAGAACGGTTTACATCTATACCAAGACCAAGAGGTATGATTCAGCCATCTTCGAGTAAGATAGTTGAAGTTGATGTTGAAGGTACTGATGATGTACCTGGTCCATATGTTCCTAGGAAAAGCACTAGGACAAGAAAAGCTAAGTATTTTGGGTCTGATTTTCAACTTTATTTAGTTGAAGGAACAAGAGATACGACTTTATCTCAATGTGAATATTGTTTCATTATTAAGGAGGATCCAAGGACTTTGAGTTAGGGATGGCAAGGTCGGGTTCGGGCGGGTTTTGTGAACCCGCACTGCTTATAATATCAAACCCGAACCGCCCCAATACCCGATGGGTACCGATTATAATTATCCATCGGGTTAGCGGTTTTCCCGGGTATCGGTTATCCCCAATTAAAATCATCGTTGTACAACTCAACCTAATAAAAAACCAAAACACCCTAATATATTCAAAGTTTTAAGAAGTTAAAGAAAACGACTTCAATATTCGTAATGTTTGAAGATTAAAGAGTAAATATGTCATGTGTGTAAGAATTAAAGCGTCAAGCATAAGTGTTAATTTAATAGTTTGTAATTACCAATATATATGCTATTAAGGAGTAGAGTAGAAAAAAAATTGTACAAGGTTAAGAGCTCAAAACTTATTAGGACCTTATATAAATTAGCAAAAAAAATAGGTACAAATTCGGGTATACGGGTACGGGTAAATGAGTGGGTATTACTAGAACCCGTGTTAGGTCCGACAAACATATGATTTATGTTGTTTTGGGAGGTCTTGGTTGGTGGAAGAAGATGAATATCTTCATCCTTTTAGAGAGAGAAAGTAGAGAGAGGGAGGAGAAAACAAAGGGTAACTTGAATAAAATGAAAACACTACAATACACCTAATGCTTAACCTCACCCCTCATGGAAAGTCATGAGGGTATTTATAGGCTCATCCAACTATTACTTTACCACTTAAACGATTCTAGTCCTTGAGGGCAAAGTATACTACGTATCTAGTCCAATTCACTAGTGTGACGTTATCTTTATAAAAATGCGAGGCTAACAATCTCCCTCCAAGATATCGTCACACGTGAATGGTTTCAATGAGACCTATAAATACAAAACAAAGTAAATTACAATAGTAATGAACAATGTTGAGTTTGTTGAGCCTTGAGTCTCGTAGTCTGATCTTGAGGCAAACTTGAAGTTCTCCTTCCGACAATATCGGCATTTGATCTTTGGCGGCGACACAAATCCTTGTAGCTCGAACTTCAATCAGAATCGTCTAGTTAGGTTATTACTCCCTCCTAACTAGTGAGCCTTTTTTCTTTCTATGCTCCCTCCTGAACCGACAACTCTCTTCCAACACGCAGCAGAGAAAATAAACTCTTGATTGTAGCACAATGGTTGTCTTTCTGGGAACATCATAACAACATAACTCACTTAGTATTGCATCCAAGAAGGTAAAAAGCCCCGATGTACGCACACTACTTCTCCTTCTTCGGTCTTAAGCACAAATCCCTTCGTAATCCAATCACGGAAGATGAAATACCAACTTCTCCTCACGATGGTTGCGAGCTATCGAATCATCATAATGTTGCGTACATCTTTGTATTACCTTTTCTTGATGCAATATTAAAGCCTTAACTTGATCCAAAATTCGTGAGAATTTGTCATAAAAATACTCTCAATACGTTTCTCTAACCAACCTTTAATCGAACCTCTTTTGAATTCACCGGCTAATTGTAATGACCACATATGGAGATAACCCGATCGATCGACTTGAAAAGGAAGTAAACATCCCAACTTTGTGACTTCATCGCTTGTTCTATATTCTTGACCAATCCACAATAGCGTGTGACCGAAAGTACAACAACGTAACTCCTTAAATCAGTTATAACAAGATTATCAATTCATAATCACTTAAAGTGACAGTAATACCCCAACAAGTTATCATAATACATGCATCCAACCAACCATCGTCTCAACGATAAAGAAATTCACCCATTAAACGTCTCTTCAATTTCGCATCAATAATACCGTACAAAAACCCCATATTCATATTTTCAGATCTTCGCTCAAGCCATGAATTATGTATCCTTCCATGAAAATATACCAATACCAAAAATACCGTTCAATTAAAAAATTTGTATCCTTAAATTTTTTTAAAAAAACTTCGGATACCAACTTATAGTATGTTGCATATTGGATTTCATAAACACATAACAAACAATAATATGGGTCAAATTGTTTAGAGGTTTTAGAGAGAGAAAGTGGGAGCCTTTCTAGAGAGAGAAAGTGAAAGAAAACATAGAAGGTTAGATTAAGATGAATGAAAGGTCCAACCCTCTACCTTGGGAGGTAGAGGTATTTATAATTACAAACATAACGACCTCTTATCGGCCCGTGGATCGGTATACGATGGGTAAAGACCCGTCCTTCCTCAGCGGTGTTGCACTATGCTAAACTAGACTAATAACTAACTAATAAAACAATAAATAACGTAACTAATGATATGTCTACGAGCTAACTTATGCTAGATAACATTTGGGGTGACCGACTCTTCACTATGGAATTTTCTAATTCCTAACAATCTCCCCAAGGAGGTCACCCCATGTTTTACATTTCGAATCCTAGCATTCTATTCTTGACTTTGTTCTTGACCTCATAGACTTTAATTCTTCAATTCTACAATCTTTGTGCTTTTGTAGCGATTCTTCAAAGTCCGCATTGATTTGTACTTTAAGTGGAGGCCTTTGAACTGATCCACATCTTTGATGATCTTTGAGCTTTCTTTGAGATCATCAGCCACAGTAAATCTCTGGATTACCCTTTATTGTGTTGCCATCATGTGTTGTTGTGACTTTTGGACCGACATGCTCACACTTTTTAATCATGACATTTTTCATCGAGTAGCGGAAGCCTTCGGTTCATAATATTTGCGGCAGTGAAGCATAAGCATAGTATGAAATATCGAGCCGAGTTATGTGGATATGCACCAATCATGATTTCTTCAATTAAGTGTGGATCTTGTGAGCATGCGGCTTTGGATTGACTCCTCAATTACGATCATTTGCAACCGTCCAAATGTACCGCAAACAACAATTAGCAATAAAAGACACGAAAGTGTCTTTGACCACTTTCGTTAAATTGAGGTATACGCCCACGATTCCCGTTGATCGGTACAAGTATCGCTGTGATCGGTAGAATTCGAGGAATCTCCTTGATAGGATTTGCAATTGTTCTAGTCGTTCTCAAACCGGAAGCGTCTCAAAGAAGACAACACGGAGTGAGTGAACCGACAAATTATGATTCATTGATTGATGAAAATGATTTGAAAACAATCGCGTATTGCTTGAAGAAAGAGTTTTGCAATCTGACGAAGGTTTTATGAGAAAGATCAATTTTCAATCAAAATACTTTTTGTATTAGAGAATGAGTACACATTTGACGTGCTAGCGAAAAGAAGAGGTTCGCACATCGAGCGGTTTTCTAAAAGTATTTTCAATCGGATATACTTTTTGAATTTGAAATGAATACACATTCGACATGCTAGAGAAAGAAGGTTTACACATCGAATGGTTTTTCCAAAGTATTCGTCAATTCCATTCTGGACCAAGGTTGATTCAAGAATGAATCTCCCTATCGTTTCTATCCGATTGTCACCGACTTGATCTTTTGCAAGATTTCACATGTCACCCACCAAGAGCTTGTTAGATGTTGGCTCTAGAAGGATTTCCATCTTCATTGTGAATATTTTTACATATCACTCGGATGTTCTGGCAATACCACAAGGATAATACGTAGGACTCTTAATATATACTTACTTTCCACATTGTGTGAAAAAAAAAGTCTTCAAGAATTTAGTGTCCTAATGAGATATTGTGGATGATCTCTTGGCTCTAGACTCAATCGTGCACATTTGGTTCCTGTGTCGGAGACTAGGGAGAAGGTCTCCTTCTTCAATATAAAAAATCTCTAAGAGAAAGTCGATAGATAATGTCGGTTCCCCGTGAGAATGAAACAAGTCCTTTTAAGAGGAACTTGAGTAGTTTGGGAAGTTGTAGTGCAGTGCGTCATTAGGTCCATGACGTCTTGTCTTCAATACCGGTGTTACCTTAATAACCACCAGTAGCATATGTATTGAACCCGGTTACTGCCCTAAGGTTGAATTATTGGAGGGCTATTTCATTTCACCCTTTTTCACATTCAATTATTTTTCATTCTTCAACCCCTTGATGCTTATCGAGACTTCATCACTAGAACCTTGTTGGGTTTATTCCGATTACTAGCTCTGTCTCGATCCGCACTCTTCCCATATCTCACTTTTCTCCCTTTTCATCATACCTAAAGACTCTACACTATCTAGTGGATTGTCCTGGTAGATCCCTCCGGTTACGGCGGATCGTGGGAACTAATACCTAACCTAACCATCCTTATAACACCATGCATAAAGTAAATTGGTCGGTCTTTTGGTACAGTTCATTCTTCCTTAAAACCAATTGAAAAATCATTTGGAAAACAATCAAGGTACTTGTGATACGAGATCAAAGCATTTTGTACCTTAATAGTTTTGATCATTTAGAAAACCTCCCCTCAACATGTGCGTATGATTTAGAAATTGTTCGGCACAAGGAGGCAAGAGGACTTTGAAATATTTTCTTTGATCACAATTTTCATCGAAAAATCCATTTGATTTTCATGGTAAAATTCTCCCCCTCAATATGTGCATAGGATATTTAAAATCATTTTATCACATAGAGGCAAGAGTTCTTTGAAGCACATCCACGATTACAAAAGCCATTAAGAAAACCATTTGATAACTCAATCAAGGTACTTTATAAATAACTTTAAAAGCTTTTGTACCTCGATAGTTATGCTCCTCCTCAAAATGTGCTTCGATATTCAAAGCGTTTAGCACATATGAGAGCAGCAACTGCACAATTAAATCAAAAATGATCACCTTTTATCAAATTTCATTATTAAATCACAAATTCTCCCCCGATCAAAAATATCAAACCCTTTGAGATTTTGGATCCCAAGTGATTTAATTAGGTTTAGAAAACATTGGAGAAAATGTGGCCTTGTTTAAATACTCATCTGGTTTTTGGATAAATCCTCCTCCTCAACATGTGCATTGTGTATTTGAAATCGTTTGGCACATGGAGGCAGGAGTGCCTTTGAAGGACTAAAACCAATTCCATTAAAACAGATTTGAGATTTAAATCACGATCTCTCACCCGATCAAAGATTTCAAACCATTTGAGATTAGTGATCCCAAAAGATTGAAATAATTTAGAAAACTTTGGTGAAAGACGTGGCAGGATTTAACTTTGAAAAATGATTAATAAGGAACGAGTTAGACATTAAAGATTGTTAGTGTCGGTATGATTGTTTTAAGAGATCTTTGAGTAAAACAAAACAATTTCACAATCAAACAAGAACAGAAAAAATTTCATTTTGAAAGACCTTGATTCAAAAGAAAAATCATACCATGACATAACATTAAATCTTTAGATCACCACATAATTTCGTACAACCGGACTCTTTTGAAGATATATTGTTTGAAAATATTTTAAATAAAATCACTCTCCCCCTCAATCGATGACCGAAGTCGATAATTGAGTGACTTAAGTTTTGATAAAATGAAGTCCGGTGATTTTCAAAATTTATTCCAATATATTTTCAAAACAATATTTTCCATTTCCAAAAACATTATTTTCAAAGTTTTAGAAAATGGTATAATCACGATTATCTGCACAAAGATAAGTTAGTGGTTGAGAAGCTTCCGTTGTTGTTCTTTGTAGGGCTTGGAAGAAAAACCGTCTGCGGATGCGGTGAGACTTCTTCACGTTGCATTTTGAATGCCAAGCGAGGTCAAATTAAGCTCCGTTTCTTCAATCACTTAGAAGAAAACCATACGCTAATGCGGTGAGACCTCTTACGTTGCATTTATGCCAACTCTCCATAGAAGTCCAATTAAGCTCGTTTCTTCATTTGTCAACCCAAGATATAGTTATCCTTTCCTTTCGACATCCAATCATATTCATCGTGGGATCCGGATCGGGAACATTCTTATATACCAATATACCGCATCGTTAGTGAACACACATACTGAGATATATGGTGGTCGACATCACCCAAACAACAATCGACTAATAAAAGTCAATTCAACATGTCAATCGGATCATATAAAGCATGGGAATTATGTGTTCATCAAACTTTGATCATCTAAACCTAACAATCATATCCTAGAAACCTAGTCCTTCAACATAGGCAATTATATTTTTCGGATAAACAAGTAGGATAATTAAGAAAGTCCGTTAGATGATATAAATTTGAAAAATAATCTTCCCTCAATCAAATGACCCTTTTTCTTGCAAAGTTTTAAAAGTCTTGAAGTCATCAATTGAGTTTTGCAAATTAATCTGAAAACTCGATTCTTATTGATTTTCAAGCAACTCATTTTCCACCATTTTGAAAACACCAAATATTTTTCTGAAGAATTTTAGACGGAAAAACATTTGTGTAGGAACAGCAGTCCTTCGACATACTTTCCTTGTTTTGTTTTTAGGATAAGTGCACGATATTTTTGAAAATATGTTTAGTGCAACACTTTCCTTTATTTAAGAACGGGTTGCTATTGGAAATAATAGCAAGCCATAGTTTTAAGCACGGGTTACAGTCTAAAGTAACTGCAAGCCATTTTTTTTTTTATTTTTTATATTTTTTTTTATTTTGAGACATGTTTAGAAAGAAATATTTACACCTCCTGCTCGAACTTCATCTAAAGTCCCGTGCCATTATTGAATGACATTTCTAAGATCGTAGATGTTATCGATACGAAGACATGTCTTTAGAAAACATATTTTTGGTATTTTTAATTTTATGATTTTATGGGTTTTTGTTGATTTTATATTTTTGTATTTTGTTTTTGAAAAATATACACGACGAGTAGATGATATAATTTAAGAGGATGATGATACAGTACCGAGATAATGATATCGAAGCGACGTCGTAGAAGATAGAATTAATCATCTCCTAAACTTCCACCACCAAAGCTTTTGAGACTCTTGAATGGACGTCGAAATTGAGCTGCAGAAAGTGAGACTTTGGTAGCTTCCCTCAAACCGTCAATCTTGAATAAAGACCATTTTCCCAAAAGAAGAATGAGAAAAGCGGTCTCATTGAATGAAGCTCGGCACCGAAGAACATGAGAACACCGAGGTAACAAGTTAAGACATTGATCGTCTTAGCGGTTATCAAATCCGAATAACTTATGAAGACCGATCACATGAACCTGTTGTGCGTCCCCGATGTACACATTAATCTTCTAGATTGACCAATTTCTGCAGGTTCATGTGATCGGTCTTCATAAGTTATGCAGAGGAACAATACATCAACATCTTCATTTTACCAAATGCATTCCAGTTATCTTCCATATAACCAATCAACCCATAACTTACATAAGTACCCAACCAGAGTAGAGACAACAACATCACACTAACTGGTTGAATCACTGATCTCCTATGCGGATGTCAACTCTAGAATGACTGATTAAGCTCGATCATGTGAATATGTTGTCCGACCACGATGTACACATATATCTCCGATCGTTGCGATCTCATCGAATCATCATTACATTGTGTACATGAAGCACTAACCGGAAGCACTTTATCATAAATCATATAGAAGATGTCGATATGCAATATCATCTCACGAACCAAATATTCTTCTCACATTTCTTCTAACTCGAACTGAAGTAACACATACCAAAAGTCTCCGAGACAATTTCCTCCAATTAGTTGGAATAATACACCAAAGGCTACGAGGTTAAACACCGAGTTTCTCTACGGTTATGACCATTGTCTTTCCGGGATAACTTCAATTAGGTAGAAGTGTTAAGTTCATCATGTGTACTCGTTGTGCTTTTAGATATATGTCTCCATCCCCTTCTTTGGTTTTGATACCTCAGTTGACAAAACATAATATACCCAAAACTTGAAATCTTGTGAGAAGAACTCAAATAGCCCAAATGAATCTGTGAGAATCAAGCTGTGAACTTCTCTCGACTATCTTTATCAACCCATATGTAGACAATTTGAAGTGACCATGAAGAATAAAACCCGATATACCATGCTTGAAACTGAAGTCAACATCCCCACATTTGTATCTTAAGCTTGCACCTAATGATGGAAGAACGGTGTCGAGAATTTATGCTTCAAGCAAATCTCTAAGTACTCACTACCCAAACAAGGTATGAGACATTAACACCTCTTGCGATTATCCACACCGTCATATGCGTGTGACCTTTGAGTAAAACAAAGTAACTCCTAATAGTGATAGTTAACTAGGTCTTCAACCATCCACCTCATTGCTGGTAACTAGATAAGCCAAGTCTTCAACTCAAATTCTTAAGCCCGAGCAAGTTATCAAATAAGAACACGCCTTTGAGAAAGTCAACTTCAATCTCAAATAAATGATAATTGATTAACTCCAAAGTAATCAACTTACGTCAAATGTCAAACACGTGAATAAATGTACAACCGGATGTACATTGACCCACTTAATGAACCGGAACAAATGATTCCTCAACATCAATTCCATCTTCCTAAAGATATACATAAAGAGACCGATCCGGAAGATTCACCAATAATGTCTTCAAGCGGATGAGGTAGTCATTTTCCTTAATGTTCATGTGGTTGATTTACGTAATGCATAATAATCCGTGAAGATTTGGTAAAGGAATACCAAAGAGTGGATCATTATTCAATAGTGCAACTGCAATATTACAATAGTCAATATCAACGCTCTCATAAACCGACAATCTGTTTGATAAATGCCCGATTAAGAAGAAGTAATTAGATCGTTAAATGCAACTCGTCTTTAGTCTTCTAACATGTAGCGTAAAATGTAGAACGGACTATAGACTCGACCTTCTTCAAGATTTTCGAATGGGGAATAGAGTGTTAACATCTTCAACTCACACCAAAAAGCATCCCAAAAAGCATCCCAATTAACACATCGTGCAAATCCCTTAACTAAAATCCTCCCAATCAAACAAGAACGAAAGATGTTCATCAAGGAAATCGACAATCGGGCATAGCGAACACACAAGATGGTAACACCAAACTACAAATCACATCAAACAAGAAGAGAGATAGTTCGAATCATCATATCGATGTATACTTGAAGCATTAACGGAAGCACTTTGTCGATAAACTCATCAATCCAGGTGAAGATGTCAACCAACGGCTCTTAGAAGAGAAAAACTCCATGTGAAGATGACCCGATAAGAAGAAGCTCGGTTCTTACATGAGTTTAGAGCCGTTTGACCATTTATTCTCAAATATCAATCAACCATGCAAAAAATTCACACTTCTTCTCCCCCTCAAGAATTGCATACGGAGATGCAATTCTTGATTAAATAAGTGAAATCATCTAAATGTAGTCTATTCACACTTCTCCCTCACAAAACTAGCACATGATGTCGCCATCGTCATTATAGTTGAGCAAGTGGAATAAGTAAACAATCAACTGAAGCCCGGTTCACTTGATAATTGAAAGCACATGGAAAAAGTATGAAGCATGTTGATGAGAATGGTCATATTTTAGAAGATTTCTCTTCTTCAGAAGATAAAGCGCACTGACACGTACACTTTTCTTTTCTTTGAGGAACGAGGCATGAACGGATGTGTTCAGACGTCATTATGTTGAAGTACGAGGCCTGAACTGATGTGAACAGACGTCATAGCCGATTTAACTATCAATGTTGAGTAACTTGAACCCGTGAGTCATGAGATGTCAATCCTTTTGTTATCCATACTTTAAGCCAGTCCATGTATTGAAGGATCGAAGTATCTGCAACTGAGTAAGGACTACCTGCACTAATATTACAAGCTTGATTGCATATATATTGGTTAGTGACATTAGTATCCAAACCCTTTGGGAATTCATGGTCAACCTTGATTTTGCTATCGGCAAACAGCTTTCCAGTAGGTATCCACCTAAGTCCAGCATCCTTAAACATTCTACCAGATGGTATCCACTTATGGCAAGGTCTAGGATTGTTAGGCTTCTTATGCATAGTGGAAGACTTATCCTTATTCCTTGTTTCCAAAGATTTAGCAGTTGGTATCCATCTAGGCGAAGTTTTTGGTTTGTTTTGCTTCATAACATGTTGAACCTTAGTCACATTAGTAGTCTTAGTGGATTGTACCTTAGCATGTGAATTAGGAAATTGTTTCTTATTCGGAAAAGACTTAGAATTTCTAGTTTCATTTTCTACATGCTTAGTATTCTTCTTCATATACCTACTCTTAGATGCAAGCCAACCCCTAGTCTTTTGAGTGTTCCTAGGTAATGGTTTACAACTATTAGTAGTGTCTTGAAATCTTGTAGAATTCATCACCCTATGTCTTGCACCTAAAATTCCGTCTTTTCGAAATTGTGCCTTTTTCCTAGCTTCTTCTAGATAATAGTTCTTCCACAAGTCATTCATATCATATGAATTCGGGTTTTAATGCTTGGTTTTGACACTTGTTTCGAACTAATCCTAGAGGTCTTTGGGGTAGAAGTGGCTACGTGTTGAGGGTTATGAGCTAGAAGCCTTATTCTTAGGTAACTTTCGGTGAAGTGACTGGTTTTGACAAAACATGTTTCTCATCAACTTAGGAGGCAAACCGTGTTTTGAAAATTTTGGTCTCTCGGATATAAACGCAGAGGGTCGCTAACAATGGACCGGTTTCTAATGGGATGGCTGGTTTCCCCAAGGTTGATGGTTTTGTAAACTTAGTGTTCACACTTTTCCTACAGTTTTCCTAAGCTCATTTTTAGGGCAACAATAACGAAACTCTTTTCACGAAGTTGAGCTTTGAGAACATCAATTTTTTCTATCAAAGAGTTTGTTTGTTCTATTGAATTAGTTCTAGCTTCTTTGTGAGTCACTTAGTTCTTTGTGATGCTTTCTCAAGGACTCATTTTCCTTTAGTAATTTGGCCACACAAACCGCTAATTCATCATTTCTCATTTGAATATCATCAATAGCATTAACATCGTAATTACTTGTAACCAAATTACTTTTCACATGCATATCGAAATATGTTTCTTGATTGTAAATGGTTGAGTCTTTGTCTTGAAGTGGGCTTTCAAAGTGTTAATTTCAAAAATTCATGGAATTTAGGAAGTTCGGATTTTTACATGGTTTGTTAAGTTGAAAACTTTCTTCTTTACTCTCGTATCGCAATTTCAAATGAGATGCAATGTTTTCAAGATTTGAGAATTTGTTTGAAAGTTCATCAAAAGCCTTTTTATCAACCATATTATTTGTTTTGGAATTATTAGACTCGGCCTCAACCAAGGAACATTTATCGAATCATGTTCAAGATTAAGATCGGTATGTTTAGGTACATTAGCGGATGCACTATGTTGAGCAGTTAAGGGTACCTCATCACATGACACTTGTTCAATTTTCGTGCGATATGCGCATCCACATCATGTGTAACAAGAGTCACTAAAGCTGGTTGTTTCAAGCTTATCGTCTCGAGCCTTTGTATTTAGTGTCAAGCGATCCAACATCCGGTGCCATACCGGTCTCAACATGATAATTTATTGATTGTACCGAGATTCCTTGGCCTTTCGATCACACCATCCACTTCTTGTGTGACGGGAGTTCTTTGAGCATTGGTTACATCATTCTTTGTTATTTCGATATTGCGCATTCAAAGAACACCGACCTTTCGATACATTACGACTTATCACAAATATCTCTCAACCGTAACCGACTCTCATCTACTTTTGCATCTTTTGAGTAACTTCCTCAATATACTTCTCCACATTATCCATGAGATGGATAAGTGTCTCCGTGAACACGCTAATTTCCATTCGATGTGTTTCTTGAAGGACATTTCAGGTCATCTCTTGATCATAATCGGATGTGAATTCCTTCAATGAATGATGAAAGTGTTTGTAGATCACTTGAAGTGCGCGCTAGAACTATCCTTATGAACCTTCTCTTTGTCAAGTTGTAGCTCTAATTGCTCTAGGTTTGCCAAATGAGTTCACATTAATGTGGATAAGTCCTGACGAATAGGCGATACATGTTCGTTCCATTCTTATCGGTGTGAGTAACATGAGGTGTGAGTGAAGTTGTTGATAAGGTTCAATGCTACTTTCCTTTTCCATGGCATTCATGGCACGAGCAGTGCAAATCTTTCTCATTGGACTCGAGCATGAAGAACTCAAATCATCATTGATTGATTCCATCATCGATAACCGTTCGATGTAGCAAACATTATCATTGTTGTCCACGGCATCATACAATTTAAGTATACGAAATTCTGGGTCGGTGAGAGTAAGACATGATGTGGTAGAATGCACGGATTTTACAAGTCTATGATTTAAACCGAGAAATAGAATCTTCGCGGGATTTTACTAAAATCAAGACCAAACCGTTAAGCAATGACCAATGGAATGTGTTAAGATGACTTCTGTTCAGAGCGGATTTAGGCCTTTAGTTCATTCGGGTGCCATTCTCCTCGTTCTCATGGTCGTTTTGATGGGTAGAATCTTTGAAAACGGATTACGGATCAAAAGTTATAGCCGTTTGAAGTTCTGTCGGGAAAAGTCAACAAAACGCACTGATGAAATGGTCAAACCGCTTCAAACAATCCTCTATGAAGGCAACTCGCTAGTTACAAGTCTCTAGATGCTCAAGTCGCTAGAGACAACTCGCTATGAACCAAGTCGCTAGAGACAACTCACTATGAACCAAGTCGCTACACACAAGTCGCTATGAAGCAAGTCGCTACACACAAGTCGCTATGAACCAAGTCGCTAAACACAAGTCGCTATGAACCAAGTCGCTAAAGAGCAACTCGCTAAGTGGCCAAGTCGCTAAAGAGCAACTCGCTAGTAACAACAGAGACAAGTTGCTAGAAATTGTAAAGACAAGTCTCTCGCAAGTCTACGCCAAGTCTCTACGCCAAGTCTCTCGCCAAGTCTCTAAGCCAAGTCTCTCGAAAATAGGCGCCAAGTCTCTCGCCAAGTCTCTACCAAAATAGGCGCCAAGTCTCTCGCATAAATCTCTAGGCAGATACATTGAATCGGACATAACCACAAGTCTCTCGCCAAGTCTCTACCAAAATAGGCGCCAAGTCTCTCGCCAAGTCTCTGAGCGGATACATTGAATCGGACATAACCACAAGTCTCTACGAAAAACATAACAAACAAGTCTCTCGAAGAACATAACCACAAGTCTCTACGAAGAAATATAACTACAAGTCTCTCGAAGAACATATTCAAAAGCACCACTTTCCAATCCAAAACAACCCAACCACGATGATTCAAGCCTTCCAAATCAAAACCTAAACACTTATGATGATCTTAAACACAAAAGTACAATCAAAATCCAAACTTTAACACTAGAAATCAACCAAATGATGCAAAAACCACTAAACTTTTCAAACTCAAAACCACCTAAAACCACTAGAAATCCAAAGATATAAGAGATGATCTAACCATGGCTCTTGATACCAATTGTTGCATATTGGATTTCATAAACACATAACGAACAATAATATGGGTCGAATTGTTTAGAGGTTTTAGAGAGAGAAAGTGGGAGCCTTTCTAGAGAGAGAAAGTGAAAGAAAACATAGAAGGTTAGATTAAGATGAATGAAGGTCCAACCTCTACCTTGGGAGGTAGAGGGTATTTATAATTACAAACATAACGACCTCCTATCGGCTGTGGATCGTGTATACGGTGGGTAAAGACCGTCCTTCCTCAGCGGTGTTGCACTATGCTAAACTAGACTAATAACTAACTAATAAAACAATAAATAACGTAACTAACGATATGTCTGAGCTAACTTATGCTAGATAACATTTGGGGTGACCGACTCTTCACTATGGAATTTTCTAATTCCTAACATAGTAGACCACATGATCATTGTATATACTGTTTGCATAGCCTAAAGTGAATACAAACCAGTCTGAAAGCCCAATCATTTTATGTGAATCCCAACGAGATATAACACCAACCTGAAAGCCCATAAGCGAAATTAGTTACAAAGCCCACATCCAATCCGTTTTACTATCCCATAAAACCAAATACTTAAATCACACATTTACCCTAAACCTAAAAATCACACTTGCGTAATACGCCCCCATTTCACAGAAAAAGCATTCCTCCACTCCTAATATCTCTCAAACTCAGGTCTTATCAAACAACTAATCTCCTTTCTCAAACCTTACAAACTCACATCAACCTTCTCATATCTAATCAAACTAAAGTAATCTCATATTCATAATCGATCAAATAACAAATCTTCTCCATCCTTTCGTGTACAAGATTCGAAGACCACGTGTGAAGGCTTCAAGATCTTTAAAAAGGGTCTTGGGTAGGTTATTTGATGTATTTTCGATTTGAGTTTTTGAACGAATTGAAGTAAGTATGAAACAATTATAGTTTTGTACTTTCTTGATATGATTCGGATATTGAATGAAGCAAGCCTTCAATAGGATCGTGAGGATAAAGATTCAATTAAAACAATCTTTATAAAGATTGAAAAAAAAATGAATCGAATTTGAGGTTTTTTAATTTCTGTTGTTCGATTTGTATGATGAGATGGAGTATGAGTTAGGTTAGTTTGGGATATGTTGTTGGAGTAGATGGATTTGGGTCTGTTTTAATCATGGTATCTCGTTTTTCTTTCTGTTAAAAAACTTTGGACTGTTGAAGTATATTACTGAGGTCATGTCTTGGTATGTGGCATTTGTTGGTCTTGTGGTCGTGGTCCTTTAAGTTTACGCATAAAGTTTTTTCAGATCTTGATCGTACAAAAAAAAATCTTATGCATAGCTTTTTGCTTATGCCTAGACATACTCGTTTATGCGTAACAAACCTTAAGCGTAAAACATACGCGTAACACTCTTTTCTTATGCGTAAACCCATTCTTACGCGTAAGCCTAGGATTATGCGTAGAAACATACGCGTAACTGTTCTTACGCATAACTTCATAGTTATGCGTAAATATCTCTGAAGATGGCTCCTTAGGCGTAAAAATAGGGTTTTGACCCAGTTGACCATTTTTTTAGCGAGATTTCGACCTAGATTTCCGACCAGCTTCATATTAAGCCAGAAAAAGCATAAAAACTGCTTCTTTTAACCCTGTTTGACCATGAAACTGACGATTTGACCACATGATATTTCACGTATTTGGTACTAAAAAGTCATAAAAGATAATAATACAATATCAGTTTTGGACATAAGTGACACAAGACCAGATTTGTACACATGATAGACTATATGACATTTTTGGACCAAAACAGGATACAACAAAAGTTTAAAAACTGTTATCAACAAAGAATGAGAAAAAAATTCAGATTCAAAAAAATTGTTAAAAATAGTTTAAAACAAGATTCGAAACCAACATAAATCAATAAAGATGACAACCTAGCTCTGATACCAATTGTAGGACCGTGAATACATAAGATTTATGTGGTTTGGAGGTCTAGGTTGGTGGAAGAAGATGAATAGATTCATCTCTTCTAGTGAGAGAAAGTAGAGAGAGGGAGGGAAAAACAAAGATAACTTTTATTGAAAGAAAACAATAAAAGAAACCAAATGATTCACCTCACCCCTCATGGAGAGTTATGAGGGGTATTTATAGGCTCATCCAACTATTACTTTGCCACTTAAACGATACTAATCCCTGAGGGCAAAGTATACTACGTATCTAGTCCAATTCACTAGTGTGACATTATCTTTATAAAAGCAAGGCTAACAACCGTGCCGAACCCGTGCCGAAAAGAAAGAATATATCTACGAACCCGTATCCAAACCCGCTAACCCGCCCCGAACGACCTGACCGGTTCGGGTTTGATTTTCCCATCGGTTTGGTGCTTTTGCCATCCCTACTTTGAGTGAAGCAATGGCGTCTAGGGATGTTGCTTTTTGGAAAGAAGCAATTCAAAGTGAGATTGATTCCATCATGCAAAATGATACTTGGGAAATGGCGAGTTGCCTCACGGATGCAAAGCATTAGGAAGTAAATGGTTTCTTAAAGGAAGATGAAAGTGGATGGAAGCATAGATAAGTATAAATCCAGTTGGTTATCCAAGGCTTTAGACAAAGGAGGAATTGAATTCTTTGATACTTATGCTCTGTTGCTAGAATTTCTACTATTAGATTGTTGTTAGCTCTTGCGACTACACATGATCTAGTTATTCACCAAATGGATGTGAAAACCGCATTCTTAAATGGTGATTTGGATGAGGAAATTTACATGAAACAACTTTGAATGGTTTGTGATGCACGGACATGAAAACAAGGTATGTAAATTGAAGAAATCATTGTATGGTGCGAAACAAGCACCAAAACAATGGCATCAAAATTTTGATGTGTGGTCTTGTCTAATGGTTTTCTTTAAACCAAGCGACAAGTGTGTGTATAACAAATTTGATGCTACGGTAAAGGAGTCATAATTTGTTTATATGTGGATGACATGTTGATCTTTAGTACTAACCAAGATCAAGTTGATAGGACAAAAGAATTCTTGTCATCTAATTTTTATATGAAAGATCTGGGGGAGACTGAGGTGATTCTTGGTATTAGAATCAAAAGAGGAAACAATGGTATCTCTATTTCTCAATCACACTATATTGAGAAGATCGACAAAGTTTAACTTTGCTAATTGTTCTCAATTTATACTCTTGTAGAAACTACATGTGAAGTTTCGACCGAATAAAGGAACTCGGTGTCTCACTAGAATACTCTAGATCTATTGGATGTCTTATGTATGCCATGATTTGCATTAGACCGGATATAGCTTTTCTTTGTGGGAAAACTTAGTAGGTACACTAGCAATCCTAGTGCTCTACATTGGCAAGCTCTGGGTCGAGTATTTCAGTATTTAGAAGGAACCATGGATTATGGTTTGACTTATAGTGGTTATCCTTCTATTTTAGAAGGTTATGCCGATGCCAGTCGGATTAATAACATGGAGGATCACTCATCTACGAGTGGTTGGGTATTCCTTCTTGGAGGAGGTGCTATTTCTTGGGCTTCAAAGAAACAGACTTGTATTACAAACTCGACTATGGAGTCTGAATTTGTTGCTTTAATTGCAGCTGGTAATGAAGTTGAGTGGCTGAGGAATTTGGTCTATAAAATTCCTTTGTGGCCTAAACTGATATCTACCATTTCTATCAGATGTGATAGTGCCGCTACCTTGGCTAGGGCTTATAGTCAAGTGTACAATGGCAAGTCTAGACACTTAGGTGTTAGACATGGCATGATTCATGAGCTTATCATGAATGGTGTGATATCTGTAGAGTTTGTAAGAACTCAATTGAATCTAGCCGACCATTTAACCAAAGGGTTAGCAAGAGATCACCTAATTAAATTCTTGTATCAAGATACCCAATTCCCATCTAACGTAATTTTAAATGCTGAATTCAATGAGGAAAGCTTGATATCTTTGGATGGAACAGATAATTACATCATCCACGGTATGTGTTCGAGCGCAAGATAAAGGAGGTTGAAATTATATTTCTTAATGGTTTTTGACAAATTGCGTATGCGGTGCAAGAGTAAAGAACCACCTATATAAGCATGAAGTTTAGTTGCTTCAAGAAGCTTGGGACTTAGCTTTGATATGCTTATTGAAGGATAAGACACAAGCTAGTAAAATATAGTGTCAAGTAGAACATGTGAATGTGTAAACTATTGTGTATATTATCTTCATGTATTCACTATGAATAGAAGGAGTTCAATCCTTAGTGACACTCTTATATTCGAATATTTGGAATGCTAATGTACTAATGTGAAATTCAATCGTCTCGACATTTCATTTATGCATTAGTTTGTTGTTTATTATGAGTTTGTTTTAAGTTAATCAAGATTACACTTAAATGGGGGAGGATTGTTGGTGATTTTGCATCCCCGATATTATTTAAGTGTAATGGATTAACTTAGTTGACCAATTGGTAATTGTGATAAATGTTCAACAAGTCGGGGTTGTGCGGAGTGCACACTTGTATAACGTTATTATGATTATCATTGATGGCCTCGAATGACGGGGTCGAGGCGCGCCATTGGTAGCGGGTCATAGGCGGCGACCTGGCCGGGTCGACTTGGAAAATTTTTATTTGGTATAAAGTGTTATGTTAAAAGAACTAGAAAATAAAATTTCTGCGTTTAACCCTTAAATTTAAGCGATTTGGCGGTTAATATAAGCTGCTATAGTAGTTATAACCGACCATCGCTTTTGGTCATATAATGGTATTTTGGTTTTGTTCATAACACAAAAACACATTTTCACGTTTCAAAATCTAAGTTTTATCCGATTTAAGCTTTCGGTAGAACCACGAAATACTTCAATATGAAATTGTTTACACGACTCTCGATTCGTGATCCAATTTCCTAACATAGTTCACCCGTTTTCTGAGTTTCGACTCGTCCTTTCCATTTCGCTTTTTGAACCGCTCTTATTGGCTAGCCAAACCGATGGGGATTTCAAATTCCGGTTGAACCCGTTGGCCCGCTCCGATTATCAAAATCATATATACCATCAAGTTGTTAACATATAAATTGTATAAAGTTTTGTGTGTTTTATTTGGTTGTATAATGTATATAATAACATATATTTTTTATTATATAGGTGTTTTAAAAATAACATTAATTAGTGTGTTTAATGTGTGTAACATTTGTTTGTACCAAAAGCTTAATATACTGTATGCCTAAATTTAAAAACTTTTGTAACACCTAATGGAGAGATGGTATATGTGTGTGAGATTTGTTTGTACCAAATGCTTAGTATAGATGTACATTTTTAAATTTAAGATTAAGATTTCTTTGTGCATTTATTAAAGAGAGATGGGCTTGTGTATTGGATGTGGGTATGTTTGGCATAATGGTGAAATGAGGCTAGGGTTCAGCTTTTATTATAATTGAAATTTGTATTTTTGTAGACTTGTTTGGCAAATGGGTGGGATGGGCTTATTATTGCAAAATTACTAAAAAGACACAATTAAATGAGTTTTATGGTATATATTAGATATTTTGTGGGTAAATTATGTAATTTATGGTTCATAAGCCCAGAGCTAAAGTTTTTAGCCTCTTTTATGGGGTGGGGCTAGGGCTTATAAAGGCTTATAACCCGTAAGCCTGCGTGACAAACGGGACTTATTTTATAAGCCGACTTATTTTAAAAGCCCAAACCTCAATAAGCCCCTCCCCAAACACACCATAGTATACATGTTTGGAAATAAAGTGTAAAATCCAAGAACTAATCGAACTTTTATCTTGAGTAGGAATCAAAAGTATCTTAGAATTAGGAATAGTTATTTATGGTTAAGGTAAAAAAATGAATATAATCCGGGTCTTTAAAAAAATTACTGTCTTAAAAATCTGAATCGCTATTCGTTACTATCCTGATCAAAGCATGTGCATTTTCAAAGATTAAAGTTTTGATTCCTTTGTAGCTTTTTACTAGACAAATATCCATGCAAAACGACGATATATAACGGCAAATAATTATACTAGTAAACTTGTAGTTTTAATGTGACTTTTGATGCAACACTTACGGATTTAATTTGTATTCCATTGCAAAAAATAGTTTATAGGTTATAAAAGAAAAATAATAAAATTTTAAGGATTAAACAATATCTAAATATTAATTTAGGTGAATGTTATCATTTTAATAAAAGGTATTAAATTTACTTTAAAAACACAAGGATCTACTAAAAAAACTCAAGATTATTAGGTTTACACATTATTACTCAAATTTAAGGATTTCATTCGCGCAATCAACATCATCGCAAACATAATTCTGCATAAGAGTTGAAGACAAATATGTTGGATGCATTTTATTGTTTAACGATACTTACCTACAAGCACTATGGATGAAACAAGCGTTAGTTGACTATGACATTCATCTAAGTGACAGAGCCATTCTATGCGACAACAAAGGTGCCATAGATTTAAGCAAGGATCCTGTATTACATTCTCGCACAAAGCATATAGAGATTCGTCATCACTTCTCAAGAGATAATGTTCAAAAGGGGAACATCTCTATTGAGAAGGTAGCGTCCGAAGACAACATAGCCAACGTCCTCACCGAACCGTTGAAACGGGAACAATTCAACTTACTTCGTCTTGGTCTTGGTCTCATGGAACAATCGTCGTAATTTTCTTTTTAACTCTACAAGGTATGTAAACACTAGCCTTCTTATTTCTGAGTATAGGATCTCTATTTCATGTACAACTCATAAGCTATACGAGAATTTTCAAAACCCAAGATAAGTTTTTCACTTATAACTCACAGCTTTCTCTCATTTTCTTTTAAAATAATTACAAGTTGCAAACATGTAATCACATACACATTTTCTTTTCAAAATTTAAACCGTTTTATTCACACATAAAAACCTCTTTTCAAAATGTTTTCCAAAAACGATACCTCTTCCCGTATTGATAACGCTACACGCGTCGTTCGGGGTCAAGGAAACTTCCTTTTCTTGAGCAAGTTTTATAACACCCTAGGCGGTGAACCTAATCGTTGTAGTGTAGTAATTAGGGTAAGCCACGGTATTGATATCGTTCTCTAGGGGAATAGGAATGCTTGTGAAGTTACTACGCTAAGGTTAAGGTTGAGGAAGATTATTTTTGTATTTTTATATTTTATGAAATGGAAAGGTACGAATCTCGGTATTGGATTTGGGGGTTGATTTCACCGATTACTCTACTATTATCTAATTATCTAAACTAAGGTTGTGGGAGTCTATGTCTAATTAATGTGTGCTCGTATGATAGTTTAAAGATGTGTTTACTTAGGTTGTACTACTCCTTAATTATCTCCTATTGATGGTTGAGTTGTCACGTCCTTATTCTTAGTTGCGTTGTGTGTCTAAAGTTGTAGGGTATGCGTTTCTCCTAACTCTTTGAACTTACCAAAGGGTCTCGATCTACAAAACGCACTAGGGATGATAAACTCTTACTCTAAGGCACTCTTTGGATAATTTAGCCTACAACTACTCGGTAATCATATTCTAAGGTTCACAAAGATGAATCAAGCATTAAGTACACAACGAATGACCTATCACATTACTAGATCATTGATCAACTAAGATAAGAAACAACCAATCAATATTCAATAATTAAGTTTCATACTTCCTAAGCAAACACATAAATAAATTAGCGGACATGGAGAACATGCAAGCATACACACAAATAATCAAAGACATAATTGAATTAATGAAGTAAATACTTATCTTGATGTAAGATAGGGTTTAAAACCCTAAAATCTGTACAAGACACCTTAAGTTCGGTTTAGGTTTTTTACTCCAAAGACCCTCTCTAAAACCGAAAAATCCGGATTCTATATATAAGATTACATATGCGCGGCGTCACCTTATGTTTCGTGACGCCGCCGTGTCGCCATCATTAGGGTTTCGTCTTGGCCACGTTAACCTTGCGGCGGCGTTACCTTATGTCCCGTGGCTGCCTTCTTGACTTCTCGGCGTCGTCGGATTGCATCTAGGCCGTGCGAGTAGCGACGGCCTACTCTTTCAAAGCCCAAGCGCCTCTTGAAAATACAAGTTTTGGGTTACGTCCCGTCACAAAATCCTCGGACGGCGTCGCAATTAACACTTGACGCCGTCGCCTTCTATTTTCGTGAGACTTTGAGTGTCTCGATTTTGACTTTGGCCATTTTCTTCATATATTCGCGCCTTTTCGTCCAAATAAGTGCCATTCCAGCATTTTGCCTTCAAGAGACCTAAAAAGTGAAAAGGCGATATTAAGCAATAACGGATACAAAAGTGATCAAATAAGGGTTAAACGACCCTCAAAATGGTACCTTTTAAAACCTTATCAAATATCCCTACACTAGTAATTTGCTTGTCCTCAAGCAAATGTGCTTTTAGCCAATTAATTTATAAGTTAGGGTCATGAAGCATTGATTTAAAGCGGTCCACAACACATATAAGCCTCTCAAAAGTCATAACAAGCACGAATTACATACTAGCACCTCACATGGGGTGTTTGGATACTCACATCTCTCTCGGTGTATATATGAAATATATAACAAATAGGAAATGGAAGATAAACACTCATTAACGGTCCTAGTACATAGATTACCATAGGCTTGAGAATAGATCAAACCTCCATCGCTTTGGCGTAGCACCTAGGAAAGACAATCAAAGAGGTCTTTTAAAGGGTTGTAATGTTAGGCTTACGGTAGGAAACAAGGGTTTGGTGGGATAGGCTATTTAGTGGTGGCAAGTCAAAAATCTCTATGTTAAATGCATACAAAGAATGGCGTTGCTAAGCCAAGACTCGACACTCTAAAACTCTAGATAATGGAAATAAACAAACATAAATTTAAAGGATAGATGTAGGATGGTAGCCCGTTTTTTTTTTTTTTTTTTTTTATATATTTTTTCTCTTTTCTATTTTTTTCGATTTTTTTTTTTTTTTCATACACTTTTACTCTACCATCCTCTACGATAACATCAAAATACTAGGGATTTATAGGCATATCCCTACACTTGAGTTTTATTACTCTAACACTAATTTGACCCGAATTGAAAAGATCAAAACACTTGGGGTACATTATTACGCAAACAAAGGGAATTTGAATTTAACGTTCCATTCCGTCATTTCATAGACTTTAACTTTTCCCATGAATCCTAATCGTCCCAAAATGTATACAAAGGATATGACTCGACTTAGCAACTTATGCAAGCAACTAGATAATTGAACTAAGGGTTTAGGGTGATAACAAACATTTGCACTAAAAGTGAGTGCATAAGGGTAGGCTAAGGCGATTTGGGTGTATATTTGGGGTGGGGTGTAAACAATGCTCTTCATTGATATTCGGAAAAACCGAAACATCACGAGAACCGTGAAAAGGATAGGCTCGAGGGGTTAACTAGGGTATCGTGTACTAAAGATGAGTACAACGCAGAAGGTGTGGGGAATTACTCAACCGATGTGGAAGAAGTAATTATATTACGGTATCAAACAAGGGTTATCCTAATGCCTCTTATCATTTAGTTATTCTTAACTACACAAGTGTAGTCTCACTAGCGATCTCGGAATGCATCACAAAACAAGTTCTAGAATCTAATATACTACCGGTTCACACTCTAAGCATTGAAGATGAATGCTTTAATTCCTACTAATCTAATGGCGATCCTCACATTTTGGTGGAATTTGGGTGGTAAAGGGTTTTTGTGCTAGTCATGCAACTTCCTATCCATGAGACGCTTTTGTTAAGACTAATGGCCCACTCCTATATGTCATGAAAAATTTTAAATTTGGTGCCAAAATTACCCTAACCGACATTTTCTCATGGTTTATTACACAATCACAATTGACAAAGCAAATAGTCAAGGATAAGCATAGGTTCAAAGTTCCGTTTTATTTTCCTCCCTACTTAAACCGAACATTGTCCCCAATGTTCCCGAAATATCAAAGTTATGATAATGGAAGGTAATTAAACGAAAGAAACTAATACTCCACGATTAGCTTGGTAGGATCCGTGTAAAGTGGTGGTTAAATCCTTTTCAAGAAGAATTATTGCGTGAAAAGCTCCTTCCATTCTTATGTTACTTCTTCTTGACAAACTAAACTGCACACTTGAAGAAAACAAACGAAACCTTCGCGTAAAATCGGTAATAATATATATAAGACTCGATTTAAACTAGGATATAATGCTTGTGGAATGGATGTTTACAATTTCTAAGAAAATTAAGACACAGAAAATTCCAAAAATTTATAAGTAGCTCGAAAATGAGAAAAAAGTAATCGATGTTTTACTCCTTCGGCCGTCAGTTGCAATCTGACGCCATCGGTTATCGACAAAAGCGGTCTGCGATTTTACGGAAAAATTACGGAAAATTTACATCTTTAGAATCGGAAAAATTTACGAAAAACATCCATTATGACTCGATACAAGCATTTGACTCGAACAAACAAACATAAATATCTTTTAGTTAATTGTTATTCTCATGTTTACGTTTCTTTTGAAAACGTGTAATCCTCCCTACACTTATCCCTTATGTAAAATACCTTTATATGCAATTAAGGCGAGGTTAAAAACAAAATAAAGCATTTTACAAATTTAAACATGAGGATAAACAATTAATAAAAGATATATGACACTAACAAGCAAACAATTAAGCATGGGTTGCCTCCCACGAAGCTTTTCTTTATTTAAGAGTCTTGTAGCTAGACTCATAGTCGGTGCTCCCACGTTTCCTCACCACCGCCTCTTGACGGTCTCTAATGGGATTCCATGTTGTAGAAGTGCCTATAATGCACTTCTCTAAGAGTTCATCCTCTCCCCAATCGGTCCTATATTCGGTCCTAGGCTCAAGCAATCCTTATAGAATCGAAAATCTTAGCCATAACATAATCAACACCTTTTCCTATCCCCATCATTCCTATAATAGGCCAAGCGGTTTAAGTTCCTTTTCATCATTAGAGTGATGAAAACTTCTCAATCTTAAACGGCATTTGGTAAGCTATGTCATCGGTCTCATTCTTGAATCGCACTACTCCTAACGAGGATTATAGGTCATCCGGTGCTTTCTATGAAAGGTTTTCCTAGAATAACATAGGACAAGCTAGTGGTCTATGGCGTGCTAATATCATCCACAATTACGGTTCGAGGAAGCGTGAAACTACCTACATAAACGGGCAATCCCTTAATTCTTCCGAGAAAATTGCAACTAACATTAGGATCATTGGGGTCTTGCCTAGTTGGAATAGGCTTCTTCAATATCCAATTGTAGTAGGTGCTAGTCATTATGTTGATTGGGGACTTGCGATCAATGTAGGCTTTTGCCACAAAGGTGTCCTATGAAACATGGTATGTTAAGATTCCAAGGGCTCCCAAACTTGATTCGAGGACTTTTCGTAACATACATGTGACGGAGGTCACGCACTAAGTGAGGGTGGCGAGATAGTTCTTCTTCCGTAGGAAATTTGTTGAAATAGTCAATGTCTACTTCATCTACTTCCTCGGGTGTTTCATCATCCACAAGTGTATAGTCCTCTTCGTCATTTGTTTCATTAGGTTCAACTAAGGCGATGGTATTGAAGAATTGGACATGCTTAGTTAGCTTGCTTGGATCCTTAATCTCTATACCGAAGGATCGGGAGTTGAGATAGCACTAACCTTCTTATCACTATTAGTTATGGCTTTCAAAGGTTGTCTATTTTCCTATCCATCTCGGCTTGTTGATGGTTAAAGCGGTCCGAGCTTAGCCATTTGGGTTTCTTGGGATGCAACTAGGTTTTGCAACATCCTTGACGTTTTGTTGGTTAGGACCGTTAGGTGGGGGCCATGAGAAATAATTGAGGTGAATTCTTTGGTTTGTCCCGGTGAAGTCGGGCTTGCCTTTCCATGCCTCTCGGGTTTCATTGAAATTCCTAGGTCCGGGTATTGTAGGAATCTTCCTCCGCTCCATTAATACGTGAGGATGCGTAGTCAACGGAAGCATGTTCGGGGATCGAGTGCTAGTCTGGCGTGTTATGAGGATCACAAAGCGGCTCACACGAGGAAGAAACTTTGTTCACATGGTGTTAAGATTTAGGATTTTCAGAGCTCATGAGGAATCTAACTTGATCTTCAAGTTCGATCATCCCACTGTCGGAAGGAGGCAAGGAGATTGCCTTAACAGTTTTGGGCAGCTCACGGGGTCATCCCAACTTTCGTTGTCATAGAGGCGAGGTCCTCTATTATACCCCATGATTCTTCGCGGTGAGATCACTAAGTTTGCCACCGGCCGCTTGGTCAATGGATCGCTTAGTGGGAAGTTGACATGATCATAAAGATTTGGACTTGGAGCCAAAGATCAATGCCGTGATGAGGGACTTTATGAAGTAAGTCCTTGAATCGAGTCCATGCTTCAGAGAGATTCACCTTAACGTTGTTGGAACATCAAGATGTCATTCCTAAGCTTAGTGGTTCTCCCGTGGGAAAAATTGAGCAAGGAAGCGAGAGGTAAGATCATCCCAACTTGAGATGGAGCCGGTGAAGTCGCTCAAGCCAATTACTAGCTTGGTCCCGTAGAGAATTGGAAGAGACGCAGCGTGTGGTCTCCGAGTAGTAGCATCAAGGTCGATGGAATCGACAATTTTGAGAAATCCCTCGATCTTGATTTGGATCTTGAACGAAGTCCATGGAATGCACATCCGTTTGCACCAACCGGATGGTGTCGGATTGCGGCCGTAGTTTGGGCTTGGTCGAGAAGCTCAATGGTGTTCCTATAGCCTAGGTGGCTTGGTCTTGAGTATTCACCAAGAGTACGGGCTCTTGGCGGGTCATTTAGCGGTGGGTTGATGAATGGTAGTGGGTTATCACCTTCCATGATGAAAAGTGATGGGATTACTAACAAAGGTCACGAAGAGGAGATAGACTAGAGAAAGCTAAAAATGAGAAAAATTTACTTGATAGGAATCAAGCAAAGAACCTAAACGAGGTGGACTACTAACTAGCTATTCTATTCCCGCGCCGCGCCAAAAACTTGATAACGTTACGCGATCGTTCGGGGTCAAGGAAACTTCCTTTTCTTGAGCAATTTTATAACACCCTAGGCGGTGAACCTAATCGTTGTAGTGTAGTAATTAGGGTAAGCCACGGGTATTGATATTGTTCTCTGGGGAATAGGAATGCTAGTGAAGTTACTACGCTAAGGTTAAGGTTGAGGAAGATTATTTTGTATTTTTATATTTTATGAAATGGAAAGGTACGAATCTCGGGTATTGGATTTGGGGGTTGGTATTTCTACCGATTACTCTACTATTATCTAATTATCTAAACTAAGGTTGTGGGAGTCTATGTCTAATTAATGTGTGCTCGTATGATAGTTTAAAGATGTGTTTACTTAGGTTGTACTACTCCTTAATTATCTCCTATTGATGGTTGAGTTGTCACGTCCTTATTCTTAGTTGCGTTGTGTGTCTAAAGTTGTAGGGTATGCGTTTCTCCCAACTCTTTGAACTTACCAAAGGGTCTCGTCTACAAAACCCACTAGGGATGATAAACTCTTACTCTAAGGCACTCTTTGGATAATTTAGCCTACAACTACTCGGGTAATCATATTCTAAGGTTCACAAAGATGAATCAAGCATTAAGTACACAACGAATGACCTATCGCATTACTAGATCATTGATCAACTAAGATAAAAACAACCAATCAATATTTAATAATTAAGTTTCATACTTCCTAAGCAAACACATAAATAAATTAGCGGACATGGAGAACATGCAAGCATACACACAAATAATCAAAGACATAATTGAATTAATGAAGTAAATACTTATCTTGATGTAAGATAGGTTTAAAACCTAAAATATGTACAAGACACCTTAGGTTCGGTTTATGTTTTTTACTCCAAAGACCCTCTAAAAGCGAAAATCCGGATTCTATATATAAGATTACATATGCGACGGCGTCACCTTATGTTTCGTGGACGCGTCATGTCGCCGTCATTAGGGTTTCGTCTTGGCCACGTTAACCTTGCGACGGCGTCACTTATGTCTGTGACGCCGTCCTCTTGACCGGCGTCGTGGATTGCATCTAGGTCGCCCGAGTAGCGACGGCTACTCTTTTAAAGCCCGGCCGTCTCTTGAAAATCTGAGTTTTGGGTTACGTCGTCACAAAATCCTCGGACGTCGCAATTAACACCGACGCGTCGCCTTCTATTTTCAATGACTTTGAGTGTCTCGATTTTGACTTTGGCCATTTTCTTCATATATTCGCCTTTTCGTCCAAATAAGTGCCATTCCAGCATTTTGCCTTCAAGAGACCTAAAAAGTGAAAAGGAACGATATTAAGCAATAACGGATACAAAGTGATCAAATAAGGGTTAAAACGACCCTCAAAATGGTACCTTTAAAACCTTATCACGTATCAATTTCACAAAAGCAACTTCTCACGTCTAGGATAAATCGCTTTTCATTATTAATACAAAGTAAAACCCGTTTCATTGCATCTCATGTCTTTTGAATGCTAAAGGGACACATAACTAATATGTGTTTTCGGTACATTCATTTAAGCAACAATGAATTACGAGCACTCGGGTTATCTCAAATAATAGTATGCTTTTTCACTTCTCGATTATTTTCTTTTCTTCTTAGGAGTCGAGATAACGCAACTCCAAATGGTTTGCATATAGTCACACTAGGCACGATATTTCCAAAGGAAAATTTTGAGTACTGAATCACCGGCCACGGATCCCAGCCTTAATGCTGGACGGATCCTTCAAGGGAAGGATCCGTGGGATCCGTGAGATAGAAGCTTGTTTAACTTCTATTTCTCTCATTTTCTTTTGGAGTATGTGATTTATTGCTTGTTTTCTCATGACCACATGCCTTAAATTCATATCTAATCATTAGATTTTAATCCATATTTTGGGTCAAGCATTCATTACAATGCAATTTTTTTTCTATAATTAGGATTCCCAACATTGTTTGCTATTCATCTCATCCTCACAAACAAACACCACCATGTCTTCCAAAATATCTACCAACATAGATGAATCACCTAGTGCAACCAATCCATTTCAAGAAATCCACACTTTTGTCTTGCCACCTTCCAAAATACCACAATCAAAATCTAGGATATCGCACGGATTAGCATCCGGTCTTGTTGCTTAGCAAAACCATCTTGAATGGCTCATCATCAACCACTAACTCACCACAAAATGCTTCCATCATAGTGCCTCCTTCATCACCAACCAAGACACCAACATCTTCACCCATCAACTCACCACCTAGGGTCTCTCTTTGGAACTCCTTAAGACTCAACAAGATCTAAACAACCAAAACAAAAGAAATAGCCTTTTGACACCTCCCACTTCTCCAAATACAACTTTTCAAGACCTCGAAACCTTACCACCCTTAGCTCCCATTAAGCTACAAGAACATCTAGGTTCTTTTCCACCATCACTTCCAAACATTACGGACGTTGATCCATACTTTCCTATTTTTCCACCACATCTTCCGCATCTCACAAATCAAAACAACCCGGAAAACTTCCGCATTCATTACCCACATCACTTACATTGTGAACATTGCCAATCCAGTAGGGATATTGCAATAGTAGTTAGGGAAGAAATGCGATTCATACTCAACCTCATTCTTGATCGCATCAATACCATCACTCATCAAAATATCCATCCATAACCGTATGCAAGCATGGAAGGAATCCTTATTACTACTTTCTATTATTAGTATTTTGTGTTTTGAGTCATTTTCAAGAACAAGTCTTGTTCTTATTTTTACATGCATGTATGTGGCATAAATACCACTACATTTTGTTGTTTTATTACAAGGCCTTGTTTACATACCTTGGCTCCCAATCTTGATTCACGTCAATCACAAGATTATTTATGCATATTTGAACTAACCTTTCTTTGTAGGATTTTATTTTCTCACTTAACGCCCCAAACTAGGGGAGCTACCGTCGAGGGGAGTAAGCGTCGTGGACCATTTTTCCACATTTTATTTCTTCGATGGGTTAACTTTTTGTATCGACAAAAGGGGGAGAAGAAGTAAAACTTAGGGCTTTCAAAACATACATCTAATCTTATGTTTTACTCATCATAACATTATATTTTGTCATCAACAAAAAGGGGGAGATTGTTAATACAAATAAACCGTAAAAACGTTTATTAATATTTTGCGATCTCTTTGTGTTTTGTTGATAACAAATATAATGTTATCATAAGTAAAATTATAAGGATACATGTTATTTTTGTAAAGCATTTACATATAACCATTTAATACAAAAATGTTGTAATCAACCATTTGTTGTAATAGTTTATTAGGATGGGTAAAATCACAACCCATGGATCATATCCATAACCCATGGTATTGACCCATACCCACTGACTAGATACATGGTACTCATTAGATACATTGTATCTAAAGAAATACCCATGGACCAACCCATAACCCATGACCCATAACCAAAAACCCATGGGCAAAGAGGAGGCGTCCCACGGATCCCTAGGTTTACACTAGACGGATCCCTTATGAGAGGATTCGTGGGATCCGGGAACAGTGGCAAGTTTTGCCTATAAATAGAAACCATTTCTTCATTCTAACTCACCCTCTTCTTCCTAAATCTCTCATATACTCTTACTCTCTTCTAACAAAAGATCACTTGATCTAGAGAGTTGTTCTTCTTTCTTTCTATTGTGATTCTCATATAGGTCCTTCTCTAAGGCGAGATCATGAGCTCACTACAAGTCATCCAAGCAAGGGGTCCTTGATTGATTTGTTCCTCCACAAGATTTCTGTAGCAAAGATCTTGTACTTGATATTTCACATAGTTGTTGTGTAATACTCGTGTTGGTTTGGTCCTCCGTATCATGGACTCGGTATCTAGCTTTGTACCGGAAAAAGGTGTAAGCAACGTTGTGTAGGCTTCTCCGCCAACTTGAAGGAGTTTGTTGACATAGTGCTGGAACTCTCGAGTAGGTGACTCGGGGAGTGGAGTAGGGCAAGCAAGGTGTCCTTGTAGCCGAACCACTATAAATCGGTTGTGTCATTTCTTTCCCTTGCTTTAGTTTATTTACTTACATTACTATTAGATCTATACTTTATCTTCATCCGTACGATTTCACATAACATCGAATCTAAAATTTTTGAAACTAACTTAAAATCGGCAAAACTATTCAACCCCCCTTCTAGTTTTCCACAGAGTACATTCGATATGATGCATTGATGTACAAAATAGATAGTTTGGGTTAAAGGATATTGATATCCTTATGATGTTGTAATAAGGAGTGTGTCTCCTTTGGGGTAGTCGTGTATTGGTGTAGTGTTGGGTAGTAGTTCCTCCTTTGTAATGAAACTGGGGTATCTAGCCTTGTACCGGATAAAGTGTAGGCGATGTTGTGATAGGTTTGGTTCTACCGTGGAAGAACTCGGTGTCTAGCCTTGTACGGATAAAGTAGGCGACGTTATGAAGGCTTCTCCGCCACATTAAAGAGCTTGTGTTGTGTAGTGCTTACGAACTATCGAGTGGGAACTCGGGGGTGGAGTAGGGCAAGGAAGGTGTCCTTGTAGCGAACCACTATAAACACTCGTGTCGTGGTTTTGTGTTCCTTACTCTTTATCTTTGCATTACTTGTTTATATGCTTATCTATCATCATCTAACACACACATTAAATAGATTGTCATAAGTCGATCTAAATAGTCTAAAATGAAGTTTTCATTGGTAAAACTATTCAACCACCCTTCTAGTTTTCCACAAGTTCTTTAAATGAAATATCTGATATTTTGTTACTTCAAATGTGTTGAAAGTCTCATTATGTTACTTATTTGGAAATAAAAGTGTAAAAGACTTATCGTTATTTTATCTTTTGTAGGAATCAAAAGTATCTTACGTTTATGAATACTTATTCATCCTGTTAATTGTTGAAGGTAACAAAATGAATTAAACAACCTGAGTTATTAAAAAAATTATTGTCTTAAACAAATGGAGGCCCGTTAAGCTAGCACCTTGCACATGCTGCGATCTAGTTCTGAATTGAATCACTACTTCATTTCCGATCAAAGAATGTGCATTACCAAATTATTCTTCTATAAAGTCTTGATTTCTGTAGAATCTTCTTACTAGGAAAACTCGTCGTAAAAATAATTCTAAGAACATAATTAGAGTTGAAGACAAATCTGTTGGATGCATTCTTTCATTGTATTGTTTAATGATCTATTTTATTTATCAGCAAAGTTTTGTTACGTTCAATAGTTTTGTTACTAATTTTCAAATTACAAGTGCTTGGATATACATATACGATTATGACAATTTCGGATATTGTAGGGTAAGACTATAAAAACCAGAAGTGTATACAAAACTTGGAGTTTTTTAGATGATCATTGTACTCCAAAAACATATTTAACGAAATACGTACTTATAAAACTATTTAACATAATATAATTATTTTTATCATTCGTCAATTTAGAAACCAATAAAATACTCTTCTAGCAAGGGTGCATCCTCTTTTCTTGATCTGCTCACTCAATTTATTATGAACTCTCTTAGTTTGTTTTGATTACTTAATTAAACTTGTAATGTTTTTAAAAAAAAATATTCACATGTTAAATTAGCAAATTAATGGTTATAATGTCAAACATTGTACGTGAAGGCCAAAGTGAACTGAACTAATAAAAATAATAACCATAAAATGCTTTGCACATGACTACTAGCTTAGCATGTTCCAATTTTACAAAGATATTTCGGAGTTCTTCTTCATTGAAATGTCTGTAATAATATGTTGTTCCAACTGATATGTCGCACATGACTTCATGCGACAAAAATCAGTCATGTAACTAAAAACTTGTAGATGGTAAATTTCTTTTTGTTGATTTTCAGTTATGGTAAGGATATTTTCAACGAATGATGTTGAAAAAAAAATTATAATTAAGTCAGGTAAGAGTATATTTTAATCAAATAGAGTTTCTGGATGTTACAATCATCATCGAGGTCCATGGAACCCAAAACTGAATGCTTGTTTGTTTTGTAGTAGGTAGTTGTACTTAAAAATATATGATGACTAATTAGTCAGTAACAATAATGGAGGTATTTGGTATGATATCAATTTCTTAGTGCCTGAGGCCTCCCTCATTTTGTCTCATACACCGTAATCCCCATCGTTATCACCATCGTTCAAGATGGAATATATTAGGTGCACTATATCACTTTATATATCATTCAAGATGGAATATATTAGGTGCACTAAATCACTTTGGGGCACACCAAAACCCACACACCGCAATCCCCATCGTATCCCCATCGTTATCACCATCAATCACCATCGTTATCACCATCATATCACCATCGTATCCCCATCGTTATCACCACACACCATTATCACCATCGTTATCCCCATCGTTATCACCATCAATCAATTCTTTTCAGAAGTAACATTATCACCACGGTATCCACCACCACCGGAATTGTTTGATTAGCTAACTCCGCACCGCCACCGTCGTTATCCACCACCACCGAAGTGTTTTGATATTTGCTGTTTTGTTTATAAGCTGATATCTTTGCTAGTGTAAGTTTGCTGTTTTGCTAATAAACTGATAGCTGATTTGTTAATAAGCGTTTTTGATGTTTGCTGGTTTGCTAATACACTGATTGCTGATTTGTTAATAAGCGCTTTGATGTTTGCTATTTTGTAAATAAATTTGCTGGTTAGTTGAAATGTATAGGAGAGACTTTGTCTTAGGAACGAGTGCTATTAGCAAGCTAGTGTTGTATGGTTTGCGAAAGATTATTAGTTTTGATGAGGCATTGTAAAATTCTGTTTTAAGTGATTTTATTGTTGTTGTTGGTTACTATGCTATAGCTTAACTAATTTAAAGGTTGTTCGAGTTGATACGATTGTATAGTTAGCTCGACTTGTACTGTTGCTAGTAGGTTGTTTCTAGTTGAAATGCATAAGCTAAAGCCTAGATAATTTAACGAGCTTTTGTTGTCTCGTATGTGAAAATCCATTAACATAGGCATGAAGATTGAAGCACTCTAAACTTATGCTTGATAAAATATTTTGAGGAATGATGGAATTTTAATAGATAACTTAATTTGTATAGATATTGACCGATTATAGTTGAGTTGAAGTAAACTTAGGTTGATGCTTGTAATTTAACATAATGTAGTAGACTTAACTCATAGATAATAATACAGGATTTAACTCATAGATAATAATGTTGTTTGTTAATCATAAAAGTATAGCGATGATATTATGGGTGTATCAATAAGTTGATCTCTTTAAAAGATGTACTCAAGCTTGATATCTGATAGTTTATTGAGAATCTCTTAGATCTGATATTAGTATGCTTATTGAGAATATCTGTTGTGCTAATTGGTGTGGATAATTCTGAGGGCTACTCTGCCTACTGATAGTTTATGCTGCTGCTTGTCAGTCCGTGTCTTGAATTCGGCTTAGTATTGTTTTATGACTCCTGAGTCATGACTGGTAGCTTAGTGTAGCATAGCTTAGTATTGTTTTAAATTCTTTGGAGATTGTGCAACTGTTTATGGTTTATAATGAGGTTACGTTTATTAATTTATTGTTATTTGATGTCAAAATTAGCCATCAGTGGTTGTAGCAAACCTAATTGCTACTTCCAGTAGCAACAATCGCCTCCGGTTGATCTCTATCTATGCAGAATCCATGATCACAGTTTTCATTGTGCGAACCGTAACTTCAACCAGCCTTGAAGGCATTTTACCCTTTACTTTTATGTGACACTATAATTGGCATTCGATATGCCATTCGAATACAGGAAATAAGACTTGATATCTATTACCCCATTACTATTTTATAATAACATAGCTTTTTCAATACAATGATTTAGGTTTTGGCAGTTTAATACATCAAAACTTCAATTTTTGCAACTTTCGACCCGTTTGACTCATTTACACATTAGCTAATACTTTTGGATTTCACTTGTTTGACATCTTATAGATGAAACATAACCTGAATCGACCTATTCCTGTATAATTGGGTTGAAATATCCTTGCAACCTCCAACATTTATCATGAAACTTCATTTATGATTAATATCATATATTTTCTTTTCATAGCTGAAAATGTAGACTACTAGTTGGAGAAACTGGTTCGTCCCAGAGTGGTAAGTTTACCATCTTCAACTGTTTAGATGGGGGTTCAGGAACATTAGCTTCATACTTTTGGCTAATACTGTTTTTGCTCGACAGGGCTGCGGGTTTCATGTTCCTGATGAAGTTTATGAGGTAAGATCACTGTCTGAAATTAATACTACTACCATTTATCAAATTAAATACGTATGAGGGGTTTTCCACCGAAGAAGAAGGTGATCATTTGATTTCACTTGTAAGTGCACATAAGCTGTTTTGTATCGATAATCCGTACACTAGTTGTATACAATGAGTCAGTTTATTGGAAAAAACGATAAGTTGTTTTGGGTCAGTTAGCTAATCCGTACACTAGTTGTATCGATAAGTTGTTTTGGGTCAGTTTATTGGAAAACGATTTAGCTTTTGCAGTAAATAAGCTGTTTTGGATCAGTAAATAAGATTTATATAAGGCACTAATACACCAATTTTTATTTTGTAAATGCAGGTTACAAAGACAATAGATGGTATTTTCCATTTCCAGTTCCAATTGAGACCAAATTTTACATTTACAGAGTCCAGTATTCAAGTTGTAAATGCAGGTTACATAGACCAATATTTTTGTAAAAGCCATTTGAGATTGTTTTTCTTTAGAGAGTGTAAATGCTTGGGTACCAGTTACAATATTTTGTACATTTGAGATTGTTTTAGAGATTTGTATTTGAACTTAACTTGAGTGCAATTTTTATTTGTGCAATAATTGTTCTGTTTTGTTGAGAAATGCAATCTGCACAATTGACAATTCAATTTGTATTTCTGCCAGGAAGCATGCATCTGTACATTGCAAATTAGACTTTTGCTGACTGAAATTTGCTATAAATTGTGTCATTTTAGTGATTTTATAGAAAGGTGGTGTACTATTTTTAGTGACTAAAAACTTTTAGACACTAAATCTTTTGAGCTTTTGCTCACTAAATTTTAGTAAGCAAAGACTTTTAGTGATCCGCTTTCTACTTGCTGTGTTTTTCTTTAGTGGGAGTTGAGAAATTAGCATTTACTTACATTTTCTTATCTTTTGCTCATACTTTTTAGTGGGCAAAAGTCATTTATTGTAGTGGTGGGAATGTGGGATTGCCTACTACTCGTTCTTGAGTTTTTACTAATCACCTTGAGTATTGCTGGTTTGGTCATAGAAACATCTACGTACAGCTTGTTTAATGACTATTATCATGATTTATCGATGCTAAAATTCAGTATCCTAACATGATCAAGTGAATTGTGCGGTGTTAGCTTGGTACACTAAGTTCATGACAAGTTGCTAAATATTTACAAAAATGGTTGCAATTAACTATCTTTATTGTTTTTCTATGTAGGCATCATGGATTAAACAACACTTTTGAGGAAGCTTTTAAGCGAGAAATGTTAAGTTATTTGATAGTTCCTATTAAAGCCTAAAGGTATTTCGGTACAACCTAAAAGTCGTACAAACGATTACAAGGATATACATAAGAGTGATAAGATGGGTTGTTATCCGAAAACAATAAGTCAGAGGTTTTACAAATTCAACTAAGAGAACGAAGAAGAGGCTCCTTCAACTTTCGGTCTAATCGCAATTGGACTTGAACTCTCAAACATTTGTTCCTTGAAAGCTATTACTGTTTAGAGCTGTGATTCACATATACATCACAATTAACATACCAAAATACACCAAACATGGTTAAGTGAGCTTTGTGTTGTTAGCTTTATTGGGTTAATCCCAATCGACCCAACCCAATCGACCCAAGTCAACACCCAAACGACCCGGTCAACCCAAAAGTCAAACAAGAAAGTCAAAGACAGCATTTTTTAAAGACAGTTACAAAATAACTGCTATTTGGCAATTACAACACCAAACGACACATCTGTTGGTTCCTTTGAACCAACACATCTTTTCATTGTACCTTTTCATTTGTTATAAATACATAGGAACTTTGTACAAAATTGATAATGAGTGATAAATAAGAAAAGTCCTTTGATTCAATTGTTTCTTATTACCGGTATATTTTGATTAAAGATCCATAAAACGGCCAACAATTGGTATCATAGCCAAAATCATCATATACCATTACTCGTATAGTTCCATAATCAAATTAAAAAAAAAAAAAGCAGTTTCAAATTTTTTTCTACAAATCGATTGAAACACAAATCCAAGAAGTCATTTTGTGTTTCTCACTTCTATCGCATGGGGAACAATTACAATAGTGATTACTCTCAAACCCAAGATCGAATACACTCATAAAAAAAATTGTTATTTCGAAACCATTTTTTTCCCAATCGAGAGATCAAAAACGAA
Organism: Chrysanthemum lavandulifolium; assembly: GCA_022545495.1. Lineage (NCBI taxonomy): Eukaryota > Viridiplantae > Streptophyta > Magnoliopsida > Asterales > Asteraceae > Chrysanthemum > Chrysanthemum lavandulifolium. Next base: position 30,516,282 of record CM040244.1, on the reverse strand, counting down.
CAAAATCGTTTCACATTTGATTCAATTAAAAAACTAAATGAGAGTCATCATTTAGGGCACAATCAAGATTGAATTATAACAAACACACTGTTCATAAAAGGAATCAAGCCGGAAGGATCAATTGAATCCCAATTGATTCATTTGCATACTCCGATCATCAAATTTCTCACGGATTAGAAAACCCCAAATCATCCGAAACCCTAGGTTTCAATTGGAGGATCATTTGTGCTCGCAAAGACACAAAGAAACCGGAGAACAAGAAAGATCAACAAGCCATTTACGGCGGTAAACATCGGATATTGGAGAAGAAGGAGATAGGGATCATTACGAGAAGAAGAGACGTATATAGTCTCAAAGGAGACGTTTTATTTTTTATGTATCTCAAAATAAATAGATATAAGGAATAAAAGGAGCATATCTCACTTTATCTCAAAGAGATAATAAATATACAAAGAGGCGCTTGTGTTAAGTGGGCTACACACACAAAGGATTTTATTTTTAAGGCATCGGTCGATCAACTCATTCGAGGTTCCAAAAGTTACAATACCACCCTTTCATTTTTTTATATAGTATATATTTTTATTTTTTGATATATATTATTTTTTAGATAAGTTACCTTTTATTTTTAATTAGTACCTTATCAAAATTTAAAAAATATATATATAATAACACTGCTTAGTATACTGATTAGGAATACTTTTTAAGCAATATTTAACCTTAGGTTTTTTGTTATTTTAAAATATATAATCTCCAAGGATAGTTATGGATTAAAAACTAGTCCTATAAAGTTTTATAGCCTATAAGGAAAAATAAAATTTTTTTTCAACACACCTCTCGTTACATTTTGGAGATACATATTTTTTTTTATTTATTGTCAATATTTTTTAAAAATGACGAAAGTAAGTGGAAATAAGGAACCTAGTACTAATATTACAAATAGTACACCCCAATTTCAATGCCCAATCCTAAAGCCCGTGAATTACTCATTATGGGCAATTGAATACAAATCATTCTCGATGCGAATGGTTTATGGAAACAATAGAGCCGACGAATCGACTCAAACCCCGATAAGAAAAAGACAAAACCGCTATTGCTTTCCTTTATCAAGCCTTACCCGAGGAACAATTACTTCAAATAACAAAGCACAAAACCATGAAGGACATTTGGAGTGCTTTAAAAACTAGACACGTTGGCGAAGACAGAGTTCAACAAGAAGACTACAAACACTCAAATCGATTTTGAGATGTTACAAATGAAGGAAGACGAGACAATTGACACCTTTGCTACAAAACCAACAAGACTCGTAAACAAAGCCGCTAGTCTAGGACACACCATAGAAGATGGAACCTTAGTACGGAAAAATGCTTTACCCGATAGGTATCTCGCAAATAGTTGCATCAATAGAGCAATACTCCGACCCTAAGTGAACGACGGTGGAAGAAGCAATTGGGAGACTCAAGACGTATGAGGAAAGAATAAAGTATAAGAAGAATAACGACAATAACGATCAATATTAGTTATTGTTTACACATCACAACAATAACATTACTCATAGAAGACACTAAAAAATGTGGACATGATTTGTTGCGAGGCCAAGAAAATAATTTCAAGGAAAAATCAACAGCAACTCAAATAAATTTACTCATGATAAGAGTAAAGTGATGTGTTTTAAATGCAAGAAGTATGGGCATTTTGCAAACAAATGTCCATCAAAGAAAGAAGAACAATCTAATCTCATTGAAGAAGACTTAGAACCAACATTGCTTATGGCAACTGTTGAAGAAGCACCACAAAAATATGATCAGCCCGGAATTAAGGAAGATCACAAAAATGATGGTGGAAATAACCAGAAGAACATGATCAACCTTGACTTAAGGAAGATCACAACAACAAAGGTGGAAATAACCAGAAGAACATGATCAACCTGGACTTAAGGAATATCACAAAGGTGGAAATAACCAGATCAACATGAACATAATGAAGATCACAGAAGAAAAGGTGGAAATAACCAAAGGAAAATTGATCTACCTGGATATAAGGATGATCACAAGCACTATAAGAAATTAAAAGCTCAAATGGTGGATTTAACCAGAAGATGAATCAAGAAGACTTAAAGACCTACGTCGCAGCGATTGTGATTAAGGGGGAGAATATTGGGTTAATCCCAATCGACCCAACCCAATCGACCCAAGTCAACACCCAAACGACCCGGTCAACCCAAAAGTCAAACAAGAAAGTCAAAGACAGCAGTTTTAAAGAGAGTTACAAAATAACTTCTATTTGGCAGTTACAACACCAAACGACACATCTGTTGGTTCCTTTGAACCAACTCATCTTTTCATTGTACCTTTTCATTTGTTATAAATAGATAAGAACTTTGTACAAAATTAATGATGACTGATAAATAAGAAAAGTCTTTTGATTCAATTGTTTCTTATTATTATCGGTATATTTTGATTAAAGATCCATAAAAACGGGCCAACAAGCTTGGTACACAAAGTTGTTGTTGAGTTGTTGTTGTTTTTTTTTTTTTCTTTTTCATTTATTTATTTATTTATTTATTTATTTACTTATTTGATACTAGAAGTCAGTTTGATAGGATTGGATAGATTTTTTTTAACAAAAAACTAGACATCGACACTAAGCATAGCAAGTTGCTAAATGTTTACATAGATGGTTACAATTAACTATTTTTATTGTTTTTCTGTGTAGGCATGGCGGGTTAACAAACACTTTGAGGAAGCTTTTAAGCTAGGGATGTTAAGTTATTTGAACGTTTCTATTAAAGCATAAAGGTGTTTCAGGTACAACCTAAAAGATCTGATTGTACAAAACTTAAGAGAAGATTTGCCAGCAGACATGGGCCTGCTGTTTTAATGGAACTTGAACATGGACTTTCCATCAACACACATATATTGTCGTGCCTATTCTTTATTTCTTTTTTATCTGATTATTATTTTTAAGAAATGTTATTCGCCTTTAGTGGGAGGTCCTCATATGAGATCTTGAAGCTTCACTTGCAGCTCGCTAAGTGCAGTGAGACTGATCTTCATTTCTCAAACGACAGAAATGGTTCAGGAAATTCAGTGCCACTTATTAGGTTTTATACAATAGAATACAGTTCGAACAATTTTTGACCCATTTGACATGTTACCTTTTTTAGCCTATTGTTAGCCATTTGAGCTGCTAGAGATAAAACATAAGCTAAAATTACAGCAGAAGACATTTTGTTTTTGAAGGCTACAGCAGAAGACATTTTACGAGGCAGGGCGAAGACACATGGACCAACCAAATAATGGACGTGCCAAAATGTGTGTCAATTTTGTGTTTGAAAGTGTAAAATAGGTTGAATTATGACATCTTTTCAAGTGACTGTTTTGTTGACTTTAACATGCTTTTGTTATAATCTAATTAGTGTTTTAGGAAACCAAAAACAACATATTGGAAAAATGAGAGATTTGAACCAATTGGGTAAATATTTTATTGTTAGTTTTTCTTTCAAAGCCACTCGTTTATGATGTGTAATGTTTTCCTTGCAGTTTTTTCACGTTTGATGATATTTAGCGACGAAAAAGACAGGTTTGTTTTTATAAAAGGTCGACATTTCAGCTGCTAAGAATCTTCTTATGTTGCATGGTCAAAATCGAAAATCGCTGTTATTGTGTCCTTGTACTTATGTAAGGAGACAATATTCTAAGCCACTTTTTTTTTTTTTTTTTTTTTTTTTTCTTCTTCAAATTGAGTAAGAAATGGGAGTTTTTATGGGGCAACAAGTCAAACGGGTAACTTTTAGAATGGGCCAGCACGGGTCGGGTTGACCGCTGGACTACTATTTGCCCAGTTTCAAAACTTTATTTGAAGCTTTTATACAAATGAAATACATGGTAGCAACAAGCTGTTCCATGTCAATCTAATGTTTTCTCTTTCTTACTGTTTGACCCGCTAGAGAAAACACGCAACCTAATTGACCCATTCATAAATATATGGTACCAAATTGCCACTCATCTATGATGTTTGAATTTGTCGAGTTTATTTATGAAGTTGTCTATTTGTTATATGAGATGGCGAACATACAATCTTATTTTCTGCTCATGTTTTTGAACTGCATATCATGACGTTCTTTTTGATAGGTTGAAGTTAAAAGGCAGTACCAAGAAGCCAATGAACCAATATCTTCATGAACCGATTCGAGGGCAGAATAGTTATCTCAGAACTAACGGTACTAAAAGCAACGATATGAACATAAGAACTAAAATGATATTCGTAGGTGGATTATCTGCTAACCGAACTCAAGATGTTGGTTTATTTGTTTGTATCATTTTCTAGTTTTTAAAAAAATAATTTATGGACTATGGATTTGTGTTTGTGTAATATAGTTCTTTGTGTTTATGTTTATTTGATTTATGAATTCAATTTTGTTATGTTCGTTTGGGTTTTAAAATATATCCTCAAGGAAACTTCAATATTTACATGCTTTCATCATGTATTGAAAATTTGTGTCTTGGAAAATATGTACTTTTGAAGTTTGATTGGGTATATGACTATGACATAGGTACTATTTGATGGAGGTAATTATTGTTGTCAAATTAACTTTACACTTCACACGTAAAACAAAGAAAATTTTGCTACATATATAGTCAAGTGTACTCAAGGATAAGCGAAGTGCTATCCATGAACATCCATCAAATAGTTATGGCTCAAGCGTTTGAAGATAGCGCAACTGCAAAAACGGACAATGGCGAACGGACAATGCTAAGGGGTTGTTTGACTTGGTTTATTTGTTGGGCTTCTGAGCTCATTCATAATTTGATGAGCTCATTTTAATGGCTTATAAGCTTATCAACATGACTTTACAACTTAATTAAGTTCGAAGCTCGAGTGAATAGCTCATACGTAAGCTTACCTTCTTGTCAAACTTTAAGCTTATAAGCCCATCAAATAAGCTAAGATAACTCCCCTAAAGTTACTTGTACGAGCAAGCGGGATAAACGACTATGAATCAATGGCATGTCATGAATCTTAGCTCAGTGGGAAGGTAAAACAACATATACCTCATTGTCACTAATTAGAGCTAGTTAGCAAAAAATCTAGCCATGTGATGTAACCAACAAGGTTCTTGAACCTAATTAAGGTTCTTGTTATATTTATTCAAGTATATACTGAATTTGATGACTTGTTTTCTGTTGGGGTTTATCTCCAAGGCGACGGTAAGATAATCAATAAGCTGCTCGTGAGAAACAACAAAGAGTCGAAGATATGAGATACCACTTGGTGGTTACCGGATATCACTTGAATCGTGTGATCACTTTCCAAAGTAAACTATTCGACCCTAATGCACGGGTATCACGAATATCTACTTGGGATAAGACCAAATGCGTTAGAGAATTAGGCACAATTCTATAACCCTTTCACTAGTAAGTGTTTACGTTTTACGTGTGTCTTTCATGCATGATCGGATCTCCTATATATAGGAGGTTACTCTTGAGCTATTCCAATGGAATTATGAGTATTAATCGCCCATTAATAGCCTCATAATTATCCCCATTATAGCCGTTAGTGGTTACATGACCAATTAAACGTGGTCATAAAGAAGTTATAATTGCCATTTAGCGAAGACTTTCCATAAGCGATGCTAACTAGCGGTACTTTCACTTACGGTGGAAGTACAACCTATCGATGGAAATCACGCTATCAATCTTTCATAGCACTATCGTGGATACACCACTCAAAGTGAAACACACGCCTATCGTTGGAAACTTCGCTTGTCGATGAAACCAAGCGATACTTTCCACAATGCAAGATTTTCACCAAGCAAAGATTTTAACCAAGACTACCAATACAAACCACTATATGAGTCGTGGTGTTCATGGACCTTATGGTGTACAATCGTACCTCCTAACCCATTACAAGGTGTGAACTAATCCCACAAGTGCACTAAATTTTCCAACAATCCTCCCAAATTTAGTTCACTTCCCTTTGCAAAAATAAACATTAAGCAAAACATGTGCATAAACGAAATGTCACGAGGATTGAATTTCCATCTTAGTAAATTACACGTTCAAATATTCGAGAATCGGGGTGTTCTAAGAATTGAACCCTTCAACCCATTTGAATACGAAGATAAAATACACACAAGTTTTCAAACACTTATGACTCGACACTATACAAGCCATGTGTCCATATCCAATTCATAAATGTTGTAAAAGCTAAAGTCCAAGCTTCACAAGCGGCAAAACTTCAACATTTACATAGGTGGTTCCTCTTTAGTCATGCTCCCGCCAAGCACTTTTCAAAGAAAATTAACCATTAAAGTAAAGACTTCATCCTCCTTTCGTGGTGTTACGAACCTGACCTTGGGATGTAAATAAAACATGTGCTCCAGATCCATCGAATATTCACTTTCCACATTGAACTCAGCTCCCAAGTTTCCTTAGGAGGTTGGGTGTCCTAACATTCGGTGACTAAGTTGGACTTAAACCCATCCCTGCGGACTTTATAACCAAGTCTCTAGCCGGACCCTTGTCAGTGATCGGCTAAGTTAAGTTGAGATCTCACAAACTCTATAGATACCACCCATTCATGATAAGCTCACGAATCATGCTATGTCCGACACCTAAGTGTCTAGACTTACCATTGTACATTTGGCTATAAGCCTTAGCCAATGTAGCTGCACTATCACACCGGATAGAAATAGGTGCTATAGGTTTAGGCCACAATGGAATCTCAAGAAGCAAGTTTTTCAACCATTCAAACTTCTTTACCGAAAGTATTGCTAGAGCCCGCAAATTGATTCCATTGTTGAGCGGTGATGCAAGTTTGCTTCTTGGATGCCCAAGAAATTGCACCTCCACCAGTAGGAATACCGACCATTGGTGAGCTAATTGTCTTGATGTTCTTGATCAACTTGCATCGGTGTAACCTTCCAACAACGATGGGTAACCGATATGAGAGACTATAATCCATAGTTCTCTTGAATACTTGATGCCCTCTGAGCGCTTGCGGTGATGAGCACTAGGATTACTAGTATACACGCTCAATTTTCCCACCGCAAAACCAATATCGGGCCTTGTACAAGTCATGGCATACATCGTGCGACCAATTACCTAGAATACTCAAGTTGAGATACTGACCTTGCCATGATTGGGCATCGACTTCTCACAAGTATCCATAGGTGTACTCATTGAGTACAATCAAAGTAATTGAATTTCCTCGGTACTTTCTCAATATAATGAGGCGAGAGATAGAAATTCTATTACTTTCATGTTTAATCCTTATACCAAGGATAACATCGGCCTCCCCGTGTCTTTCATGGAGAACCTTGATGACAAAAATTCCTTTGTCGGAAGACTTTGATTTTGATTGGGTGCCAAAGATCAACATGTCATCAACATATAGACAAATGATGACTCCTTTACGATTCATCAAATTTGCTATATACACATTTGTCGACTTGGTTAAGAACATAACCACTAGACAAAACCACTTCATCAAACTTTTGATGCCATTGCTTAGGTGCTGTTTAAGTCCATAAAGAGACTTAATCGGTTTACCCCTTGTTTTCATTGCAGCATGATGAAGCCACGAGGTTGGTTCATATAGACCTCTTCTTCCAATTCACCATTCAAGAAAGCATTTTCACATCCATCGATGAATAACAGTTGTGAATAGATGCCATAGCAATCCGCGAGTCTTATGGTACGTCGACACACAGGTGCATAAGTATCAAAATAGTCTATTCACGACTTTTGTTTAAAGCCCGAATGACTAGTCTAGCCTTGAACTTTTCAATAGTTCCATCTACCTTCATTTTCCTTTTGAAAATCCATTTGCAACCCAAAGGTTTGCAACGAGAGGTAGATCAACCAACACCAGTGTTGTTGCCCATGATGGAATCCATCTCATCATTGATTGCTTCTTCCGTAAAGCAATGTCACGGGACTTCATTGCTTCTTCAAATGTTTTGGGGTCATCCTCGACAATGAAGCAATAGGAGTATTGTCGAGACCTCATCCTAGTACCTTCAACTAAGTATAGTTGAAACTCGGTCCAAATGACTTTGAGTCCCATCCTTTTGCTCTTCTGACACGAGTTCAGTTGTTTGAACCACAACCTCATCGAGGACCATGATGGTTCACCATCTGGGACCTACGATACACTGTCATGAGTTCCATTAGGGATCCTCCGACTTGGTCTAAGGAGGCGATGAGAATCTATACTCATCAAAATCGCATCCCTTGATTCAATTATTGAGTTAATCGAAACATGTTCATTAGGTTCAATAACATAGAACCTAAAAGCCTTGGAATGCTCGACGTCGTCTGGATTGCATCTAGGCCGTCGAGTAGCCGACGGCTCACTCTTTCAAAGCCCAACGCCGCCTCTTGAAAATACAAGTTTTGGGTTCGTCGTCACAAAATCCTCGGACGGCGTCGCATTAACACTTGACGCCGTCGCCTTCTATTTTCAAAGACTTTGAGTGTCTCGATTTTGACTTTGGCCATTTTCTTCATATATTCGCCTTTTCGTCCAAATAAGTGCCATTCCAAGATTTTGCCTTCAAGAGACCTAAAAGTGAAAAGGAACGATATTAAGCAATAACGGATACAAAAGTGATCAAATAAGGGTTAAACGACCCTCAAAATGGTACCTTTAAAACCTTATCAAATATCCCTACACTAGTAATTTGCTTGTCCTCAAGCAAATGTGCTTTTAGCCAATTAATTTATAAGTTAGGGGTCATGAAGCATTGATTTAAAACGGTCCACAACACATATAAGCCTCTCAAAAGTCATAACAAGCACGGAAATTACATACTAGCACCTCACATGGGGTGTTTGGATACTCACATCTCTCTCGGGTGTATATATGAAATATATAACAAATAGGAAATGGAAGATAAACACTCATTAACCGGTCCTAGTACATAGATTACCATAGGCTTGAGAATAGATCAAACCTCCATCGCTTTGGCGTAAGCACCTAGGAAAGACAATCAAAGAGGTCTTTTAAAGGGTTGTAATGTTAGGCTTACGGTAGGAAACAAGGGTTTGGTGGGATAGGCTATTTAGTGGTGGCAAGTCAAAAATCTCTATGTTAAATGCATACAAAGAATGGCTATTTGCTAAGCCAAGACTCGACACTCTAAAACTCTAGATAATGGAAATAAACAAACATAAATTTAAAGGATAGATGTAGGATGGTAGCCGTTTTTTTTTTTTTTTTTTTTTTATATATTTTTTTCTCTTTTCTATTTTTTTCGATTTTTTTTTTTTTTCATACACTTTTACTCTACCATCCTCTACGATAACATCAAAATACTAGGGATTTATAGGCATATCCCTACACTTGAGTTTTATTACTCTAACACTAATTTGACCCGAATTGAAAAGATCAAAACACTTGGGGTACATTATTACGCAAACAAAGGGAATTTGAATTTAACGTTCCATTCCGTCATTTCATAGACTTTAACTTTTCCCATGAATCCTAATCGTCCCAAAAGCGTATACAAAGGATATGACTCGACTTAGCAACTTATGCAAGCAACTAGATAATTGAACTAAGGGTTTAGGGTGATAATAAACATTTGCACTAAAAGTGAGTGCATAAGGGTAGGCTAAGGCGATTTGGGTGTATATTTGGGGTGGGGTGTAAACAATGCTCTTCATTGATATTCGGAAAAACCGAAACATCACGAGAACCGTGAAAAGGATAGGCTCGAGGGGTTAACTAGGGTATCGTGTACTAAAGATGAGTACAACGCAGAAGGTGTGGGGAATTACTCAACCGATGTGGAAGAAGTAATTATATTACGGTATCAAACAAGGGTTATCCTAATGCCTCTTATCATTTAGTTATTCTTAACTACACAAGTGTAGTCTCACTAGCGATCTCGAATGCATCACAAAACAAGTTCTAGAATCTAATATACTACGGTTCACACTCTAAGCATTGAAGATGAATGCTTTAATTCTACTAATCTAATGGCGATCCTCACATTTTGGTGGAATTTGGGTGGTAAAGGGTTTTTGTGCTAGTCATGCAACTTCCTATCCATGAGACGCTTTTGTTAAGACTAATGGCCCACTCCTATATGTCATGAAAAATTTTAAATTTGGTGCCAAAATTACCCTAACCGACATTTTCTCATGGTTTATTACACAATCACAATTGACAAAGCAAATAGTCAAGGATAAGCATAGGTTCAAAGTTCCGCTTTATTTTCCTCCCTACATTCTTAAACCGAACATTGTCCCCAATGTTCCCGAAAGTATCAAAGTTATGATAATGGAAGGTAATTAAAACGAAAGAAACTAATACTCCTGATTAGCTTGGTAGGATCCGTAAAGTGGTGGTTAAATCCTTTTCAAGAAGAATTATTGCGTGAAAAGCTCCTTCCATTCTTATGTTACTTCTTCTTGACAAACTAAACTCGCACACTTGAAAAACAAACGAAACCTTCGCGAAAAAATCGCGGTAATAATATATATAAGACTCGATTTAAACTAGGATATAATGCTTGTGGAATGGATGTTTACAATTTCTAAGAAAATTAAGACACGGAAAATTCCAAAAATTTATAAGTAGCTTTAAAATGAGAAAAAAGTAATCGATGTTTTACTCCTTCCGACGCCGTCAGTTGCAATCCCGACGCCATCGGTTATCCCGACAAAACGGTCTGCGATTTTCGGAAAAATTACGGAAAATTTACATCTTTAGAATCGGAAAATTTCGAAAACATCCATTATGACTCGATACAAGCATTTGACTCGAACAAACAAACATAAATATCTTTTAGTTAATTGTTATTCTCATGTTTACGTTTCTTTTGAAAACGTGTAATCCTCCTACACTTATCCCTTATGTAAAATACCTTTATATGCAATTAAGACGAGGTTAAAACAAAATAAAGCATTTTACAAATTTAAACATGAGGATAAACAATTAATAAAAGATATATGACACTAACAAGCAAACAATTAAGCATGGGTTGCCTCCCACTAAGCGCTTTTCTTTATTTAAGAGTCTTGTAGCTAGACTCATAGTCGTGCTCCCACGTTTCCTCACCACCGCCCTCTTGACGGTCTCTAATGGGGATTCCATGTTGTAGAAGTGCCTATAATGCACTTCTAAGAGTTCATCCTCTCCCCAATCGGTCCTATATTACGGTCCTAGGCTCAAGCAATCCTTATAGAATCGAAAATCTTAGCCATAACATAATCAACACCTTTTTCCCTATCCCCATCATTCCTATAATAGACCGACAGTTTAAGTTCCTTTTCATCATTAGAGTGATGAAACTTCTCAATCTTAAACGGCATTTGGTAAGCTATGTCATCGGTCTCATTCTTGAATCGCACTACTCCTAACGAGGATTATAGGTCATCCGGTGCTTTCTATGAAAGGTTTTCCTAGAATAACATAGGACAAGCTAGGGTCTATGGCCGTGCTAATATCATCCACAATTACGAAGTTCGAGGAAACGTGAAACTACCTACATAAACGGGCAATCCCTTAATTCTTCCGAGAAAATTGCAACCAACATTAGGATCATTGGGGTCTTGCCTAGTTGGAATAGGCTTCTTCAATATCCAATTGTAGTAGGTGCTAGTCATTATGTTGATTGGGGACTTACGATCAATGTAGGCTTTGCCACAAAAAGGTGTCCTATGAAACATGGTATGTTAAGATTCCAAGGGCTCCCAAACTTGATTCGAGGACTTTTCGTAACATACATGCGACGGAGGTCACGCACTAAGTGAGGGTGGCGAGATAGTTCTTCTTCCGTAGGAAATTTGTTGAAATAGTCAATGTCTACTTCATCTACTTCCTCGGGTGTTTCATCATCCACAAGTGTATAGTCCTCTTCGTCATTTGTTTCATTAGGTTCAACTAAGGCGATGGTATTGAAGAATTGGACATGCTTAGTTAGCTTGCTTGGATCCTTAATCTCTATACCTGAAGGATCGGGAGTTGAGATAGCACTAACCTTCTTATCACTATTAGTTATGGCTTTCAAAAGGTTGTCTATTTTCCTATCCATCTCGGCTTGTTGATGGTTAAAGCGGTCCGAGAGCTTAGCCATTTGGGTTTCTTGGGATGCAACTAGGTTTTGCAACATCCCTTCGACGTTTTGTTGGTTAGGACCGTTAGGTGGGGGCCATGAGAAATAATTGGAGGTGAATTCTTTGGTTTGTCCCCAGTAGAAGTCGGGCTTGCCTTTCCATGCCTCTCGGGTTTCATTGAAATTCCTAGGTCCGGGTATTGTAGGAATCTTCCTCCGCTCCATTAATACGTGAGGATGCGTAGTCAACGGAAGCATGTTCGGGATCGGTGCTAGTGCGCGTGTTATGAGGATCACAAACGGCTCACACGAGGAAGAAACTTTGTTCACATGGTGTTAAGATTTAGGATTTTCGTAGGAGCTCATGAGGAATCTAACTTGATCTTCAAGTTCGATCATCCCACGGTCGGAAGGAGCAAGGAGATTGCCTTACAGCTTTTAGGCACTCACGGGGTCATCCCAACTTTCGTTGTCATAGAGGCGAGGTCCTCTATTATACCCCATGATTCTTCCGCGGTGAGATCACTAAGTTTGCCACCGGCCGCTTGGTCAATGGATCGCTAGTGGGAAGTTGACATGATCATAAAAGATTTGGACTTGGAGCCAAAGATCAATGCCGTGATGAGGGACTTTATGAAGTAAGTCCTTGAATCGAGTCCATGCTTCGTAGAGATTCACCTTAACGTTGTTGGAACATCAAGATGTCATTCCTAAGCTTAGTGGTTCTCCCGTGGGAAAAATTGAGCAAGGAAGCGAGGTAAGATCATCCCAACTTGAGATGGAGCCCGGGAAGTCGCCAAGCCAATTACTAGCTTGGTCCCGTGAGAGAATTGGAAGAGACGCAGCGTGTGGTCTCCCGAGTAGTAGCATCAAGGTCGATGGAATCGACAATTTTGAGGAAATCCTCGAGATCTTGATTTGGATCTTGAACGAAGTCCATGGAATGCACATCCGCTTTGCACCAACCGGATGGTGTCGGATTGCAGGGCGTAGTTTGGGCTTGGTCGAAGCTCAATGGTGTTCCTATAGCCTAGGTGGCTTGGTCTTGAGTATTCACCAAGAGTACGGGCTCTTGGCGGGTCATTTAGCGGTGGGTTGATGAATGGTAGTGGGTTATCACCTTCCATGATGAAAAGTGATGGGATTACTAACAAAGGTCACGAAGAAGGAGATAGACTAAGAGAAAGCTAAAAATGAGAAAAATTTACTTGATAGGAATCAAGCAAAGAACCTAAACGAGGTGGACTACTAACTAGCTATTCTATTCCCGCAATGCGCCAAAAACTTGATAACGTTACACGCGTCGTTCGGGGTCAAGGAAACTTCCTTTTCTTCGAGCAATTTTATAACACCTAGGCGGTGAACCTAATCGTTGTAGTGTAGTAATTAGGGTAAGCCACGGGTATTGATATTGTTCTCAGGGGAATAGGAATGCTAGTGAAGTTACTACGCTAAGGTTAAGGTTGAGGAAGATTATTTTGTATTTTTATATTTTATGAAATGGAAAGGTACGAATCTCGGGTATTGGATTTGGGGGTTGGTATTTCACCGATTACTCTACTATTATCTAATTATCTAAACTAAGGTTGTGGGAGTCTATGTCTAATTAATGTGTGCTCGTATGATAGTTTAAAGATGTGTTTACTTAGGTTGTACTACTCCTTAATTATCTCCTATTGATGGTTGAGTTGTCACGTCCTTATTCTTAGTTGCGTTGTGTGTCTAAAGTTGTAGGGTATGCGTTTCTCCCAACTCTTTGAACTTACCAAAGGGTCTCGTCTACAAAACCCACTAGGGATGATAAACTCTTACTCTAAGGCACTCTTTGGATAATTTAGCCTACAACTACTCGTGTAATCATATTCTAAGGTTCACAAAGATGAATCAAGCATTAAGTACACAACGAATGACCTATCGCATTACTAGATCATTGATCAACTAAGATAAAAACAACCAATCAATATTTAATAATTAAGTTTCATACTTCCTAAGCAAACACATAAATAAATTAGCGGACATGGAGAACATGCAAGCATACACAAATAATCAAAGACATAATTGAATTAATGAAGTAAATACTTATCTTGATGTAAGATAGGGTTTAAAACCCTAAAATATCTGTACAAGACACCTTAGGTTCGGTTTTATGTTTTTACTCCAAAGACCCTCTAAAACCGAAAATCCGGATTCTATATATAAGATTACATATCGCGACGCCACCTTATGTTTCGTGGACGCCATGTCGCCGTCATTAGGGTTTCGTCTTGGCCACGTTAACCTTGCGACGGCGTCACCTTATGTCTCGTGACGCCGTCCTCTTGACCGGCGTCGTCTGGATTGCATCTAGGTCGTCCCGAGTAGCGACGGCCTACTCTTTTAAAGCCCGACGCGTCTCTTGAAAATACGAGTTTTGGGTTCCGTCGGTCACAAAATCCTCGGACGGCGTCGCATTAACACCGACGCGTCGCCTTCTATTTTCGTGACTTTGAGTGTCTCGATTTTGACTTTGGCCATTTTCTTCATATATTCGCCTTTTCGTCCAAATAAGTGCCATTCCAGATTTTGCCTTCAAGAGACCTAAAAGTGAAAAGGAACGATATTAAGCAATAACGGATACAAAAGTGATCAAATAAGGGTTAAAACGACCCCTCAAAATGGTACCTTTTAAAACCTTATCACGTATCAATTTCACAAAAGCAACTTCTCACGTCTAGGATAAATCGCTTTTTCATTATTAATACAAAGTAAAAACCCGTTTTCATTGCATCTCATGTCTTTTGAATGCTAAAGGGGACACATAACTAATATGTGTTTTCGGGTACATTCATTTAAGCAACAATGAATTACGAGCACTCGGGTTATCTCAAATAATAGTATGCTTTTTCACTTCTCGATTATTTTTCTTTTCTTCTTAGGAGTCGAGATAACCGCAACTCCAAATGGTTTGCATATAGTCACACACTAGGCACAGATATTTCCAAAAGGAAAATTTTGAGTCGCTGATCACCAAAGACCACGGATCCCGCCTTTATCTTTGGACGGATCCTTCAAGGGAAGGATCCGTGGGATCCGTGAGATAAGCTTGTTTAACTTCTATTTCTCTCATTTTCTTTTGGAGTATGTGATTTATTGCTTGTTTTCTCATGACCACATGCCTTAAATTCATATCTAATCATTAGATTTTAATCCATATTTGGGTCAAGCATTCATTACAATGCAATTTTTTTCTATAATTAGGATTCCCAACATTGTTTGCTATTCATCTCATCCTCACAAACAAACACCACCATGTCTTCCAAAATATCTACCAACATAGATGAATCACCTAGTGCAACCAATCCATTTCAAGAAATCCACACTTTTGTCTTGCCACCTTCCAAAATACCACAATCAAAATCTAGGATATCTGCACGGATTAGCATCCGGTCTTGTTGCTTAGCAAAACCATCTTCGAATGGCTCATCATCAACCACTAACTCACCACAAAATGCTTCCATCATAGTGCCTCCTTCATCACCAACCAGTACACCAACATCTTCACCCATCAACTCACCACCTAGGGTCTCTCTTTTGGAACTCCTTAAGACTCCAACAAGATCTAAACAACCAAAACAAAAAGAAATAGCCTTTTTGACACCTCCCACTTCTCCAAATACAACTTTTCAAGACCTCGAAACCTTACCACCCTTAGCTCCCATTAAGCTACAAGAACATCTAGGTTCTTTTCCACCATCACTTCCAAACATTACGGACGTTGATCCATACTTTCCTATTTTTCCACCACATCTTCCGATCTCACAAATCAAAACAACCGGAAAACTTCCGCATTCATTACCCACATCACTTACATTGTGAACATTGCCAATCCAAGTAGGGATATTGCAATAGTAGTTAGGAAGAAATGCGATTCATACTCAACCTCATTCTTGATCGCATCAATACCATCACTCATCAAAATATCCATCCATAACCGTATGCAAGCATGGAAGGAATCCTTATTACTACTTTCTATTATTAGTATTTTGTGTTTTGAGTCATTTTCAAGAACAAGTCTTGTTCTTATTTTTACATGCATGTATGGCATAAATACCACTACATTTTGTTGTTTTATTACAAGGCCTTGTTTACATACCTTGGCTCCCAATCTTGATTCACGTCAATCACAAGATTATTTATGCATATTTGAACTAACCTTTCTTTGTAGGATTTTATTTTCTCACTTAACGCCCCAAACTAGGGGAGCTACCGTCAAGGGGAGTAAGCGTCGTGGACCATTTTTCCACATTTTATTTCTTCGATGGGTTAACTTTTGTATCGACAAAGGGGAGAAGAAGTAAAACTTAGGGCTTTCAAAACATACATCTAATCTTATGTTTTACTCATCATAACATTATATTTTGTCATCAACAAAAGGGGAGATTGTTAATACAAATAAACCGTAAAAACGCTTATTAATATTTTGCGATCTCTTTGTGTTTTGTTGATAACAAATATAATGTTATCATAAGTAAAATTATAAGGATACATGTTATTTTGTAAAGCATTTACATATAGCCATTTAATACAAAAATGTTGTAATCAACCATTTGTTGTAATAGTTTATTAGGATGGGTAAAATCACAACCCATGGATCATATCCATAACCCATGGTATTGACCCATACCCACTTGACTAGATACATGGTACTCATTAGATACATTGTATCTAAAGAAATACCCATGGACCAACCCATAACCCATGACCCATAACCAAAAACCCATGGGCAAAGAGGGCGTCCCACGGATCCCTAGGTTTACACTAGACGGATCCCTTATGAGAGAGATTCGTGGGATCCGGGAACAAATGCAAGTTTTGCCTATAAATAGAGAGCCATTTCTTCATTCTAACTCACCCTCTTCTTCCTAAATCTCTCATATACTCTTACTCTCTTCTAACAAAAGATCACTTGATCTAGAGAGTTGTTCTTCTTCTTTCTATTGTGATTCTCATATAGGTCCTTCTAAGGCGAGATCATGAGCTCACTACAAGTCATCCAGCAAGGGGTCCTTGATTGATTTGTTCCTCCACAAGATTTCTGTAGCAAAGATCTTGTACTTGATATTTCACATAGTTGTTGTGTAATACTCGTGTTGGTTTGGTCCTCCGTATCATGGACTCGGTATCAGCTTTGTACGGAAAAAGGTGTAAGCAACGCTGTGTAGGCTTCTCCGCCAACTTGAAGGAGTTTGTTGACATAGTCTTGGAACTCTCGAGTAGGTGACTCGGGAGTGGAGTAGGGCAAGCAAGGTGTCCTTGTAGCCGAACCACTATAAATCGGTTGTGTCATTTCTTTCCTTGCTTTAGTTTATTTACTTACATTACTATTAGATCTATACTTTATCTTCATCCGTACGATTTCACATAACATCGAATCTAAAATTTTTGAAACTAACTTAAAATCGGCAAAACTATTCAACCCCCCTTCTAGTTTTCCACAGAGTACATTCGATATGATGCATTGATGTACAAAATAGATAGTTTGGGTTAAAGGATATTGATATCCTTATGATGTTGTAATAAGGAGTGTGTCTCCTTTGGGGTAGTCGTGTATTGGTGTAGTGTTGGGTAGTAGTTCCTCCTTTGTAATGAAACTCGGTATCTAGCCTTGTACCGGATAAAGTGTAGGCGATGTTGTGATAGGTTTGGTTCTACCTCGTGGAAGAACTCGGTGTCTAGCCTTGTACCGGATAAAGAGTAGGCGACGTTATGAAGGCTTCTCCGCCACATTAAAGAGCTTGTGTTGTGTAGTGCTTACGAACTATCGAGTGGGGAACTCGGGGAGTGGAGTAGGGCAAGGAAGGTGTCCTTGTAGCCGAACCACTATAAACACTCGTGTCGTGGTTTTGTGTTCCTTACTCTTTATCTTTGCATTACTTGTTTATATGCTTATCTATCATCATCTAACACACACATTAAATAGATTGTCATAAGTCGATCTAAATAGTCTAAAATGAAGTTTTCATTGGTAAAACTATTCAACCACCCTTCTAGTTTTCCACAAGTTCTTTAAATGAAATATCTGATATTTTGTTACTTCAAATGTGTTGAAAGTCTCATTATGTTACTTATTTGGAAATAAAAGTGTAAAAGACTTATCGTTATTTTATCTTTTGTAGGAATCAAAAGTATCTTACGTTTATGAATACTTATTCATCCTGTTAATTGTTGAAGGTAACAAAATGAATTAAACAACCTGAGTTATTAAAAAAATTATTGTCTTAAACAAATGGAGGCCCGTTAAGCTAGCACCTTGCACATGCTGCGATCTAGTTCTGAATTGAATCACTACTTCATTTCCGATCAAAGAATGTGCATTACCAAATTATTCTTCTATAAAGTCTTGATTTCTGTAGAATCTTCTTACTAGGAAAACTCGTCGTAAAAATAATTCTAAGAACATAATTAGAGTTGAAGACAAATCTGTTGGATGCATTCTTTCATTGTATTGTTTAATGATCTATTTTATTTATCAGCAAAGTTTTGTTACGTTCAATAGTTTTGTTACTAATTTTCAAATTACAAGTGCTTGGATATACATATACGATTATGACAATTTCGGATATTGTAGGGTAAGACTATAAAACCAGAAGTGTATACAAAACTTGGAGTTTTTAGATGATCATTGTACTCCAAAACATATTTAACGAAATACGTACTTATAAAACTATTTAACATAATATAATTATTTTTATCATTCGTCAATTTAGAAACCAATAAAATACTCTTCTAGCAAGGGTGCATCCTCTTTTCTTGATCTGCTCACTCAATTTATTATGAACTCTC
The DNA here is from genome assembly GCA_022545495.1 of Chrysanthemum lavandulifolium. NCBI lineage: Eukaryota > Viridiplantae > Streptophyta > Magnoliopsida > Asterales > Asteraceae > Chrysanthemum > Chrysanthemum lavandulifolium. The sequence continues at coordinate 30,497,396 of CM040244.1, read as the reverse complement.
TTAGTTTGTTTTGATTACTTAATTAAACTTGTAATGTTTTTAAAAAAATATTCACATGTTAAATTAGCAAATTAATGGTTATAATGTCAAACATTGTACGTGAAGGCCAAAGTGAACTGAACTAATAAAATAATAACCATAAAATGCTTTGCACATGACTACTAGCTTAGCATGTTCCAATTTTACAAAGATATTTCGGAGTTCTTCTTCATTGAAATGTCTGTAATAATATGTTGTTCAACTGATATGTCGCACATGACTTCATGCGACAAAAATCAGTCATGTAACTAAAAACTTGTAGATGGTAAATTTCTTTTTGTTGATTTTCAGTTATGGTAAGGATATTTTCAACGAATGATGTTGAAAAAAAAATTATAATTAAGTCAGGTAAGAGTATATTTTAATCAAATAGAGTTTCTGGATGTTACAATCATCATCGAGGTCCATGGAACCCAAAACTGAATGCTTGTTTGTTTTGTAGTAGGTAGTTGTACTTAAAAATATATGATGACTAATTAGTCAGTAACAATAATGGAGGTATTTGGTATGATATCAATTTCTTAGTGCCTGAGGCCTCCCTCATTTTGTCTCATACACCGTAATCCCCATCGTTATCACCATCGTTCAAGATGGAATATATTAGGTGCACTATATCACTTTATATATCATTCAAGATGGAATATATTAGGTGCACTAAATCACTTTGGGGCACACCAAAACCCACACACCGCAATCCCCATCGTATCCCCATCGTTATCACCATCAATCACCATCGTTATCACCATCATATCACCATCGTATCCCCATCGTTATCACCACACACCATTATCACCATCGTTATCCCCATCGTTATCACCATCAATCAATTCTTTTCAGAAGTAACATTATCACCACGGTATCCACCACCACCGGAATTGTTTGATTAGCCTAACTCCGGCACCGCCACCGTCGTTATCCACCACCACCGGAAGTGTTTTGATATTTGCTGTTTTGTTTATAAGCTGATATCTTTGCTAGTGTAAGTTTGCTGTTTTGCTAATAAACTGATAGCTGATTTGTTAATAAGCGTTTTTGATGTTTGCTGGTTTGCTAATACACTGATTGCTGATTTGTTAATAAGCGTTTTGATGTTTGCTATTTTGTAAATAAATTTGCTGGTTAGTTGAAATGTATAGGAGAGACTTTGTCTTAGGAACGAGTGCTATTAGCAAGCTAGTGTTGTATGGTTTGCGAAAGATTATTAGTTTTGATGAGGCATTGTAAAATTCTGTTTTAAGTGATTTTATTGTTGTTGTTGGTTACTATGCTATAGCTTAACTAATTTAAAGGTTGTTCGAGTTGATACGATTGTATAGTTAGCTCGACTTGTACTGTTGCTAGTAGGTTGTTTCTAGTTGAAATGCATAAGCTAAAGCCTAGATAATTTAACGAGCTTTTGTTGTCTCGTATGTGAAAATCCATTAACATAGGCATGAAGATTGAAGCACTCTAAACTTATGCTTGATAAAATATTTTGAGGAATGATGGAATTTTAATAGATAACTTAATTTGTATAGATATTGACCGATTATAGTTGAGTTGAAGTAAACTTAGGTTGATGCTTGTAATTTAACATAATGTAGTAGACTTAACTCATAGATAATAATACAGGATTTAACTCATAGATAATAATGTTGTTTGTTAATCATAAAAGTATAGCGATGATATTATGGGTGTATCAATAAGTTGATCTCTTTAAAGATGTACTCAAGCTTGATATCTGATAGTTTATTGAGAATCTCTTAGATCTGATATTAGTATGCTTATTGAGAATATCTGTTGTGCTAATTGGTGTGGATAATTCTGAGGGCTACTCTGCCTACTGATAGTTTATGCTGCTGCTTGTCAGTCCGTGTCTTGAATTCGGCTTAGTATTGTTTTATGACTCCTGAGTCATGACTGGTAGCTTAGTGTAGCATAGCTTAGTATTGTTTTAAATTCTTTGGAGATTGTGCAACTGTTTATGGTTTATAATGAGGTTACGTTTATTAATTTATTGTTATTTGATGTCAAAATTAGCCATCAGTGGTTGTAGCAAACCTAATTGCTACTTCCAGTAGCAACAATCGCCTCCGGTTGATCTCTATCTATGCAGAATCCATGATCACAGTTTTCATTGTGCGAACTGTAACTTCAACCAGCCTTGAAGGCATTTTACCCTTTACTTTTATGTGACACTATAATTGGCATTCCGATATGCCATTCGAATACAGGAAATAAGACTTGATATCTATTACCCCATTACTATTTTTATAATAACATAGCTTTTTCAATACAATGATTTAGGTTTTGGCAGTTTAATACATCAAAACTTCAATTTTTTGCAACTTTCGACCCGTTTGACTCATTTACACATTAGCTAATATTTTTGGATTTCACTTGTTTGACATCTTATAGATGAAACATAACCTGAATCGACCTATTCCTGCATAATTGGGTTGAAATATCCTTGCAACCTCCAACATTTATCATGAAACTTCATTTCTGACTAATATCATATATTTTCTTTTTCATAGCTGAAAAATGTAGACTACTAGTTGGAGAAACTGGTTCATCCCAGAGTGGTAAGTTTACCATCTTCAACTGTTTAGACGGGGGTTCAGGAACATTAGCTTCATACTTTTGGCTAATACTGTTTTTGCTCGACAGAGGCCGCGGGTTTCTTGTTCCTGATGAAGTTTATGAGGTAAGATCAATGCCTGAAATTAATACTACTACCATTTATCAAATTAAATAGGTGTGAGGGGTTTTCCACCGAAGAAGAAGGTGATCATTTGATTTCACTTGTAAGTGCACATAAGCTGTTTTTGTATCGATAATCCGTACACTAGTTGTATACAATGAGTCAGTTTATTGGAAAAAACGATAAGTTGTTTTGGGTCAGTTAGCTAATCCGTACACTAGTTGTATCGATAAGTTGTTTTGGGTCAGTTTATTGGAAAAACGATTTAGCCTTTGCAGTAAATAAGCTGTTTTGGATCAGTAAATAAGATTTATATAAGGCACTAATACACCAATTTTTTATTTTGTAAATGCAGGTTACAAAGACAATAGATGGTATTTTCCATTTCCAGTTCCAGTTGAGACCAAGTTTTACATTTACAGAGTCCAGTATTCAAGTTGTAAATGCAGGTTACATAGACCAATATTTTTTGTAAAAGCCATTTGAGATTGTTTTTTCTTTAGAGAGTGTAAATGCTTGGGTACCAGTTACAATATTTTGTACATTTGAGATTATTTTAGAGATTTGTATTTGAACTTAACTTGAGTGCAATTTTTATTTGTGCAATAATTGTTCTGTTTTGTTGAGAAATGCAATCTGCACAATTGACAATTCAATTTGTATTTCTGCTAGGAAGCATGCATCTATACATTGCAAATTAGACTTTTGCTGACTGAAATTTGATATAAATTGTGTCATTTTAGTGATTTTATAGAAAGGTGGTGTATAATTTTTAGTGACTAAAAACTTTTAGACACTAAATCTTTTGAGCTTTTGCTCACTAAATTTTTAGTAAGCAAAGACTTTTAGTGATCCGTTTTCTACTTGCTGTTTTTTCTTTAGTGGGAGTTGAGAAATTAGCATTTACTTACTGTTTTCTTATCTTTTGCTCATACTTTTTTTAGTGGGCAAAAGTCATTTATTTTGTAGTGGTGGGAATGTGGGATTGCCTACTACTCGTTCTTGAGTTTTTTACTAATCACCTTGAGTATTGCTGGTTTGGTCATAGAAACATCTACGTACAGCTTGTTTAATGACTATTATCATGATTTATCGATGCTAAAATTCAGTATCCTAACATGATCAAGTGAATTGTGCGGTGTTAGCTTGGTACACTAAGTTCATGACAAGTTGCTAAATATTTACAAAAATGGTTGCAATTAACTATCTTTATTGTTTTTCTATGTAGGCATCGCGGATTAAACAACACTTTTGAGGAAGCTTTTAAGGCGAGAAATGTTAAGTTATTTGATAGTTCCTATTAAAGCCTAAAGGTATTTCAGGTACAACCTAAAAGCTGTGTACAAACGATTACAAGGATATACATAAGAGTGATAAGATGGGTTGTTATCTGAAAACAATAAGTCAGAGGTTTTACAAATTCAACTAAGAGAACGAAGAAGAGGCTCCTTCAACTTTCGGTCTAATCGCAATTGGACTTGAACTCTCAAACATTTGTTCCTTGAAAGCTATTATCGCTTAGAGTCATGATTCACATATACATCACAATTAACATACCAAAATACACCAAACATGGTTAAGTGAGCTTTGTGTTGTTAGCTTTATTGGGTTAATCCCAATCGACCCAACCCAATCGACCCAAGTCAACACCCAAACGACCAGGTCAACCCAAAAGTCAAACAAGAAAGTCAAAGACAGATTTTTTAAAGACAGTTACAAAATAACTGCTATTTGGCAATTACAACACCAACGACACATCCGTTGGTTCCTTTGAACCAACACATCTTTTCATTGTACCTTTTCATTTGTTATAAATACATAGGAACTTTGTACAAAATTGATAATGGTGATAAATAAGAAAAGTCCTTTGATTCAATTGTTTCTTATTATTACCGGTATATTTTGATTAAAGATCCATAAAACGCCAACAATTGGTATCATAGCCAAAATCATCATATACCATTACTCGTATAGTTCCATAATCAAATTAAAAAAAAAAAGTTTCAAATTTTTTTTCTACAAATCGATTGAAACACAAATCCAAGAAGTCATTTTGTGTTTCTCACTTCTATCGCAATGGGGAACAATTACAATAGTGATTACTCTCAAACCCGGCATCAGAATACACTCGCAAAAAAAATTGTTATTTCGAAACCATTTTTTTTCCCAATCCAGTAGATCAAAAAACGAACAAAATCGTTTCACATTTGATTCAATTAAAAAAACTAAATGAGAGTCATCATTTAGGGCACAATCAAGATTCGAATTATAACAAACACACCTGTTCATAAAAGGAATCAAGCCCAGAAGGATCAATTGAATCCCAATTGATTCATTTGCATACTCCGATCATCAAATTTCTCACGGATTAGAAAACCCCCAAATCATCCGAAACCCTAGGTTTCAATTGGAGGATCATTTGTGCTCGCAAAGACACAGCAAACCGGAGAACAAGAAAGATCAACAAGCCATTTACAGGCGGTAAACATCAGATATTGGAGAAGAAGGAGATAGGGATCATTACCAGAAGAAGAGACGTATATAGTCTCAAAGGAGACGTTTTTATTTTTTTATGTATCTCAAAATAAATAGATATAAGGAATAAAAAGGAGCATATCTCACTTTATCTCAAAAGAGATAATAAATATACAAAGAGGCGCTTGTGTTAAGTGGGCTACACACACAAAGGATTTTATTTTTAAGGCATCGGGTCGATCAACTCATTCGGGTTCCAAAAGTTACAATACCACCCTTTCATTTTTTTATATAGTATATATTTTTATTTTTGATATATATTATTTTTTTAGATAAGTTACCTTTATTTTTAATTAGTACCTTATCAAAATTTAAAAATATATATATAATAACACCGCTTAGTATCCGATTAGGAATACTTTTTAAGCAATATTTAACCTTAGGTTTTTGTTATTTTAAAATATATAATCTCCAAGGATAGTTATGGATTAAAAACTAGTCCTATAAAGTTTTATAGCCTATAAGGAAAAATAAAATTTTTTTTCAACACACCTCTCGTTACATTTTTGGAGATACATATTTTTTTTTTTATTTATTGTCAATATTTTTTAAAAAAATGACGAAAGTAAGTGGAAATAAGGAACCTAGTACTAATATTACAAATAGTACACCCCAATTTCAATGCCCAATCCTAAAGCCCGTGAATTACTCATTATGGGCAATTCGAATACAAATCATTCTCGATGCGAATGGTTTATGGGAAACAATAGAGCCGACTGAATCGACTCAACCCCGATAAGAAAAAAGACAAAACCGCTATTGCTTTCCTTTATCAAGCCTTACCCGAGGAACAATTACTTCAAATAACAAAGCACAAAACCGCGAAGGACATTTGGAGTGCTTTAAAAACTAGACACGTTGGCGAAGACAGAGTTCAACAAGCAAGACTACAAACACTCAAATCTGATTTTGAGATGTTACAAATGAAGGAAGACGAGACAATTGACACCTTTGCTACAAAACCAACAAAGACTCGTAAACAAAGCCGCTAGTCTAGGACACACCATAGAAGATGGAACCTTAGTGCGGAAAAATGCTTTACCCGATAGGTATCTGCAAATAGTTGCATCAATAGAGCAATACTCCGACCTAAGTGAAACGACGGTGGAAGAAGCAATTGGGAGACTCAAGACGTATGAGGAAAGAATAAAGTATAAGAAGAATAACGACAATAACGATCAATATTAGTTATTGTTTACACATCACAACAATAACATTACTCATAGAAGACACTGTAAAAAATGTGGACATGATTTGTTGCGAGGCCAAGAAAATAATTTCAAGGAAAAATCAACAGCAACTCAAATAAATTTACTCATGATAAGAGTAAAGTGATGTGTTTTAAATGCAAGAAGTATGGGCATTTTGCAAACAAATGTCCATCAAAGAAAGAAGAACAATCTAATCTCATCAAGAAGACTTAGAACCAACATTGCTTATGGCAATCTGGTGAAGAAGCACCACAAAAATATGATCACCCGAATTAAGGAAGATCACAAAATGATGGTGGAAATAACTGGAAGAACATGATCAACCTTGACTTAAGGAAGATCACAACAACAAAGGTGGAAATAACCAGAAGAACATGATCAACCTGGACTTAAGGAATATCACAAAGGTGGAAATAACCAGATCAACATGAACATAATGAAGATCACAGAAGAAAAGGTGGAAATAACCAAAGGAAAATTGATCTACCTGGATATAAGGATGATCACAAGCACTACAAGAAATTAAAAGCTCGGATGGGTGGATTTAACCAGAAGATGAATCAAGAAGACTTAAAGACCTACGTCGCAGTGATTGTGATTAAGGGGGAGAATATTGGGTTAATCCCAATCGACCCAACCCAATCGACCCAAGTCAACACCCAAACGACCCGGTCAACCCAAAAGTCAAACAAGAAAGTCAAAGACAACAGTTTTTAAAGACAGTTACAAATTAACTGCTATTTGGCAGTTACAACACCAAACGACACATCTGTTGGTTCCTTTGAACCAACACATCTTTTCATTGTACTTTTCATTTGTTATAAATAGATAGGAACTTTGTACAAAATTGATAATGACTGATAAATAAGAAAAGTCCTTTGATTCAATTGTTTCTTATTATTACCGGTATATTTTGATTAAAGATCCATAAAAACGGGCCAACAAGCTTGGTACACAAAGTTGTTGTTGAGTTGTTGTTGTTTTTTTTTTTTTCTTTTTCATTTATTTATTTATTTATTTATTTATTTACTTATTTGATACTAGAAGTCAGTTTGATAGGATTGGATAGATTTTTTAACAAAAACTAGACATCGACACTAAGCATAGCAAGTTGCTAAATGTTTACATAGATGGTTACAATTAACTATTTTATTGTTTTTCTGTGTAGGCATGGCGGGTTAACAAACACTTTGAGGAAGCTTTTAAGAGAGGGATGTTAAGTTATTTGAACGTTTCTATTAAAGCAGAAAGGTGTTTCGGGTACAACCTAAAAGCTCTGATTGTACAAAACTTAACAGAAGATTGGCCAGCAGACATGGGCCTGCTGTTTTAATGGAACTTGAACATGGACTTTCCATCAACACACATATATTGTCGTGCCTATTCTTTATTTCTTTTTTATCTGATTATTATTTTTAAGAAATTTTATTCGCCTTTAGTGGGAGGTCCTCATATGAGATCTTGAAGCTTCACTTGCAGCGCTCGCTAAGTGCAGTGAGACTGATCTTCATTTCTCAAACGACAGAAATGGTTCAGGAAATTCAGTGCCACTTATTAGGTTTTATACAATAGAATACAGTTCGAACAATTTTTGACCCATTTGACATGTTACCTTTTTTAGCCTATTGTTAGCCATTTGAGCTGCTAGAGATAAAACATAAGCTAAAATTACAGCAGAAGACATTTTGTTTTTTGAAAGGCTACAGCAGAAGACATTTTACGAGGCAGGGCGAAAGACACATGGACCAACCAAATAATGGACGTGCCAAAATGTGTGTCAATTTTGTGTTTGAAAGTGTAAAATAGGTTGAATTATGACATCTTTTTCAAGTGACTGTTTTGTTGACTTTAACATGCTTTTGTTATAATCTAATTAGTGTTTTAGGAAACCAAAAACAACATATTGGAAAAATGAGAGATTTGAACCAATTGGGTAAATATTTTATTGTTAGTTTTTCTTTCAAAGCCACTCGTTTATGATGTGTAATGTTTTCCTTGCAGTTTTTTCACGTTTGATGATATTTAGCGACGAAAAAGACAGGTTTGTTTTTATAAAAGGTCGACATTTCAGCTGCTAAGAATCTTCTTATGTTGCATGGTCAAAATCGAAAATCGCTGTTATTGTGTCCTTGTACTTATGTAAGGAGACAATATTCTAAGCCACTTTTTTTTTTTTTTTTTTTTTTTTTTTTCTTCTTCAAATTGAGTAAGAAATGGGAGTTTTTATGGGGCAACAAGTCAAACGGGTAACTTTTAGAATGGGCCAGCACGGGTCGGGTTGACCGCTGGACTACTATTTGCCCAGTTTCAAAACTTTATTTGAAGCTTTTATACAAATGAAATACATGGTAGCAACTTCGCGCCGTTCCATGTCAATCTAATGTTTTCTCTTTCTTACTGTTTGACCCGCTAGAGAAAACACGCAACCACAATTGACCCATTCATAAATATATGGTACCAAATTGCCACTCATCTATGATGTTTGAATTTGTCGAGTTTATTTATGAAGTTGTCTATTTGTTATATGAGATGGCGAACATACAATCTTATTTTCTGCTCATGTTTTGAACTGCATATGCGACGTTCTTTTTGATAGGTTGAAGTTAAAAGGCAGTACCAAGAAGCCAATGAACCAATATCTTCATGAACCGATTCGAGGGCAGAATAGTTATCTCAGAACTAACGGTACTAAAAGCAACGATATGAACATAAGAACTAAAATGATATTCGTAGGTGGATTATCTGCTAACCGAACTCAAGATGTTGGTTTATTTGTTTGTATCATTTTCTAGTTTTTTAAAAAATAATTTATGGACTATGGATTTGTGTTTGTGTAATATAGTTCTTTGTGTTTATGTTTATTTGATTTATGAATTCAATTTTGTTATGTTCGTTTGGGTTTTAAAATATATCCTCAAGGAAACTTCAATATTTACATGCTTTCATCATGTATTGAAAATTTGTGTCTTGGAAAAATATGTACTTTTGAAGTTTGATTGGGTATATGACTATGACATAGGTACTATTTGATGGAGGTAATTATTGTTGTCAAATTAACTTTACACTTCACACGTAAAACAAAAGAAAATTTTGCTACATATATAGTCAAGTGTACCTCAAGGATAAGCGAAGTGCTATCCGCGAACATCCATCCAAATAGTTATGGCTCAAACGTTTGAAGATAGCGCAGCTGCAAAAACGGACAATGGCGAACGGACAATGCTAAGGGTTGTTTGACTTGGTTTATTTGTTGGGCTTACGAGCTCATTCATAATTTGATGAGCTCATTTTTAATGGCTTATAAGCTTATCAACATGACTTTACAACTTAATTAAGTTCGAAGCTCGAGTAGATAAGCTCATACGCCAAGCTTACCTTCTTGTCAAACTTTAAGCTTATAAGCCCATCAAATAAGCTAAGATAACTCCCCTAAAGTTACTTGTACGAGCAAGCGGGATAAACGACTATGAATCAATGGCATGTCATGAATCTTAGCTCACCGGAAGGTAAAACAACATATACCTCATTGTCACTAATTCGAGCTAGTTAGCAAAAATCTAGCCATGTGATGTAACCAACAAGGTTCTTGAACCTAATTAAGGTTCTTGTTATATTTATTCAAGTATATACTGAATTTGATGACTTGTTTTCTGTTGGGGTTTATCTCCCAAAGTAGGTAAGATAATCAATAACCGCTCGTGAGAAACAACAAAGAGTCAAGAAGAATGAGATACCACTTGGTGGTTACGGATATCACTTGGAATCGTGTGATCACTTTCCAAAGTAAACTATTCGACCCTAATGCCCGGTATCACGAATATCTACTTGGGATAAGACCAAATGCGCTTAGAGAATTAGGCACAATTCTATAACCCTTTCACTAGTAAGTGTTTACGTTTTCGTGTGTCTTTCATGCATGATCGGATCTCCTATATATAGGAGGTTACTCTTGAGCTATTCCAATGGAATTATGAGTATTAATCGCCCATTAATAGCCTCATAATTATCCCCATTATAGCCGTTAGTGGTTACATGACCAATTAAACGTGGTCATAAAGAAGTTGTAATCGCCATTTAGCAAGATTTTCCATAAGCGATTTTAACTAGCAAGACTTTCACTTACGGTGGAAGTACAACCTATCGATGGAAATATCGCTTATCAAGATTTCATAGCACTATCGGTGGATACACCACTTCGGTGGAAACACCGCCTATCGGTGGAAACATCGCTATCGATGGAAACCACAAGCGTACTTTCCACAAGCAAGATTTTCACCAAGCGTTACTTTAACCAAGACTACCAATACAAACCACTATATGAGTCGTGGTGTTCATGGACCTTATGGGTGTACATCTGCACCTCCTAACCCATTACAAGGTGTGAACTAATCCCACAAGTGCACTAAATTTTCCAACAATCCTCCCAAATTTAGTTCACTTTGCATGAAAAATAAACATTAAGCAAAACATGTGCATAAACGAAAATGTCACGAGGATTGAATTTCCATCTTAGTAAATTACACGTTCAAATATTCGAGAATCGGGTGTTCTAAGAATTGAACCCTTCAACCCATTTGAATACCGAAGATAAAATACACACAAGTTTTCAAACACTTATGACTCCCGACACTATACAAGCCATGTGTCCATATCCAAATTCATAAATGTTGTAAAAGCTAAAGTCCAAAGCTTCTCAAGCGGCAAAACTTCAACATTTACATAGGTGGTTCCTCTTTAGTCATGCTCCTGCCAAGCACTTTTTCAAAGAAAATTAACCATTAAGTAAAGACTTCATCCTCCTTTCAAAGAGTTCGAGCACAACCTTGGGATGTAAATAAAACATGTGCTCCACCATCGAATGTTCGACTTTCCACATTGAACTCGGCTCCCAAGTTTCCTTAGGAGGAGTTGGGTGTCCTAGCATTCGGTGACTAAGTTGGACTTAAACCCATCCCTTTAGCGGACTTTATAACCAAGTCTCTAGCCGGACCCTTCGTCAAGTGATCGACTAAGTTTCATTGAGATCTCACAAACTCTATAGATACCACCCCATTCATGATAAGCTCACGAATCATGCTATGTCCGACACCTAAGTGTCTAGACTTACCATTGTACATTTGGCTATAAGCCTTAGCCAATGTAGCTGCACTATCACACCGGATAGAAATAGGTGCTATAGGTTTAGGCCACAATGGAATCTCAAGAAGCAAGTTTTTCAACCATTCGACTTCTTTACCAAAGAATGCTAGAGCCACAAATTGATTCCATTGTTGAACCGGTGATGCAAGTTTGCTTCTTGGATGCCCAAGAAATTGCACCTCCACCAAGTAGGAATACCCACCATCGGTAGACGAATTGTCTTGATGTTCTTGATCCAACTTGCATCGGTGTAACCTTCCAACATCGATGGGTAACCAGATATGAGAGACTATAATCCATAGTTCTCTTCAAATACTTGATGCCCTCTCGAAGCGCTTGCGGTGATGAGCACTAGGATTACTAGTATACCGCTCAATTTTCCCACCGCAAAACCAATATCGGGCCTTGTACAAGTCATGGCATACATCAAGACCAATTACCCTAGAATACTCAAGTTGAGATACACACCTTGCCATGATTAGGCATCGCTTCACAAGTATCCATAGGTGTACTCACTGAGTACAATCAAAGTAATTGAATTTCCTCAAGACTTTCTCAATATAATGAGACCGAGAGATAGAAATTCTATTACTTTCATGTTTAATCCTTATACCAAGGATAACATCGCCTCCCCATGTCTTTCATGGAGAACCTTGATGACAAAAATTCCTTTGTCGTCAACTGATTTTGGTCGGTGCCAAAGATCAACATGTCATCAACATATAGACAAATGATGACTCCTTTACCGATTCATCAAATTTGCTATATACACATTTGTCGACTTGGTTAAGAACATAACCACTAGACAAAACCACTTCATCAAACTTTTGATGCCATTGTTAGGTGCTGTTTAAGTCCATAAAGAGACTTAATCGGTTTACACACCTTGTTTTCATTGCTGCATGATGAAGCCCCGAGGTTGGTTCATATAGACCTCTTCTTCCAATTCACCATTCAAGAAAGTCTGTTTTCACATCCATCGATGAATAACCGATTGTGAATAGATGCCATAGCAATCGCTAGCCTTATGGTAATCGACACGAGCCACGGGGCATAAGTATCAAAATAGTCTATTCCCGACTTTTGTTTAAAGCCCCGAATGACTAGTCTAGCCTTGAACTTTTCAATAGTTCCATCTACCTTCATTTTCCTTTTGAAAATCCATTTGCAACCCAAAGGTTTGCAACCGTGAGGTAGATCAACCAACACCCAAGTGTTGTTGCCCATGATGGAATCCATCTCATCATTGATTGCTTTTTCCGTAAAGCAATGTCCGGGACTTCATTGCTTCTTCAAATGTTTTGGGGTCATCCTCAACAATGAAGCAATAGGAGTATTGGTCGAGACCTCATCCTAGTACCTTCAACTAAGTATAGTTGAAACTCAGTCCAAATGACTTTGAGTCTCGATCCTTTGCTCTTCCCGAGCACGTGTTCGAGTCTTTGAACCACAACCTCATCGGGGACCACCGATGGTTCACCATCTGGGACCTCTCGATACACCAGTGTCATGAGTTCCATTAGGGATCCTCGACTTGGTCTAGGGACCGATGAGAATCTATACTCATCAAAATCGCATCCCTTGATTCAATTATTGAGTTAATCGAAACATGTTCATTAGGTTCAATAACATAGAACCTAAAAGCCTTGGAATGCTCAAGATATCCAACAAAGATGCGATCAATGCCTCTTTCACCCAAAGTCTTTTGCTTTGGATCGTGGAGTCTACAACAACCCCTACAACCCCAAACCTTGAGATAGTTCAGGTTGGGTTTCCTTTTAGTCCGAGTTCATAAGGGTAACCTTGTTCCTTTTGTTTGGAACCCTATTTAACAAATAGCAAGTCGTTAACATAGCTTCACCCGTAACCCTTGACTCATCCCGAATAGGACAACATGGAATTAACCATCTCCTTCAAAGACCTGCTTTTTCCTTTCGAAATACCATTTCTTTGAGGAGTATAAGGGCGATCGTTTCATGGATTATTCCAACAGATGAAAGTATCGAGTATCCATGTACTCACCTCCCTATCGATCCTTAATCTTTTGATTAAAGACCCAAGTTGTAATTCAACTTCGCTTTAAACACTTTGAATTTATCTAATGCTTCATCCTTGGTATGTAATAAATAGACATAACAAAATCTAGAAGCATCATCAATAAATGTCACAAAGTACTTCTTATTCCCCAAAGAAGGAGTGGCATGCAAATCACACAGTCATCGTGAATAAGCTCCAAGATCTTAGTCTCACGACTAACACCACGAAAGGGTTTCTTGGTTATCTTGGTCAACATGCAAGTTTTACACTTTTCGGTGTCCATGTCAAAGCGAGGATTAAACCATCCCTAGACATATCTTGCATTCTTTTATAATGTACATGGCCAAGTCTTGCATGCCATAGGCTAGAAATGATGTCGATGGTGGTCACAAAAGTGAATTAACATTGTCAAGAGAAATATTAAGCCTAAACATTTGATTACATAAATAACCAAAACCAATAAAGACGCCATGCTTGAAAGCACAAATTTATCGACTCAATAACTTGTTTATAACCATGATTATTCAAAATACTACTTGAAACCAAGTTCTTCCCGATATCGTGAACATGAATAACATCAAACAAAGTTACAATCTTTCCGAACTAAACCTAAGATCTACACAACCACGACCATGCACCAAGGTCGTTGACTCATTTCCCATGTGAAGAATAGAACCATCATTCGATGACTCATAAGTCTTGAACCGCTTCTATCTTTGCACACATGAACTGTTGCACCGAGTCAACCCACCACGCAACATCATCATCCCGCACATAAAAGCGATTCGGATACATATGTAACATAATAAACCGAAAAGACTTATTAAACATATTCGACCTTTAGTGCTCGATCCATTGGCTTTACCACCAACTTTAACACCCTTGCGGTCCCTTTTAATGTGACCGGTCTTGCCACATTTCCAACAAGTAGGTGTTGCCTTCTTGTTAGGATCGCCTTTGTGTTATCATGAAATTTATGTTTGCCTTTGTTGTCATTGTACACGGTGGAGTTGTTATGCTCCACCATATTGACAACAGATGGTCCAAAGAAGATTGCCACTCTTTGGCTTGTCATTATCCCGCACCTTGAGAGATTCCTCAATGTGCGATGATCGCCCAACTCAACAAGAGTTAACTCCTCCTTCATATGTTTCAAGGTATGCTTGAAATCTTTCCATGAAGGAGGAGTTTATCAATGACACAAGAGACTTTGATAGCCTCATCCATGTTCATTTGGTGTTGTGTAAACCTTCCAAGTATTCCAAGAAGTTCATTGTATTGTTCCATGACCGGTCTTGAATCGGTCATTTTGTAATTTGTGAAATTACTAACAAGGAACTTCTTACTTGATGCATCCTCGACCATATATTTGGCATCCAAGGAATCCCACGTTCTTTGGAAGATTCAAAGTTCGATAAATATCAAACAGAGAATCGACATACCATTGAGAATAAGACCTCTGATATGTAGTCATCATTCTCCCACTTGCTCCTCCTCCCGATCCGCTCCACAGTAGCATCATCACCATCATCGTGAATTGGAGTAGTCAAGACATAGACCACACTCATGCTTGACAGAAGTGCATCTTCTTTCGCCACCTCCTAAAGTCCACCCTTCAAACTTGTCCAACTTAGCAAAGTTTGAAGCCATGTGTTTCATTGCAAAGTTGCCATTGATTATCACAAAATAGTTTACTTTGATTGTTGGGGTTTATCTCCAAAAAGAGGTAAGATAATCAATAAGCATTCACAGAAACAACAAAGAGTCAAGATAATGAGATACCACTTGGTGGTTACGGATATCACTTGGAATCGTGTGATCACTTTCCAAAGTAAACTATTCGACCCTAATGCCCGGGTATCACGAATATCTACTGGGATAAGACCAAATGCGCTTAGAGAATTAGGCACAATTCTATAACCCTTTCACTAGTAAGTGTTTACGTGTGTCTTTCATGCATGATCGGATCTCCTATATATAGGAGGTTACTCTTGAGCTATTCCAATGGAATTATGAGTATTAATCGCCCATTAATAGCCTCATAATTATCCCCATTATAGCCGTTAGTGGTTACATGACCAATTAAGCGTGGTCATAAAGAAGTTGTAATCGCCATTTAGCAAGACTTTCCATAAGCAAGATTTTCAACTAGCAAGACTTTCACTTACGGTGGAAGTACAACCTATCGATGGAAACATCGCTTATCAAGATTTCATAGCACTATCGGTGGATACACCACTCGTGGAAACATCGCCTATCGCTGGAAACATCGCTTATCGATGGAAACCACAAGCGATTACTTTCCACAAGCAAGATTTTCACCAAGCAAGACTTTCACCAAGACTACCAATACAAACCACTATATGAGTCGGGTGTTCATGGACCTTATGGGTGTACACTCCGTACCTCCTAACCCATTACAAGGTGTGAACTAATCCCACAAGTGCACTAAATTTTCCAACATTTTCAACTTGATGACACCTTCTAAGTTGTACGAGAATGCTCATCATTATGAACAATTAAGCTTTGTACTAGTGTACTTGATTAATTGATCGCTTTTAAAATGAATCCGACTTGGTGACTGCATGAATTTTGGATGCGAATGATCAGCCGTGTTGATTGTAAACAAACTAAGGAAATGTTCTTGTAACCTTAAGGACATTGGTCACTATGTCTTGTCATCTTCATATCATTCGCTGATTCAAACAATGGTACCATCTAACGATTGTTTTCATTTATCTCATCTCAATCACTTCCACATTAAGATTTTGTCTCAATATCCACTTACGACTCTCATATGGCGCTCAATGATCAAGTTTTGACGTGGTCAAATCTTTTGATTACAAACATTGTTTTAGCATAAAGACGCTAAAAGTTAAATCAAAAGTACTATTTACAGTAACAGGTCTTATCTTTCAAAACACGTTACAATAGCTGACAGTCAAAACTTTCTCAAATGAGCAGTTGTTCCATCATACAAATGGACATAAGAAAACTGTCTTTACAAAGAGATCAAGACATTTGTCTTGTACTATCATTAATGACTTGCAAGAACAAGTAATGGATGTTGTACCATGTTGTCATTTATTACATATGTTTGATTGTAATCAAGTTAGGTATAGAGTAAGAGGCATGATTAATATGCATAATCGATCGGGTTTAGACATACCTAATATACTTACATGGTGACTCGTATCATAACTGTATGTGAAGCTGGTGTACATATGTATGTATCACCCGTTTTGACCCATTTGACTCATTTTAACCCAAACATGTACTATTAAGTAACTTTGTCGTTTTGACCCATTTTAGCCCAAACTTGTAATAATAAGTACTAACTTTGTCATTTATGTTACACCCATTTCACCCGTTTGACCCATTTTAGCCGTTTTGACCCATTTTAGCCCAAACGTGTACTAGTAAGTAACGTATAAAAAAAATCAACCATTTCACACATTTGAGCCAAAACGTGTAAAATTAAGCGACCAAGTCACCCGTTTCACCCGGTTTGACCAAATAAATAAAACAAATTCTAGTGAATTTTTGAATTTAAAGTATTTATTGTCCTTTTCTATAAAGTTCAGTATAATGTGTATCAACTTAGTATGCTTCAAAATTTCTGCATGTTGCTGAATGCCGATGAGCTCAAAATTAGTGTTGGATATAAGATGTTTGTATTAGCTTTAAAAATGAATCTTATGCGTCTTGCGCGCTATCTTGAAAAGTATACTGATAACATCCTTTATAGTGTAGTAGTACACTCATTAGTTAGTGGTTCTTCTGGGCAAGAAGAAGGTCTGGGCAGGAAAAGGCTAAACCCATCGTCACCCATGGCTTCTTCCCTTGCCTTAACAATAGATGGAAATTCTACATGGTAGTGTAGCCTGTGTCTTACATCTTAGTATTTGGGCGATCACCCTTGCTAAATACTATAGGAGGTTATAGTTATATATTGAATTTTGATGTAGCCACTTTTAGAAATCTCACTGCCATTCATTAGTTTCAGATGCATGGGTTAAAATGTTACATCTCATCTAGATTAAATTCTCTAATTGAGTTAGCTGACAAAGTGCATCGTGTTTAGTTGGAAGATGTTTTCAGTGTTAGTTCGTTTCTGTATGCATTGAAAACACACATGTTTAACTCATCCATAAGTTGCAACGAAATTATTGAAAGACATAACTTCATTTGTATCGAATTGGGAGCCCGATCTTTCGGATATGGACTTAACTGCATTGAAATCACCCATAGCTATGCAAATACCATCCATAGAATCAACAAGATTTGAGATGTCTTCCAAATATCCAACTTTAAACGCGCCAACTTTTAACCATATATATTTAAAATGCAGACACACTAACTAATCCCCACTCAATTTCCATATTCTATCAAAAGGTCAATATACTATAACTCTAATTAAGAAAACCTTATACTAGTAACTAATTTTCCTATGGTGATATGACAAATCTCATTTTTGCACAAGATAAAACTTTATAATAGCATAGAGGAGTTATACAACAACACACTTTACATACAGGAACTACATATCATTCATACATACACAAATTGAAAAAAAGGGAAAAGAAACGTCATTGATACACAAGCTCAAAAGAATGGATAAAAAAAAATTGTACATGATCCTAACTCACTTTCGCAGGAATCACGATTGCATTTTCGCATAGCAACAAACCTTTGAACCCCTAGATGATCCCTAGATGAGTGTTGTCTTGTTAGGCAGTGAATATACCAACAAAATTCACCTAGCATAAACAAGACTTAAAACCATAAGGCAACACCATCTTCACATATGACACCAAACTTGGATTCTAGTCCTCATCCCTGTAGTTCAATATCTTCACGTTATCCTCGTCCTTGTCCTCATTCTCGTCGCTGTTCTCGTAGTAGTCAGATCTAAACTCAAACAAAAATGTAATGAGCATTAGTTTCAACAATTAAACCAAGTAATCAAACAATTTAAAGTAGAATAATTGCCGAGCTAATTATATGCGTTATTTAGAAATATTGATTAACAAATGTAATTTCAAATTTGGCTTTATCTTTAGATATATTATTGTATCCTTGGATATCGTAAAGAACATTTGATACTCAAGAAGACTACATTTTTCTTCTTGGCTATATTCAGCATCACTTTGTAAAACAACAATTAACTACTCTTTTCTATTTTAGATTTGTTTATAGATAAACAACCATAGTTAAAAAAAAAAAGAACAAAAAAATAAGGAAAGAAAAAGTGTGCTACCTTGGTGTTCCAATGTCGAGATGTGGAATGTGAGAAATTTTAGGCCAATCCTCTCCTATCTCCTTTTCACACCTTTCGCTTAGAATTCTACTAAATTTAATTGTAATTTGATTGAGATCCTTGAAACTTTGTATCTCATCTGGTAGAGAACGTAAATCGTAACAAGATTCTATTTTCAATGACCTCAATTTTGGGAAGTTACTTGGCAAAGAAACCAAAGACCCACAAGAGTCAATATGTAACTCTTGTAAACTAGGAAAGAGAATCTCGTCCTTTGATGTAGCGTTGTCGTCATCATGGAAACACTTTAAAGAATGCATCTCGCTCAATTTAATTCTCTCGAGGTTGGGTAATTTCCCAAGTAGTGGAAGTTGTTCACACTTTTCAAGACGATTAAATAGAATACTAGTCAAATTGACTAATTTGACCATCCAACTTGGAGAAATAACCCTTCCCGTGTATCCCTCTATTTTCAACTCCTGGAGACCCAAATTTGGTTCCAATCCCTCAAGAACCTCTTAATCATATGTTCCTGATGTATGCCAAACTAATATCAAAGACTTTAGATTTGTTTTGTCTTTCAAATTGGAACTTTTGGCATCACTTAAACCTCGAAGGTTCTCAAGTCTTGATAACATCAGCTCCCACCCAAGAAGACTTAGATTTTCCAATTCCCCTATTCGGGCCCCATCATCTTTTCCTACAACAAAATATGAAAGCCTTCGAAGATTGGTTAGTGCTTTTATTCCAACAGGCATATGCTTGAGTGAAGGGCAGTAACGGGTATCTAGACGTTGAAGATTCCTCATGTACCTCAAACCTTTAGGCAACTTACAGAAATATATACAATATTCTAGAATCAAAACTTGCAAGTTTTGGAGATAAATAATCGACTCTGGTAGAAATTTTATTTCTGACCATGTTATTGTCAAGTATCTCAAATGTATTAGCTTGAAGATTGATTTGGGCAACGTAGAACTATTAATTTTGTTCAAGTACAACACCCTTAGATAAACATGGCTGGAGATTTGTCTAATGCTACTTTGATAATCATCATCAAAGACCAAAATTGATCGTATTGGTCTTAGCTTTTTTAAATCCAGTTTTGAAAACTCAAAATCTTTACATGATAAACTGAGATGAAGCACCTCATCCGAGGTTATTGACTCCTTACCCGACTCTATAACCGCACAATCATGTCCCATTTCATATTGCGCAAGATCATGCATTTTGCATATCTCACCTGTGTGTACATCCTCCTCGACGACATCTTGGAAAAACGACCTCCGGACCAAACAACTAAAAATTTCCTCACCAAGCACATACAAGCTCACATCTCCTTGAGGTGGAATAAATCCATTTGCCATCCACAACTCTATCAATAAATCCTTATTCATTTCCTCCCCTTTTGAAAATAGACAACAATAAGCGAAACATCGTTTCAAATGTGGAAGCAAATCATCGTAGCTTAACCTCAAAGCAGTTAAGATGCCATTGTCTTGCATCTCCGACATGAACTTGTCATTTACAAGCTGCCACTCATTCACCCTTTTTTTTGTCGACATTAAGTTACCCACAGTCTTCACTGCTAGAGGTAAACCTTTGCATTTTTCAACTATCTCCCTTCCTACAGGCTCCAGCTCCCTTACAATTTCCCCCTCTCCTCTACCAGGGAACGCAAGCATCTTGAATAGCGACCATGACTCCTCTTTTGATAAAACTGCCACATTATGCTGCAACTCAGGAATCTTAGCCATCAGTTGGGCAGTATCTTTTTTCCGTGTCGTTACCATAACGGTGCTGCCTTTTGCTCCGCAACTTAATGCTTTACATAACTCGTCCCACTTTTCCATGTCCTTGTTTTCAATCCATACGTCATCCATGACAAAAAAAAAAAATTCTTACCTCGTAACTTGTCTTGAAGGCATGCTTGCATCTTATCTAACTCCGAATCTTCTGAGTCACATATTGACTTTATTATACGTCTGATGTCAAACACAGCAGAGACATACACCCAAAATTTTAACTCGAAATGTGTCTTCACCTTTTCATGGTTGTAAACATATTGAGCTAGTGTGGTTTTTCCGATGCCACCCATGCCCCATATAGCATAGACCCGAACATCATCAGCGTCATGTCTGATTCCTATTTCTTGGTTACAAATCTTATCAACTATCATCTTCTTCTCTTCAACCCTTCCATAGATCTTGGACAAGTTTACAAGTGAGCTAGTTTCCCTGTTTGAAAACTCACCCCCAATTACCGCGGCATCTTCTCGTATGTTAGTGGGAGTCAACTGAAACCGGGATCTATTAGCGTCAATGTCTTCCAATTTTTTTCTAATGTTCTTAACATTATGAGCAATCCTAGTTTTGACCATAAGTGGATTGTGGTGGGAGGAAAAGAAGGTTCTTACCTTATGTTTGATACTGTGCAGCCTTTGTATCATAGCTTCAGTTTTGGCCTCGTCGAGCACGTTTTCCGCCTCCAGAGAGGCAGATTTGAGAGTCCTGAGCCATTCTTCCACATCTTTTTGCGTCGTTTGCTTCATCTCAGCATCATAAAGTACACCTTGAATCTGTTTAAAAGTATTCTTGAGAGCTGAAAGATCATTTTCAAGGCCCCTAAACAACCCAACCTCTTGAATTGCTGCAGAAGTTAATCTCCCTACCACATCCCTCACAAGGGCCAAGTAAAGGGTCAGCCATGAATACCGAAGTAAAACGAATCTATGGATAAATTTATTGTGATTGATCAACAATGATATGAAGAAAAGGATGTGTGTGTGTGTGTTAACTTTCAGTATGCTAAAGAATCTATGTATAAAAGTGATTGCATTAAGTGGATACCAGACTCATAATACAAGGCTTCTGGTTATACAATGAGATGAAGAAAAGGATGCGTGTGTTGTATGCTAAAGAATCTGTGTATAAAAGTGATTATTTTGAGTTGATACCAAACTCATAATACAAGGCTTCTCTGGTTACTCTGCTTTATATTTATCTACGTAGTTTTTTTACATTAAATAAACAATTTAAGTCTCAACTAATTTAACATGTTCCAGTTCTATCTGATATTTTCCAAAGTCACTCGCGTTCATATCAACTTCTGCATATATTCTGATTCTTAGCAGCGAAAAAGACCTGGTTTTTTTGGTTAAAAAGTCAAAAATCAGTTACTAAGAATCTTCTTATATTGCATGGTCAAATTTTAGGAATGTAAAATCTTCCGTGGCTCATTGTTTGGCATGGTATAAAGGCAAATCAAGGTGTTTTTGTCAAAGGTGGCTGCATTATCAACAGAATCCCAACGGTTCTTACAGCGTAGCAAGGATAGAGATGTTCTTTAATGGCTCAAAAAAGGTTCTCGGCCATACATTGTACAACTATAACAAAACAGCTGAAGACTACAGAAAGTTTGAATTTGCTTCTATAGTTTTTAACAGCTACTCGAAACTAAACCATTTACTTCACCCCTAAAAAATCCCTCTTTCAACACTGTCAAGTACTTCCTAACAAATATTGTTAACTACATGCATTTGCGATTGAACAATAAGCCTACACATCTTCTTACAAAACCGGTGGCATGACCACCTACTTATTGTTGTCCCAAAACTAGATCGATATTATACAAGTTGCAAAGTAAATGAATAAGTAAATTTTGTCTAAGTGTCTAACCATTGATTTCGAGTATGTACATACATATATATAAGGTTTGAATCGGTATGATTCAACCATTGTGTCCCTTCGGTTTTAGTCCCAACCGTTTTAACTAATAACTAACTTTGTAACTGCTTTTAACTAACTTTCGGTTACAATCTTTCTAACTAACATATTTGGTCCTTCGAGTTCATAACATTACATAAGAAGCAATGGAGCGAGATTACTTGGTTCACATTCTCCTCCTTAATCTTGATCGTTGCTTCGTCCTAAATCTTGAACTCCGAGCATTTTTCGCATTGTCACGAACTTCAATTTGGTAGAGCCTTTGTTAGAATATCTGCTCTTTGTAGTTCTCCACTGACATGTTCCACATTGATGTGCCCATTCTCTATGCATTCCCGAATGAAATGATAGCGAATGTTGATGTGCTTACTTCTTCCATAAAAAACTGGGTTCTTGACAAGTGCTAATACTGAAACGTTATCCACCTTCAGCGTTATCCTTTTCTCTTCACATCCAGTTAATTCACTAAGTAATCGCTTTAACCATAAGGCTTGACATGCTGCTGCAGTAGCCGCCATGAATTCCGATTCACATGATGATAGCGCCATTGTTGGTTGCTTACGAGTACACCGTAATGGGTGACTCTCCAAAATAAAATACTATCCCGAGTTCCTTTTCCTTGATCGGTGTTGATTCCTTAACTATTGTCGTCAGAACTTGTAATCTTGCAGCCGCCTTCTTTCTTGTAAATTATGCCATGATCCTTTGTTCCTTTGATATATCGGATTACTTGCTTTACCGCCTTCAAGTGATGATCCTTCGGGTCTTGCATGAATCTGCTGAGTAGTCCGACTGAATAACTAAGATCTGGTCTTGTATGTAGTAAGTACCTGAGACTTCCAATTAAGCTTCTGTAGTAAGTTGTGTCAACTGAGTTACCATCTTCCGCCTTGACCAACTTAGTACCGGGATCCATTGGTATCTTTGTATCATTACTATTCGTCATACTTGTTTCTTTCAAGTTCTTGTTAATGTAAACTGTTTGCTTGATTGTAATCTGTCCTCCTGTCTGTGTAACTTCTATTCCAAGGTAATAAGCTAACAATCCTAAGTCGCTCTTTTCAAACTTTTCTTCCATCTGGGATTTAAATACTTCTAATTCATTCCCTGGAGTGCCCGTGATTATCAAATCATCTACATAAACTCCAACTATAATCGTAGAAGTCTTGTTTCTCTTTGTATAAACTGCTTGTTCGAGATTACACTTCTTAAAATCTAATGACTTTAAAGTTTGATCAAGCTTCACATTCCAAGCTCTCGGTGCTTGTCTTAAGCTATATAAAGCTTTAATAAGTTTATAAACTTTTCCTGAATTTCGTGGCTGTACAAACCCTTCAGGTTGTGTAACGTAGACTTCTTCCTTCAAATCTCCATGTAAAAACGCCGATTTTACATCTAAGTGATGTACTTGCCAACCATGATATGCTGCTAATGCTAATATTAACCGAACTGTCTCGCAACTGGTGCAAATACTTCATCGAAGTCTATTCCTTGTTCTTGTACATATCCTTTTGCTACTAATCGTGCCTTATATCTGATGATCTTTCCTTGTGCATCCCTTTTGGTTTTGAAAACCCGCTTAAGTCCTACTGCTTTTTGATTTGATGGCAATGTAGTAAGAGTCCATGTGTTATTCTTGTTGATTGAATCTAATTCAATCTCCATGGCCTCAATCCATTTCTTGTCTGTTGATGATTCCTTATAGTTATGGGGTTCTTCTTCCGTAAATAATAAACTTTGTGGTTCAACTCTACGTGCATACTTGTATATTTCCGACATGTTTCTGTATTCACGTATGGGTGTATCATCAAATCTACCTCTTGAGTTCTCTATAGAACTAGTAGTAGCTTCTTCTTCCTCTTCTGTGTGTGGGTCGTAATTGTATGTTGGTGGTGTGATTGGTGAAACTGGATCAGGAATCTAATCTTGTTCATGATACGTGTTGTCATCATTCTCTGTGTTGACTGGCGTAATGTTTTCATTGTCAACTACTTCTACCACAAAACTAGTCCAAAATGTGTCTTGTGTACTCATATCCTCTTCATCTTTATTCCAATCCCATGGTTTTGTTTCCATAAACTTTACGTCCCTACTAACATGTTTCTTCTTGGCTATTGGATCATATAACCTACATGCTTTTGATCCTTCCTCTACTCCTAAGTAAATCATTGGTATGCTTCTGTCATCCAGCTTCTTTAAGTGAGGTATCGTTATCTTTGCATAAGTTGTGCATCCGAATATTCTTAGGTTTTCCAGGTTCGGTTTTCTGTTGTAGAGAGCCTCGTATGGAGTTTTATCTACCAGGGCTCTTGTAGGTACCCTGTTGACTATGTAAATGGCATGTTTCACTGCTTCCACCCAAAAAGTTAAAGGTAACTTCATGGCTTTCATCATACTCCTCGTAGTTGATAACACTATCCTATTTCTTCTCTCCATTACTCCATTCTGCTGTGGTGAGTAAGGTGATGTCAACTGTCGTGCTATTCCATTATCTTTAAAGTACTTGGTGAATTCATTAGATGTAAATTCACCTCCTCTATATGTTCTTAGCATCCTCACTTTCATTCTCATTTACATTTCTATCTACTGTCTAAATTCCTTGAAAGTACTAAGTGCTTGATCTTTCGACGTTAGAAAGTATGCCCACATAAATCGTGTACAATCGTCCACTAACAAGAAAATAAGTTTCTTGCCCGAGTGTGTTGCTGGACTTATAGGACCACAGAGGTCTCCGTATACTAAGTCCAATGGGTTCTTTGATCTGAATTTAGCTTGGTTTGGAAATGGTGTTCTACTGTGCTTTCCTAATAAAACTGCATCACAAATCTGTCCGGCATGATTTATTCTTGGTATTCCTTCCACTAGACCCTTCCTAGTCATCTTGTTGATATCATCAAAGTTCAGATGACCTAATCTAGCATTCCATAACCATGCTTGGTTATCTACATTTGCTAAGAGACATATAGGTGTGTCTATATGTAGTCTAATACTGTAAAGTCGATTCTTAGATCTTTCTACCTTCATCAACAATTTCTTGCTCTTATCATACAAAGTCAATTTATCTCCGTCCATTATGACCTTACAACCTATCTCCGTAAGTTGTCCTAGACTTAGTATGTTGCTCTTAAGGTTTGGTATATAGTATACATCCGATGCTACCTTCTGTTCTTGGTTTCTACAACCTAATAATATAGAGCCTTTTCCCTTTATCTGTACATACGATCCATCTCCAAAACGTACTCGTCTTGTTACGCTTTCGTCTATATCCTTAAAATGACTCTTAGTTCCCGTCATATGGTTACTTGCACCATTATCTAAATACCATATCCTTGCATCATTTGAAGCATATTTTCCTGGTTGAATTTGGCCTTCATTCAACAACACTTCCTCGTATTCGGTTTCGTACGTAGTCATTAATAGTGATGGTTCATAGTCTTCTAAGATAAGATTTGATTGTTCCTGAGCTGTCGATGTTCCTCTACAATCCTTCCAAAAATGTCCAAATTTGTTACACTTGAAACATTTTACTTTACTCAAATCCCTCTCACTTGTATTCCTATTTGAGTTTCCTTTATGATTTGAGCTTCCTCCGTGTGAGTTGTTTCGGTTTCTATTATTCCGCCAGTTTCCTCGTGAGTAATTTGATCTACCTTCGCGTTTGTTAAAACGCTTTCCTTTTTCCGAGCGTTCGCCATGTGCGAATAGTAAGTTCTCCTGGCTTTCAACTTGACCTCCCTTCCGAAGCTTTATCCTTTCCTCAAACGCCTTGAGTTTTCCAGTGATCTCATCTAGGGTTATGTCGTCTAGATCACTTGTTTGTTCTATGGATGCTACTATCTGAATGAATCTATCGGGTGTGGAGTCTAATTGTTTTCTAACTAAAAGTGATTCATCCAAAGTTTTCCCTAGTTCCTTTGCCTTCGTGGCATATTCGTTTAACTTATCCACAAATGCATCCACCGTCTCATCTTCCTTCATCTGAAGTGAGTTAAAACCAATCATCAATGATTGTAACCGTGCTTGCTGCACCCTTTCTTCTCCAACGTGTATTTTCCTTAATGATTCCCACAAATCCTTGGCCGTCTTACAACCCGCTACATGTAAAATCACATCTTCGGTCAACGCTTGATATAGAAAAGCCGTCGTTGCTTTATCCTTCTTATCATCTGCTTGCGTGTTTTCCTTAGATTCTATTGTCTCCTATAAACCTTGTGCCTCTAGTATAACCTTAATCTGTATAGCCCATACCGTGTAATTTGTGTTTTTCAACTTAAGGCATTGGTATTGTGCAATAGGTGTTACGGGTTTTGTTGTGTTTGATGTGTTTGTATCATCACCGGCCATCTTAAAGGTGCTTATTATCTTCACCTTCTAGTACGTATGGAATTATTCTTCCTATTATGGTATCTCTTCTAATATGAGAATATATATAGTTTCTGGGAATCCTAGTAATACGGGATCAATAATAGTTCTCGGGATTTCCTAATAGTACAAACTAATAAATCTATACTATTCTAATATAATTGAAATCCAGAAAAATTGTAACTTGTGACCTCGATATTGTGTTAACCACAAAATGTATTCCCTTGTCTCACGTTAGTAATAATCGTTTACCAACTTGTTGTTATTCCCACTTTGTTCCCTTTGTTTCTTCTTGCCTCGTTGCCTTTTCTTTCTAATTCGACTTCAACCCACAACCAAAAACTTTCAGATTCCTTTTTTGTTGCCTTGTTGCTGTTTTTGCTTCAAACCAAATAAATACCATGGTTCCTTCTTCTTTTCTTGTCAAATTGTTGTTGTTGTTTTTGTACCCAACGAGTCTAAACAAAATCACGGCCTCCTTGTCTTGTTTTGTTGTCGAATTGTATGTTGTATTCGACAAGCCAAAAACATAACTTTGCTTCTTCTCTTTATACCACACTACACGTTGCCTTTCTCTTTCTTGTGTGTTGTTTTTGATCTTGGTTCCCCAACGTCCTATACGTTGCCTTTTCTTTTACAACTTTGAGATCCAATAAAAACCTTCCTACACACAACTTGGTACCACTCCTTGGTACCCACACCGAACCAAAACTCCTTTGGTTCTGATTCTATTGCACTGAAACAAATCCTTCCTTTGTTTCTGATCTCGTTGTTGTTGTTGTCTTGTGTCGTCCCGACACTCTTCCACACCAAATCTTTCCTTGAGTACTCCTTTCTTTCTTTGTTCCACGTATACGCTTTCTTCTCCACAACAACGTTCCTTGCACTTTATATCCCGCGTCTTATATTTCTTTGTATCTTGTTTCCAACCGGTTTCACAAAGCCTTTCCCACTCGTTCTCTATCCAAACGATGTGTATCCCTTCTCTTTTCCTGTGTCGCGTTGACAGCAAACACAAAAGGGTTTTCCTTTAGCGCTTTCTACTCTTGTTCTCCACGTCTCCTTGTATACGCCAAGAGTCTCTTCCTTCCCTTCGTTGTCACCAACAAAGTTTTATCCCACCAATAACATTTGGTGTGAACGTTTGCAACCTCCTACGCAAAACAGATCGTGCACTATCTCCTTTACGTCTCTCCTTATTCAAGTTGTTTGTTTCTTTGGAAGATAAAAGAAAACAAACCGTTCCCCACTGAAAAACAAGGAAGTTTTTCTCTTTTTTAGCGTGTTCTTCTATGGCTTCTCGTTAATATTTTTGTTATGCAGAAACAGAGATTGTTTCATGTATAACCCTTGCTCTTGATGCCAAATGTTGTCCCAAAACTCGATCGATATTATACAAGTTGTAAAGTAAATGAATAAGTAAATTTTGTCTAAGTGTCTAACCATTGATTTCGAGTATGTACATACATATATATAAGGTTTGAATCGGTATGATTCAACCATTGTGTCCCTTCGGTTTTTAGTCCCAACCTTTTTAACTAATAACTAACTTTGTAACCGCTTTTAACTAACTTTCGGTTACAATCTTTGTAACTACCATATTTGGTCCTTCGAGTTCATAACATTACATAAGAAGCCCAGGAGCGAGATTACTTGGTTCACACTCATTATGATCACTGTAGTTCTTTTTCACAATTACCCGCTATCACCATATACCGGACTTTAAGTTCCTATGATTACGAAAATTAAAAGAACCTTACTGTTGTATTGACATCATATGAAAAAACAGAAGCCGTGAGTCTTTTGAGCAACTTTTAACAAATTTGAAATTTTAGATTCCATTTTTATTCTACCGGATACAATCATAGATAACCGTAAACAAATAAAACAAGTGATGGGCGCAGAGGCATTTCACTTGTTCCTTAGATGTTGTGTTTGTGTCATTTTTGTGTTTGTGTAACAAATTATTTGTATCATTTTCTAGTTTTTTAAAATAATTTATGGACTATGGATTTGTGTTTGTGTAACATAGTTCTTTGTATTTATGTTTATTTGATTTAAGAATTCAATTTTAAATTGTGTTGTTTGGGTTCGGATATAACTTAAAGTGCCTATATGAGTGACCATAAATCATTACTGGAGGTAAAAATTGTTATGAATAGTAGAAATTTTGCAGCATAGTGTGTACCTCAAGTTCAGCGCATGAGGGTGAGTGGCTTCTAAATATACACAATATATTTAAAACTTCCATCCAAATAGTTACGGTTCAGATGTGTAAAGATATCGGAGCTGAAAAATCGACGATGTCAGAGTTACTTGTGAGCAAGCAAATATAACTGAATTGAATTTTCTTAGTCGTGAAGACACACGCAAGGAAAAATCAAGTTCGGAAAATCCTCATGAAGACCTAAGTTCAGAAAAGTAAAAGTAAAATCAACATGAAAGCCCAAGTCCGGAAAATCCTCTTCGGGTCATATTTAGTTTACAAGTCAGATCCATGTATCTTCGATTTACGAGTCGGGTTATCTTCAATTTTGACTTTCAGTTGACCAATAAGAATGCTCTACTTTTAAATGGAGCTCTCCCATTGTTCCAATTTCAATTTATTCAACATTCCTTTGGCACTTTTTGGAAAACTCTGATTATATAAGGGACTAGCTTCATGACCCGTCCGATGGACGGGCGAGCTTCATACGTTATCTTGATTATGATTTATAATTTATGTACATATGTGTGTTATCATCAATTTGTTCGATAAAAATAACTCACAAACAGACACAAATGATATCTTATGTTTTCTTGGTTATGATTTTTAATTTATGTACTTATATTGTTAGCATGATCAGTTTTGAAACAAAAGTGGTAGCATATAAAGATTAGACTGAAATACACGGTTGGTCCCTAAACTTGGCAAGACGCATCGCGTTGGGACAAAACTCGGCCTTTTCATCGCCACAAGTCTAAACCTTGGCCTTTAAATGCCAAATTAGTCCTTTGACCAAGTCAACGTCTGATTTTTGTTTTGTAGTCGAGGGTATTTTAGTCCATACACATTTATACTTTTATAACACATTTATATTTTAACCCTTCATCTTTCATCCTCGTCATCATCTCCCCAAATCATTCATCTCCTCAAATCATCATCTCCCCAACATCATCCTGGTCATCATCTCCCCTGCTGGTTCATTGTTGCAATACAGTTCATCATCACCAAGCACTTTATTTGAATGAAGGAGATGCTGCTACTTTTCTTCCTTGTAAATCACATGGTATTTATAATTATTATGTTTTTTCTTTTGCATGTTTATTATAATACTTAAAGATCCAAAATTTCGGAGCATTGATGAGTTGTACCATAAGAAATTAACACCCAGGTAGCCCCGTTCACCAACTTGGAGCATTGATGATATCAAAGATGTCCTCATTGGTCATGTGAAGATTATTACCATATAAAACATTCTTGTACAACTAAATATACTGTTCTTTTAAAGCTACTACTTATGTTGGATACTCTTTAGGTAGCAGAATGGACGGTGGGTAATATTTCAGGGTGGGTCAGAACAGTACGGGTGACCTAACATTATTTTTTGCTAGGGGCGGCAAAATGGGTAAAATCTTTTAGCTTAACCCATCTGACCAGTATTAAAGTGATCCGTTGATATATAAATGGGTCTACTATTTTGATCTATTTTTTATGTAACGATTATAACCAAGTAATATATTAAATCCAATCACAAAAGATATTATCAAAATAACGATTCTTCTATCTTTAGTAAATAGATTTTGAGGTGTGCAGGCACATATTTGGTGACTAGTAGAAAACGGGTATTAGTTTTAGCCAAATTTGATAGCTTTACACATATGACCGATTAGCGATAGATGATAACCAAACTTGACACATTATTTGTGGTCAAATTGTCCCCTTCTATT
This sequence comes from Chrysanthemum lavandulifolium, assembly GCA_022545495.1. NCBI lineage: Eukaryota > Viridiplantae > Streptophyta > Magnoliopsida > Asterales > Asteraceae > Chrysanthemum > Chrysanthemum lavandulifolium. Next base: position 30,466,475 of record CM040244.1, on the reverse strand, counting down.
GGATACAAATGCTTCCTAAACCCTTAACTGAGTAAAGAACAATCAAATATCTTTTGTAGGCGACAAGTGCAGTCTCCTTCACGGCCTTCAAGATCACTAAGCAGCAGCATAAGCCGTGTGGTTAGACGAGGTTAGATCTCTTCTACTCCACCAATAGCCATTTCTGGTTATAAGTTTAACTAAACCTATTGATTATGTAGGAGGAGAGAGCCCGGGAAATGACACAAATGGGAATTCATTGGATTTCACAACAAAGTTGCTTCACTTAGCATGGCATCCTACTGAAAATTCTATTGCCTGTGCAGGTGCAAACAGCTTGTACATGTACTATGCATAAAAAAACTCCAACCACATGAAAACATGTTTTTTGAAGACTTTTGGGTTGGTTTACTTCAATCAAAACCACCAAAAGTCTCCAAGTTGGTGAACGGGGCTACCTGGGTGTTAATTTCTTATGGTACAACTCATCAATGCTCCGAAATTTTGGATCTTTAAGTATTATAATATACATGCAAAAGAAAAAACATAATAATTATAAATACCATGTGATTTACAAGGAAGAAAAGTAGCAGCATCTCCTTCATTCAAATAAAGTGCTTGGTGATGATGAACAGTATTGCAACAATGAACCAGCAGGGGAGATGATGACCAGGATGATGTTGGGGAGATGATGATTTGAGGAGATAAATGATTTGGGGAGATGATGACGAGGATGAAAGATGAAGGGTTAAAATATAAATGTGTTACAAAAGTATAAATGTGTATGGACTAAAATACCCTCGACTACAAAACAAAAATCAGACGTTGACTTGGTCAAAGGACTAATTTGGCATTTAAAGGCCAAGGTTTGGACTTGTGGCGATGAAAAGACCGAGTTTTGTCCCAACGCGATGCGTCTTGCTAAGTTTAGGGACCAACCGTGTATTTTAGTCTAAAGATTACATCATGATTATAATGAAATCTTGAAAAATCATAAAAAGACCATCAATCAAATGAAGGGTTAATAGATAAAGATGTCACTAAACTTAAAAAAAAAAAAAAAAAAAAAAAAAAAAAAAGTGCTTAAGGTAGTGAACTTTCATTTTGTTCACTTGGTTCTTCTGATTATCTGAAGCATATTGTTCTATAATTTGAATGTTAGTTGAAGTGACTTATGCGTAGATTTTTTGATAAGTTAAGTAACATAAATGTCATGTTATTACAAGTTCAGTGGTATTTACGTATATTTTTATAATTTTATTACCTCAAAATGTCAAGTTTCATAAGTTCAGTAACTTAAGAAAACAAAATGAAAGTCCATTATCTTACGCGCATTTTTTTGAAAAGTTTAGTAACATATTTGTATATTAACCTATCAAACGAAAGCAAGATATTGCAACATATGATCAGTTCCAAGACCCGCCGATGGGCAGGCTAGTTCCATGATATTATTTTATAAAAAATATATTATAAGACTTAATTTTCACAACTGATTTTTGATAATGAAGGAACTTACTAAAAAATGGCAATGAAGATATATAGATATAAATTCATATGAATATAGTAAGCAAAATTGCGTAAACCGGGCACATCCAATCCAAAAAAATTGAATAGTTTAAAAGTTTAAATAATACTTCCTTGTACATGGTGGTTATGAAATCAACGAATCAAGTGTACTAAAGGTAAGGCCAAAATATTTAAAAATAGAAATGCCAAATACAAATGATTATTAGCCGAAAAATAAGACAAAAAAGATACATCGTATTAAGGAGACCAAGAAGACCAGATCAAAGAACGTCACAACAGATGAATCCAGCAGAATGTCATTAGCTGCAACTAGTGTAAACTTCTGGTTCGGATTTGTAGAAGCTGCATATATTATTAGATATGAAAAAAAAAAAAAGCCAAACACACGCACACAAAAAAATAACCAATGGAAAATACACCAAACTGAAACTTACGTGATAAACCGATTCCAGCAAGCATCTTTCCATTTCCTAAACTCAACTATCTGCAATCATGAACATCAACAAATACTCCAACTTTGACAGCCGACATAAGTGTTACATCAAACGGGTTTACAACCGTGGTTCTGTGGTAGCGATACTTATAGAGAGGAGGTGGGGGGGGGGGGTCAAATTAGCCTTAACATACTTGTAGAGGCCATTTCGACCATTTCGAAGGCGCCAAATCAAAAAACAATTAATAAAATAAAATAGTTACAAGAGTAATGGGATAAAAGTTGCCCATAGTCTATTACTGATGCATACAATATACAACCTTCTAAAAGATTTCAAATTATGATGTAGTAACGTTTATGAGATCATAAATAACACATTAAGTATTTATTCTCCCTAGATTTTATATGAACGTGAAACCTGTAAAGACCTCATATGGTATTCTGTATTGATAAGTGTTTAAATAGAGGTACATTGGTTGCAGTCATAACCCAAAAGGCAATAGCCTGACTATACAAATAATAAGACTGGCCCCGATATATCCGACACTATCAACAGAATACATAAAGAGATAAAGATGTACATTCTAGACTGTAAGTTAGGATCTTTATCTAAGTGAACAAAAAGTATTTGCATTTCAACCCAACCCAGACCATTATGACCCGTACTATATAAATGGGCTGTTTTTACCCACTACCCAACCTACCTGCCCTGCTCATTGTGCTATATTTGAGATGATGCTAAAAGTTTCATAGGTGATCTAGATATTTCAGTAGTCTAGCTTCCAAATTGTCAACAACAACAATAACCTCAATCCCGCCGAGGCAGGGTATATGGAGGTAAAATGTGTTGGTGGTTATTCGTCCCAAAGCAGGGTTAGATAATCAACTTCAGCAGAAATGCTCAACTGTTCAGCAGAAACAAAACTAAGGTCAGCAGAATGATACCACTTGGTGGTTACGGATATCACTTGGAATCGTGTGATCACTTTCCAAAGTAAACTATTCGACCCTAATGCCTCGGTATCACGAATATCTACTTGGGATAAGACCAAATGCAGTTAGAGAATTAGGCACAATTCTTTAACCCTTTCACTAATAAGTGTTTAGGTTCTTTGTTTGTATTCAAGCGTATTTTCTCGTGTTTTCATCTGTAAACAGATCTCCTATTTATAGGAAATACTCTTGGCTATTCAATGGAATTATGAGTATTAATCACTCATTAATAGCCTCATAATTATCCCCATTATAGCCGTTAGTGGTTACATGACCAATTCATCATGGTCATAATGCAACCGCCACTTGAATAGGTCAAAACCGCTAAGTTGTACCATCATCGAGACTTTCATAGTGCCTTCGGTGGTTACACCGCTTGCTGGAAACGCCAACGCTTCAATGTAAACACAACTTCAATGAGACACCACTTGGTGGAAACACTAATTCGTTGTAAGCACCGCTCTGGAAACACCGATAATCACCGGTAACCACAACAAGATTTCACCAAGCACTACCAATACAAACCACTACAAGAGTCGGGGTGTTCATGGACCTTATGGGTGCACACTGCACCTCCTAACCCATTACAAGGTGTGAACTTATCCCACAAGTGCACTAAATTTTCCAACAATCCTCCCCAAATTTAGTTCACTTCTTTGCATGAAAACAAACAACAAACAAAACATGTGCATAAATGAAAATGTCCCGAGGATTGAATTTCCATCTTAGTAATTACACGCTCAAATATTCGAGAATCGGGGTGTTCTAAGAATTGAACCCTTTAACCCATTTGAATACCAAGATAAAATACACAAGTTTTCAAACACTTAATGACTCCCGACACTATACAAGCCATGTGTCCATATCCAAATTCATAAATGTTGTAAAAGCTAAAAGTCCAAAGCTTGAAGCGGCAAAACTTCAACATTTACATAGGTGGTTCCTCTTTAGTCATGCTCCGCCAAGCACTTTTTCAAAGAAAATATAACCATTAAGTAAAGACTTCATCCTCCTTTCACAGTTCGAGCACAACCTTGGGATGTAAATAAAACATGTGCTCCAAATTCACCGAATGTTCGACTTTCCGCATTGAACTCAGCTCCCAAGTTTCCTTAGGAGGAGTTGGGTGTCCTAGCATTCAATGACTAAGTTGGACTTAAACCCATCCCTTTAGCAGACTTTATTACCAAGTCTCTAGCCAAACCCTTCGTCAAGTGATCGCCTAAGTTCATTGAGATCTAACAAACTCTATAGATACCACCCCATTCATGATCACCATGAATCATGCTATGTCGACACCTAAGTGTCTAGACTTACCATTGTACATTTGGCTATAAGCCTTAGCCAATGTAGCCGCACTATCACAACGGATAGAAATAGGTGCTATAGGTTTAGGCCACAATGGAATCTCAAGAAGCAAGTTTTTCAACCATTCACTTCTTTACCAAAGAAATGCTAAAGCCACAAATTCATATTCCATTGTTGAACCGGTGATGCAAGTTTGCTTCTGGATGCACAAGAAATTGCATCTCCACCAAGTAGGAATACCCAACCATCGGTAGATTTAATTGTCTTGAGTGTTATCGATCCAACTTGCATCGTTGTAACCTTCCAACACCGATGGGTAACGAGATATGAGAGACTATAATCCATAGTTCTCTTCAAATACTTCAAGACCCTCTCGAATCGCTTGCCGTTGATGAGCACTAGGATTACTAGTATACCGCTCAATTTTCCCACCGCAAAACCAATATCGCCTTGTACAAGTCATGGCATACATCAGCACCAATTACCCTAGAATACTCAAGTTGAGATACGCCTTGCCATGATTAGGCATCGCCTTCTCACAAGTATCCATAGGTGTACTCATCGAGTACAATCAAAGTAAATGAATTTCCTCAGACCTTCTCAATATAATGAGACTGAGAGATAGAAATTATTTTACTTTTGTTGAAGTAAGCTGATTTCAATAGTGTGAAGTTTATGTTCCGCCTAAAAGTCGAAAATGAAATGTCAAGTAAATGAAGTTTAAAGGACTAAAGTGCAAGTCTGTATCTCAAAGCTATAAAAGAGACTCTCTCTCTCATCCTGGATTAGTTTTTCATAAGATTTCTGTATAGTTTCTCTCAAGTCTGGTTTTCTTCTTCTAGTTCTAAAACTCATAAGATTGTAATCTTGGTTTTGTTTCTATTTGTATTGTAAACCATTTTCTATACTTTGATTAATAAAGATTGAGCCAAGGGGTGGTTGGCTGGGTTCAATCTAAACGATTTGTTATTGATTTAAACGGTTGATATAAATTTCTACATGGTTTCAGAGCCAGGTTCTCTATACTAAAGTTTAAATCAGTTTTTAATCAAATCTGTGTTTTTCAAAAATTAGGGTTTTTACAAGATTTGGGGGTTTTGATCTATATGGTTTGATCTGATTGTTTTAAGTTTGTAATTGGTGTTTTATGTGTTAGTTTTGTAAGATTTGATGGTTAATTAGATTTTCTCAAAATTAGGGTTTGTCTAATTTTTGGGGTTTCGATTCGGTGGTTATTAGTTTAATTAGACCCTATTTTAGTGTTATTGGGGTTTAATTACTTCATCGGAGTTGTTGATTTGTTGTTTCTTGTTCGGTTCATCATAATTAGGGTTTCGTATCAATCTCTAGTTCGTGTTTTGTTGTCTTGATTATATCATCATCTTGGCTATTTCTTGGGTATTTTACATTGTTTGTTTGTGTGAAGAGATCTTGTATTGCTACTTAAGTGTTTTTCTTGTTGTGATCGTGTTGTTTTTCATTGCGTTTATTGGTTATTGGTTATTGAGATCTGCTAGATCCGATTGGTTTCTTGCTGGTTTCTTGGAAGCTTGCAGGCTCTGTAACACCTCTCTCTCCCTTCTTTAGATTTTTTTTAGGTTTGTTTTAGGATTGATTGGAGGTTGAGTAGTTCAAGGGATTGTTGGAGTATTGATTGGTGGCTTATGTGTGATTGAGGAGATATAAGGAGATTGTATTCTCACGCTTATATTTCGCTTGTCTGCTTTTTATTATTTTTTCTCCTTGTCAGTATTTGTTAGTTTGTGTATTGATTTTCGTCAATATGGTTGATGGTCCGATAATAATAGGGTAAGGGACGTAAGGTGGTAGTAGTGAGTTAAAACTTGATGTTTATGATCCTTTGTATTTGCATCCTCAAGACATTGGTTCTCGTTGATATCCTTCAAACTTGAAGGGACCGAGAATTACAAAGTCCGGTCACCGCAGTGCGCTTAGCCTTGCATACTAGAAATAAACTTGGGTTTATTAATGGAAAATGTGTTAGAGATCCCACCGATGTTCTATATCGTGCTCGATGGGATAGTGTAATTACATTGTATTGTCTTGGATTTTAGGTTGTATCTCACAAGATCTCATAAAGGGTCAAATATTTTCTAAAATGCAAAAGTGTGTGGGATGAGTTAGAAGAAACTTATAATAAAGAAGACGGATCGTTGATCTATAATTTGCATCATAAAATACATACTCTAACACAACTGGAATGTCATTATCTGAATATTATCATGAACTAAATGCTCTATGGAGGCGGTTTGACTCTCCGTTGATCCGCCTACATGTACTTGTGAAAGTGCTCTAAAATGAAAAGCATCAGATCTGCTAAGATCGATGCAATTTCTTATGGGCTAGATGATGTGTTTAGTTCTGTTAGAGCTTAATTCTTACTCTTGAACCTTTACGATGTTAAGTTCAGATTTGCTACTCGTCGAGAGATGAATCTCACGAAATAGTCATGTGTCGCTAAGAATGTTAAATCTGGACCTCACGCTTTGCACTAGACCAGTGGTAGTAATAATAATTGGAATTCTAGAAATAATAATAACAATGAAGGTTTGGCGGTGTCAAACTTAGTGTGCAAACATTGTAATATGACCGTCATACTATTGATCGTTGTTTTGAGTTGGTGGGATATCCATCCGGTTCTGCTAGAAAAGGAAATATGAATCAAAACAATGCTAACAATGTATGTAGTATGACAACAAATCGATCACGAAGAGTACAACTCATACTCTTACTAGTGATCAATATCAAAGATTAATGGCTTTGTTAAGTGCTACTGTGATGCTAGCAAGGCTCATGCTAGTGTTGCGTGTACTATTGTGTTTTCTAATTGTGTTATTAGTTTCTTTAGTTGTAGATTTTTAACTTCAATTCGGATATAAGCACATATAGTACTTATATTGGTTGGATTATAGATTCGGAGCCATCAACATATTACTTTTAGTGCAACTCTTCTTTATGATATTATGGATATTTCACATCTTAATATAACAATTGACATCCTAATGGAACTCATGAACATGTTAAACAAATTGGTAGCTATAAACTGGGAAATGATTTAATTGTTAAAGATGTGTTGGTGGTTCCGTGCTATCATGTTAGCTTATTGTCATGCTCACAAGTTGTCTAAGGATAATAAAGTTGTTGTTAGTTTTAATGATCAAATTTGTAAAATTCGTGATTCCACTCAAAGGTTCCCGATGGGACCGGTAGTGAAAGAGGAGGTCTATATTTCTTTGATGAAGGTAAAAAGTTAATAATAGTAATATAAAACCTTGTTTTTGTCGATTGTATCGGCATAATAGACTTGGTCATCCATCGATCAAGTCTTGAAAGTCTTAAAACATAAAATCAAGGATCTTAAATATACTAGTTCGGGACCTTGTGAAGTTTGTCATAAAGCTAAGCGCACTAGGGAACCATTTCCATTAAGTGAACATAAGACTAAGCATTTGGGTGATATGGTTCACTTAGATGTTTGGGGTCCATATAGGATAACTAGTAGAAGGGTATAGATTTTTCCTTACTATTGTGGATGACTATACGATCCGTTTGGGTGTGCTTAATGAAAAATAAAAGCGAGGTTTTGAAAATATTGTTGGTTTTCATAATATATTAAAGACTCGGTTTGAAAAACAGTTAAAGTCTTTAGAAGTGATAATGGTACGTAGTTTGTAAACAAACAATTTGAAAACTTCTTTTGATAATGGTATTTTACATCAAACTACATGTGTATACACCCCAGCAGAATGGTGTTGTAGAGAGGAAACATAGGCATTTATTAACATCGCTAGAGCCCTCATGTTTGTGGGGATTACCTTTGAACATGTGGCCTCAATGCTGCTAATTGCTGCCTATCTAATTAACAGGTTGCCTACTGCTGTGTTGTCTGGAAAAGGTCCTTTTGAATTAGTCTATAATAATGAACCTAGTCTCCTAAATTTAAGATGCTTTGGCTGTTTATGTTTTTCCACAGTGTTAAATGATTCAGATAAATTTAGTAGTAGATCTGATAAATGTGTTTTTGTTGGTTATGCTTTTGACAAAAAAGGATATAAGTTGTTTAATCTAGAACAAAAGAAATATGTTTTTTCTAGAGATGTCGTGTTCTATGAAACTGTTTTCCTTTCAAAATAGTTCTTTCACTAAAGAATTTGTATTTGAAGAAAGTGATTTACATAATCTAAATTTCTTTGATCAAATAGATAATAATGACCATGGTAGTCTTAAATCGATGATCCCAATGATGATAAGGGAGATAGTACAGAAAATAGTAAGCAATCTGTATCAGATGTTAATATCTTACCAAGTGTCAGCACTGTAGATGATTCTAATAGTGACATAGACAAAGTGCAGCCTGTTACAGCAGGTGATACTGATACAGATACTACAAATGTCACTAGTGATAAATCTAGTAGGAAGGATACTTGGTCAAAGAAGTATGCAACAGAAACTGATGTTTCTGAGGGTATACAAGGTATTAACCTTAGTGATGATGATTATGAATCTGAGGGTGAAGACTTAAGTGTGTTTGGTCAAATGTTTGAGTCACCAGAGTCAGCAGTAGGTCAAACTGTTAGAAGAACTAGTAGAATGACTGCTATGCCATCTAAATATAAGGATTATGTGTTAAATAAAAATGTTAAGTATAATATTAACAAAGTTGTTGATTATTCTAATCTGAGTATGGATAATTATGTGTTCACTACTAGTTTGAACAAAATTCATGAGCCTTCTACCTATGAAGAAGCTGTTAAAGATAGCAGATGGGTAGAAGCCATGAATCAAGAAATTGAAGCATTAAATAGAAATGGTACTTGGGAAATTACTGATTTACCAGATGGCAGAAAAGCCATTGGTTATAAATGGGTTTTCAAGGTTAAGTATAAAGCTAATGGTGAGGTAGAGAGATTTAAGGCTAGATTAGTAGCAAAAGGTTATAATCGGAGAGGTATAGATTATGAAGAGACTTTTCAATTGCCAGAAAATTGTCACTATAAGATGTGTATTAACATTCTTTATTAATAACGGTGGCCTGTATCGACTAGACATTAATAATGTGTTTCGTATGGTGAATTACAAGAAGATGTTTATATGACTTTACCGAAGGTTTCTCGGATAAAATGATAAAAGAGTTTGTAAATTGGTGAAATCCTTTATGGTTTAAAACAGGCACCTAGGAAGTGGAATGAAAAGTTAACTCGTGTTACTTGAGAATAATTTTGTGCAAAGTAAAATGATTTTTCATTGCTCATTAAAAATGAAAAGAGGTTACATTGATTTTGTTGGTATATGTAGATGATATTATCATAACAGAAACAAATGTTGAAGAAATTGATAAGTTTAAGGATTTTCCGAGCTCAAAGTTTTAATCAAAGATCTAGGAAAACTTAAATATTTCTTGGGAATTGAGGTTATAGATATTGAGAATGGGATGTGTCTATCTCAAAGAAAATATTGTACTGAGTTGTTAAATGAGTTTGGAATGCTTGCATGTAGACCTTGTAGTACACCTATAGAAGCTAATCCTAATAATAAAAAGCTAATTTCTAAATTTGGTGATGATGTGCCTTTGTCTGGTGTGACACAATATCAAAAATTAGTAGGAAAGTTGATTTATCGACTTTAACTAGACTCGATATATCATATGTCAGTAATTGCCTAAGTCAAGTAATGCATAAGCCAATGAAGTCTCATCTTAGACTTGCATTTAGGGTTCTTAGGTATCTAAAGAAAGAACCTGGTTTAGGAATAGTTTTTAGGCAATGTGATAACAATGATCTAAAAGTTTTTGTTGATTCAGATTGGGCAAAGTGCAAGGTTACTAGGAGGTCAATAACTGGTTATGCTGTCTTTATGGGAACCAGTCTTGTTTCTTGGAAAAGTAAGAAACAAGCTGTTGTTTCCAAGTCTTCGACTGAGGTGAATTTAGAGCTATGTGCAATGTGTGTTGTGAAATTTTATGGATTACAAAAGTGTTAACTGATTTACAAGTTACTGTTAAGTTGCCTATAGAAATGTGTTGTGATAATAATTCAGCAATTCAGATTGCTGCTAATCCAGTTTTACATGAGAGAAGTAAACACTTTGAAATTGATTTATATTTTTTAAGAGAAAAAGTTGCAGATGGTTTCATAAAGACATTAAAAGTAAAATCTGAAGAGAATGCAGCAGACTTATTCACAAAAGGGTTAAGTATATCTGATCATAATAAATTTGTGTCTAGACTTGGTCTGCTCAATGTTTTTCGTGTGCTCGACAAGGAGGTGTTGAAGTAAGTCGATTTCAATAGTGTGAAGTTTATGTTCCCGCCTAAAAGTCGAGGGCTGAAATGTCAAGTAAAGGAAGTTTAAAGGACTAAAGTGCAAGTCCGTATCTCAAAGCTATAAAAGACTCTCTCTCATCCCGGATTAGTTTTTCACAAGATTTCGTATAGTTTCTCTCAAGTCCGGTTTTTTCTTCTAGTTCTAAAACTCATAAGATTGTAATCTTGGTTTTGTTTCTATTTGTATTGTAAACCATTTTCTATACTTTGATTAATAAAGATTGAGCCAAGGGTGGTTGGTGGGTTCAATCTAAACGATTTGTTATTGATTTAAACGGTTGATATAAATTTCTACAACTTTCATGTTTAATCCTTATACCAAGGATAACATCAGCTCCCCATGTCTTTCATGGAGAACCTTGATGACAAAAATTCCTTTGTCGTCAACTGATTTTGGTCGATGCCAAAGATCAACATGTCATCAACATATAGACAAATGATGACTCCTTTACTGCATTCATCAAATTTGCTATATACACATTTGTCACCGGTTAAGAACATAACCACTAGACAAAACCACTTCATCAAATTTTGATGCCATTGTTAGGTGCCCGCTAAGTCCATAAAGAGACTTAATTAGTTTGCACACCTTGTTTTCATTACTGTGCAAGATGAAGCCCCGAGGTTGGTTCATATAAACCTCTCTCTAATTCACCATTCAAGAAAGTCTGTTTCACATCCATCCGATGAATAACCGGATTGTGAATAGATGCCATAGCAATCGCTAGATCTTATGGTAATCGATACAAGCCACGTGGGCATAAGTATCAAAATAGTCTATTCTCGACTTTTGTTTAAAGCCCCAATGACTAGTCTAGCCTTGAACTTTCAATAGTTCCATCTACCTTCATTTTCTTTGAAAATCCATTTGCAACCCGAGGCTTGCAACTCGGTGATAGATCAACCAACACCCAAGTGTTGTTGCCCATGATGGAATCCATCTCATCATTGATTGCTTCTTTCCGAAAGCAATATCCTAGGACTTCATTGCTTCTTCAAATGTTTTGGGGTCATCCTCAACAATGAAGCAATAGGAGTATTGGTCCGAGACCTCATCCTCGGTACCTTCAACTAAGTATAGTTGAAACTTAGGTCCAAATGACTTTGGAGTCCCGACCCTTTGCTCTTCCCGAGCACAAAGTTCAGTTGTTGAACCACAACCTCATCGGGGACCATTGATGGTTCATCATCAGGACTTCGATACACCGGTGTCATGAGTTCCATTAGGAATCCTCGACTTGGTCTAGAACCGATGAGAATCTATTCTCATCAAAGTCGCATCCTTTGATTCAATAATGGAGTTAATTGAAACATATTCATTAGGTTCAATAACATAGAACCTAAAAGCCTTGGAATGTCGAGCATATCCAACAAAGATGCGATCAATGCCTCTTTCACCCAAAGTCTTTTGCTTTGGATGTGGAGTCTTACAACCCTACAACCCCGCACCTTGAGATAGTTCAAGTTGGGTTTCCTTTAGTCCGAGTTCATAAGGGGTAACCGTGTTCCTTTGTTGGGAACCCTATTTAATAAATAGCAAGTCGTTAACATAGCTTCACCCCGTAACCCTTGACTCATCCCGAATATGACAACATGGAATTAACCATCTCCTTGAGACCCTGTTTTCCTTTCGTAAATACCATTTCTTTGAGGAGTATAAGGGCGATCGTTTCATGGATTATTCCAACAGATCGAAAGTCTTGAGTAACCATGTACTCACCTCCCTATCGTCCTTAATCTTTTGATCAAAGACCCAAGTTGTAATTCAACTTCGCTTTTAAACACTTTGAATTTATCTAATGCTTCATCCTTGGTATGTAATAGATAGACATAACAAAATCTAGAAGCATCATCAATAAATGTCACAGTACTTCTTATTCCCCAAAGAAGGAGTGGCATGCAAATCACACAGTCAACGTGAATAAGCTCCAAGATCTTAGTCTCACGACTAACACCCGAAAGGGTTTCTTGGTTATCTTGGTCAACATGCAAGTTTTACACTTTTCAGGTGTCCATGTCAAAAGCGTGGATTAAACCATCCCTAGACATATCTTGCATCCTTTTATAGTGAACATGACCAAGTCTAGCATGCCAAAGGTTAGAATCACTCGATCATATGTGGTCACAAAAGTCGAAATAACACTGGTGGTAATATTAAGCTCGAACATTTGATTACATAAATAACCAAAACCAATAAAACACCACATTTAGAAAGAACAAATTTATCGATTCAATAACTTGTTTATATCCATGATTATTCAAAACACTACTTGAAACCAAGTTTTTCCTTATATCAGAACATGAATAACATTAAACAAAGTTACAATCTTTCCGAACTAAACCTAAGATCTACACAACCACGACCATGCACCAAGGCGGTTGACTCATTTCCATGTGAAGAATAGAACCATCATTCGGTGACTCATAAGTCTTGAACCGACTTCTATCTTTGCACATGAACTGTTGCACCGAGTCAACCCACCACGCAACATCATCATCCTGCACATAAAAGATTCGAGATACATATGTAACATAATAAATCGAAAAGACTTATTAAACATATTCGACCTTTCGGTGAGTTGGTGAACCACCACTCCCGAACCATTAATGCCCGATCCATTGGCTTTACCACCAATTTTAACACCCTTGCGGTCCCTTTTAATGTGACCGGTCTTGCCACATTTCCAACAAGTAGGTGTTGCCTTCTTGTTAGGATATGCCCTTGTGTTGTCATGATACTTGCGTTTGCCTTTGTTGTCATTGTACCGTGGAGTTGTTATGCTCCACCATATTGACAACAGATGATCCAAAGAAGATTGCCACTCTTTGGCTTGTCATTATCCCGCACCTTGAGAGATTCCTCAATGCGCAGATGACCGCCTAACTCAACCAGAGTTAACTCCTCCTTCTTATGTTTCAAGGTATGCTTGAAATCTTTCAAGAAGGAGGAGTTTGTCAATAACACAAGAGACCGAAATAGCCTCATCCATGTGCATATTGTGTTGTGTAAACCTTCCAAGTATTCCAAGAAGTTCATTGTATTGTTCCATAACCGGTCTTGAATCGGTCATTTTGTAATTTGTGAAAT